>OY284492.1:40818324-41155736 GCA_958336395.1 Ctenicera cuprea | reverse complement strand
AAAACCCTTCATTATAGGGTTACAGCTTCTTGAAAATAAACCAGGCTAATCACTTTTTGTAGATAACTTTTGCAGTAATTGCACTCAAATTTTAAAATTTCATATGTGAGCATTATTCACGTAATTAGTTATTCATGTATTTGTAATAATTTTGGTTTGAATAAGAACACCAGAGGTGTCTCGTACGGGGGGGGGGGGGTCACGTAATTATGTTGTACATATTTTAGATTTTAGCATGTTTTTGAAAAATCTTATTCTCCATACAAAATTGCCCAAAAACATGTTTTCATGTTGAAAATTTCTAAATCTAACAATTTTCGAGATAATATCATGCTTTTCAAAATTAAATTGCCATGAAGTTCTAATAAGTGTTTTCTTAATACGATAGAATAGAATAGTTTACACAAAACTTTGAGAGTAAATTCTATAAACATGTGTCCATAAAAGCTGCTTATGAAATTAAATCTATGGAAGAGGTAATACTGTTCCCACTTCTATAGACTGCAACTTGCCCGGTAACAAAGAGTTTTTGGGCAAATCATTATAGGAACTTTTTATTATTTTCAGATTCTTAATCTGTACTGAAAGTACATCCCAACATATTATCAATCATCCTGTGTGCATCGCCACATATAACCACAAAAATATGCGTTGATTCCTCAACTGCAACTGGTATGTCACCATCCCAGTGGCAGAATTACCAGGTCGAGAACCCCGTGTTATGATTACCTTGTCGACGTGCCATCATAGTAGGACAACGACAAATATAATAGTGACTACTTGTTCAGTGAAAGCTGCATTTGTATTTATTCAAAGCGTACAGACATGCAGTCATGTATGGTTTATGGTTTAATTATAATTTTTTGCAGACTAGAAAAACGCATTAATTGTTTTATAATGTAAAAGATTTTTTTAATGAATTTATGTTTATATCAAGTATATTTTATAGGAATGCTTGTCTAATGCTTAAGTTAACATGCTAAAAAAGTACTAAATTAGTTAACGTAGATTTTAATGTTTTCATGTTTTTTTACGTATTTTATGTGTTTTAATCCTGGTTTATACAAGCTACCCTTAGATATTTAAATCTTAGGTTTGAGATGAATATAATACAATGTTTAGTGTGATCTGTGTAATAGGCAGGAGCCCTTCTGAAATTTTGCAAGATAATCGCTATCCGCACACAAGTAAATAATAAACTTTTGAAGTACTTAAAATACTTGTTTTTATTATACTAATTATAATGTTAAAGAGATGCACTATGTCTAGAGTGACTGTCCGCATAGATTTTGTCAATACAGTACAATTTTAATGTATTATTATGTACCTACTGATTCTTGTTTCTGTTCTATTTTTAATGTTTTAAATTACATTTATCATTTTGTGCTTATGCGGTTTGTATGTTACACAATTATAATATGTGCAGGTAGATGGTACCCTCGTAGGCAACTGTTAACCGAAACGACATTAAAGCACTGCATTAATTCTACGATAAAATTGCGCAGTTACTTCGTTGTCTTCTAATTCGATTACATCTTTATACTTTACTACTGCTATTGCCTACTTTCACTAAATAATTGCAATAAAAATTAGTACTCTATAGTGTTTAAGGAAATATGTAGAGTAAGCAATAAAGTATGATTCATATGGGTCAATTACCAATTTTTTTCATGTTTCTTTTTTTAATTACAATGCCTTACAGTCATTCCATTCTATAACTACATAAACTGTAGCATTCCACCGTGACCCATGCACATAATAAACATCAAATCGGGCGCATCAAATTGCTTTCAGAACCAATTTTGTTTCCGATTTTTTTTTTCGTGTTTTTGCTTTGCAATAAGCCATTTGGAGTCTTATCGATGTCAAAACTGAGTGCATTGAAATCTGTTTTTTTTTAATTTCCCAAAAAAATCAAAACCAAGTTTTACCGCCTCCTCGCATTAACAATCGTTTTCCCGAAGTTGAATAACTACAGTGATAATCAGTGTGAAGATATAAATTTTCAGGCTGTATTAAATATTAACCTTTTCAATATTGCAATAAATAATGAATTATAGGAAAATATGATCGAGAATAGTTGTCACTATAATGTTCTTATAATTCTTGAGTTATGACAGTATAATATCACAGTATGAACAAAGTCAGGTTAGAATAACATTGCGTGCGGATTTCAAATTTGACGCGCAAACGACTTTTTAGTACCTACTGCGCCATCTCTCCGCAAAACATTTCGTGACGCCCATATCAAACTCGAGTGACAACACCATACCTTCCAGTCATCTTGGCGCCAAGTATGAAGATACCAAAATAACATCGGGGGGCTTACCCCACGGGTTCTGCTAGTTAATAATAATAGCTGTGACATTTTACCGCGATTTGTGAGACTGTAAACAATCGTGAACAAGTTTTTCCGCGCTACAAATTTGTTTTAAATATTTCAATTAGTACATTGCGTATAAGCATTTCAATTAGTACATTGCGTATAAGCATTTCAAATTTTAAACGGGAAAAAAATTTTACATTCCATGTGCAAGTAAAAAATTCAAGCATTTTCAAGTAGACACACTGCCTGGCGACTTGGGACCCCCAGGCCCGACCTGCCTTGGCCCCTATAGTCCGTCTCCCGGTGAGAATTCAGTACAGGCTCTAATAGAACGCGGTGTTGCAAAACTTCTCCATAAATTGTTTTGAAGTAACAATGCACCTGTCAATCATAACCTAACCCTCCTTCTGTAGTACAAACCGCTTATGGGTGATAACTACTATTACAACTTACCTGGTATTCTTTTGCCAGCAGTGCTTAAACAGCCAAATAAATTTTCTTAAATATCACATGCAACCACAAGGAACTTAATACGAATTTTTTCATAGTTTTATTTATGTTGCACATTAAATGTTATCAGATACTTTTATGAAATTAGAGTAGTACAAACAAAAAGGAAAGAACCTAAATATTAATTAAAAAGTGAATTACAGGTACTTCCTAAACGGTCCACTTTTGGTCAAAATTGACAAAATGTCAATCTTGACCAAACGTGAATTAAAATAGCGGTATCTATTGCGAAAATATTCGAAACACTGACATCGACGTAAAAAAACGCAAATGTTTGATTTATATTGCCAACTAATGCTTGTTTTTAAATATTCTTAGCAGGGAACGTATAAACACTAAAAGCCGACAGATAAGTTTAAGAACGCTTATGGGATCCCGATCCACAAAATTTCTTCAAATTATTATAATGATTTGTTTCCATGTTAATAATATTTAATACAATGCAGTTATTTGTAACTTATCTTTCTCAAAGTTGCTACTTTACACTTACGGTCGCAATCGCAGTACCTTTTATGTGAGGGACTGTTGAGAACTTCTGGATATACTTCATTTAAGCAAACTCACACTGTCGTTCAACCGTTTAGAATTGGCAACATAGGACAGTAAACTCCCATAAGGTTTACTTTACATTGTCCTGCTATCTTACTTGTACTGAATTGTCACCGTGAGACGTACTATAGGTTAATCGAGCCCTAGTCAGCTGTAAAAAGGACTATGTGCATACATCACACGAATATGTTATTAAGGGTAGCTGTTTTGTAATTATTTTTTATTTCAGGTTTCGTAGGCTGGCGTGCGAAAATTCCAGATTCTTCCTTGGAAATCTGCGGACCGTTGTATATTAGTCCTAGGCATACAATGGATCTTCCTGGGGTGGAGAAACTCCCAATTACACAAATTATTCTTGGATAAAAATGCAATTTATTTTGACTTCTTTATAACAATTAAATTCTCTATTATTTATCATTATAAAAAAAGCACAGAACGCTTCTGCAGTTTTAAATAATAAAATAATTACTAAAAAATAAAAAAACTCAAATTTTATTGTTCAACTCCATGCATACTGTGTAGTACAAAAATATCTTCCGTATTTCAAATATCGCAAAATAAAAGCGCAGCAATTTAATAATTCAAAAAATATCTATAGGGTAGGTATCTATATTTATGAAATACTATCAAAGATAAGAGACCATTCGAATAACGAACTCAATCGAATTCCTGATACAAACAGCGAAACCGCCGAAGTTAATCCAAGCTTCCCATTCGTCTCAAATATTTTAGAATAAAAATTAGATGAATTATACCTTCCTACATCAAGCAGACGTAATGAACGGAAGAAAAAGGAAAGCAAGCCTGAAGCGCTTTCCGTTCCGAAATAAAAATAGCAAAATCATAAAGCTACTCGCAATAAATTTCACTTTACTTGAAACAATAATTGAGAAATACCGTTCAATTTCCGAAGAGAATGCTGCATGTACGTTTTTCGAGATGCTGGAAATAAAAAGTGCGCTCCGTAATTTCACATAGTCACGGAGTGGTAAAAGGAAAATTCCGGCATCAGTAAAAAAACTTTTCGTTAAAATTCTTGATATTTTATCTCTTATTAAACTCAATTTCATCAATCATAATCATTATCAAATTTTATCGTAAGAAACATTTCACTAGTCATGCAAAATCAAATAGAAACTCTTTCGATCGTTTTTTCCAACTCCAGACTGCTAATGGCGAACCAGCAAAATTAAATTCCCGCTAGATAGGTACAGCACAAAACGGCAGATCGTATTCCGCAAATGTACACCGGTAATCAATCTTCTAACGGGAGTGTTCGTCCGGCAGATGCAAAATACGAACCCACACTGTCTACGAAGTACCCTTTCTACATTAAACATGAGCTCCTCGAACTGCAGTTTTGTAAATTGGTCACTTCTGTTTGTTCTTGTCTAGAGACGGTTCCGATAGACTGCTAATTACTTAACAGAAAGGGACGGACTAAAAAATTATACAGGGTGTATCAAAAACCGCGCATAAATTCTGCAGGACGTAACAGAGCAGGTCAAAATATATAAGAAAAGTAACAATAAAATTTAATTTGGGGCCCGGTTTAGAAAATATGAGAGTCCAAGAAGCTTTTTACGTATCGTTTATTTTGCAGTACAGAACCAGATGCCTTACAGAGGCATACTAAACTAAATTTAAATTTTCCATACCTAATATTCTGTAATTACACAAACAGACAAAAGTGAATGTGGCAACATCATTTCTATTTATTTATTTTGAAGGCGAACTGAGCTCAAGATCTCATTTTCTGAACCAGCGAGAATAAGGATGCGTAGAATAAGATTTAGAAGCATCGGAGAAACAATCTCGTGAAGAACCGGCACAAGAAGTCGAGAAACTGTAAGAAACAATGTAACAAATGCGTGGCATACAGTGTTGCCAAGTACACAGAAATTTACAGGAAATATTGGGGAATAAACTTTCATCATCCGGAAAAAAAATTTTGTTGGAATACTGGGAAAAATAAACAATTGTAATAAAAAACAAGGAATTTTGTTATTTTTTAAAGACTTCAGAACTCCAGATATTAAATATACACTGTGTCTATAAAGTAACCCCCCCCCCCCCCCCCAACTAACCTTTGAACGACTTGATATTTTACCACAAAATTTGGTGTGCTGTAATGGGAAATTAAATACTATTTTTCAGACCGTATTAAAATTTTGTATCATCCAAAATGGCGATTGGGCGCCATTTTGAATTTGTTTTTTAAATGGAAAGGAGGGTCGAGTGACACCTCATTGGAAAGGTCTTTTGCTTCTGCGTCTGATCCTAGAGTTTCGAAGAAAAATATTCAGCCATAACAAAATGACAATGTTTGAAGATAAAGAAGTCTATTTAAAAAAAACTAAGAATTAAAGCAAAAACAAATTAAGTGTTGGAAATGTTTACCATTCACTTCTTGGCACATAAAAAGTCGGTTATGAAATTCCTGCCTTACATTTTCATAAGTTTCTGGAGTGATATTTCTGCAAACTTCTGTAATGCGTTGCTCCAGTTCTTCAATTGTTTCTGGACGGGTTCTGTAAACTTTCGATTTCAGATATTCCCATAGAAAAAAAATCTAAGATAGTTAAATCTGGGGAGCGAGCCGGTTATTCTACAGGCCCCCGCCTACCAAAATCCATATTCCAAGAAAATGTCCGTTGAGAAAGTCAGAAACAGGCCTATAATAATGAGGCGGCGCACCGTCTTGTTGGAACATAACGTTTTCAATATTATTTCAAGCCACCTAAGATATTTCTGGGAAAATTTTGTCCTGCAAATGAAAAAGTGGACTACTGGATAAAAAAATCAAAACAATATTGAATTGAGTAAGTCTATTTGTTTAAAATACGCCATTTTGTTATGACTGAATATTTTTCTTTGAAACTCTAGGATCAAACGCAGAACTAAAAGACCTTTCAAATGAGGTGTCACTCGACCCCCCTTTTTATTTAAAACAGACAGACGGTATATAAAAAGTACGTTATTGAATTACGATGTCCGATTAGGCGAGTGATCATAAACGATAAGTATAATATCATTATAATACCAATACCTACCAATAAAGTTAGTTAACGAAAGTGTCCTTAAAGTAATATCAAATCAAACATATTTTGACTTCCGATTTGCTCCGATATTAAACCGTTGCACTCTGTTTTGTTAGATATGTTTTGTAAATGTATTGTTATGTTTTATATTTTAATTGAATTATGTTGTTTGTTTTATCGATTTACTTTATTGAAAGATTTCTATTTAATTTGGATTAAGAAAAATAAAGTGCATTTCTCTTATTGTACTTATTTGCCTATTTTTAGAAAAAAGAAATACCGGTAAATAATAGTTCAAATTTAAGAACTTTTCGATGATAATGTTGGAAATAAAATGGCAACACTGTGTTGTTATACCTTTTTGTATTTTTATAATATGCAGTCAGTAGCATTTACAAATTTGTTAATAACTTATGAATACATAGCAACTCTTAGTTGCACAGAAGTTTCCCGTGAGTGAGCCTTTAGTAAATTAAAAATTATCAAAAACATATTAAAGTCGGCTCTTTCAGCATCGATTGAAGGTATTTATGGCCATTGGCGTTGAGAAACAGCTATCAGAATCAATCGATTTTGATAGCATTTTAGATAAGCTGAAAAATCATCAAAATTGTTTTTAACAATTTTTGTCCTATTAAGAAATTACAATTTTCTTTATGTATTTACATTTCATTCATTTTTGCGACATAACAATCTAGAGGAGAGATGCGGGCCCCTATCGGCCAAGTCCCACCAGGCCTTTCCCTTCCCAATCCGCTCCTGTTAAGAGAAACGCTAAATCAATGTAGAAGAGCACTGCGTCGTTTATTATTGTCACTAATGTATCATCAAAAGCGAAGTTGGCAAATTTTCGGCGTTTATATGCGACTCGGCAACTAAGATTATATCGCGTGTGTTCAAACAATCCAAGAAAAAAAATTTTTGAATCTTACAAATTCTGAACTCGCAATTTCGAAAAGACTTCTCACTATTTTGTATTGAACCGCGAACCCACAGCTTACTAGGTCTATTCTTGGTAATTTATTTTTTGTCTTGACATCATCTTTCTAACGCTGCCTGTGAGGTATTTCATTATGCACAAAGAACCTGTATTCGCTGTATTCGCTCATTTAGGTGCTTTAATTTAAATATTTTACAACATTGGTGAAATACAAAGCTTTCTTGAGATTTTGAACAGCGTATGTATATCACGCATTAAAATCTGCGATTATAGAAGGTGTTATTGAAATACGTGAACATATTTTAATCTATTATAGAACTCACCAAACTGAACCACTTTTCTATTTGTCGCTTTTTCGAAAATTACCCCCCCCCCCCCCCAAACACTATTAAAATCACAAACGTTTTACTGAAAGTGTGAGGAACCGCCTCTGGAATTGTATTTTTAATTTAATACAGCATAATAAAAACTTCGGATAGAAAAACAACAAAAAGTAGGTACGTACTGATAAATGGTTTGGTTTAACTGATACTGCGACTAGACACTTGAGGTAGGTTAGTGGTGAATTAGTTCGATGTATAGGATTGTACGTGTTTGATCACATGGTATAAATTCGTTACCTAGTAATAAAATGGGTATTTTCCAAGAATTAATTAACGGACATGGTCCTTGTGTATGGTGAAGTGGGCAGAAATGCTGCTACAGGTAAGGCACTTTACGTGGAACTTTTTCCCAATCGCCGAATAGCTTATCCGAGAACCTTTACAAATGCGGTTCAACATTTACGTGATCATGTTTAGCTTAAAACCCAACTGCATCATCGAGGAAGGGCACGAACCCGTCGAATTTTGGATGTCGAACCGCAAATTTTAGTAGTAGAAGCGGATCCCACTGTTAGTGTCCAAAGACTTGCATTTAGAGCATTAGAGCATCAGCCTTTACAATTTGGAGTACTTTAAACGAACATGGTTTGCACCCTTATCATGTACAACCGGTGCAAGCACTACAGCCAGGAGATTTTGTAGGTCGTGAAGTTTTTCGTACATGGATTTTGAGGAAAATTGATGAGCAGCCGAATGTTTTTACTAGTTTGCTGCCTAGCGAAGAAGCGGAATTTTCACGAGATGCAGTTATCAATGTTCACAACTCCTACATCTGGTCAGATGAAAATCTTTAATTATTTCGGGAACAACGCCATCATCAAAAATTTTGTGTAAATGTGTGTGCTCACATTGTGGGTGACTGTTTAATAATCGGACCTTATATCATACCACCTCGTCTAAACGGCATTGACTATATTTAAGATTACTTAATGAAAATTTTAACAAACTTTTAGAAGAATTGCATGTGCGACTTCCATGTTGGTGCACCAGCTCATTATTCTGGTCAAGTTCGAATGTGGTTCGATAATAATTTTCCGGGCAAGTAGATTGGTCGAAATAGGCCGGTGTTATGGCCTGCGCGATCACCGGATTAAGTTATATTAAATTCTTGCAATATTTTGTGGGGGTATATAAAACAATTGATATATACCACCCCTGTAAATACCCTTGAAGAATTAAGTGCGCGTGTTGAAATTATTCTCGAACATCCGATAGTCTTTTACCAGAGTGCGCGAATCTATGTTACGAAAAGTCCGTGCTTGTCTGAAAAATAAAGAATTAGGTCTGGTGTTAAAGGTATGTTTTTCTTACCATGTCAACTAAAAACTGCTAATCGTAAGCAATAGGGTAAAATGGACAGTTGAGGAACCTCATGACCTTCATGAAGGTCACAACCAATAATTTCAAGGTCAACTCCTCACAAGTAACCTTCATGAGGTGAAGGTTGCTCAAGGTCAATGTTATCAATGTGAAGGCTATACAATATTAAGGTCAACTCTTTTCTCATCCTTGATATTAAGGCTGCAACAGCAGCGCAGTCAGCATTCGATAAAGGTTCAGTTTAAAAAACTTAAGACATGTCTCTCATCAAGCAGTACACTGCAGTAATTGCCAACACTCAAAATTTGTTGTGTTCTCACAAGATGGACTATGGCAGGCAGCGGTTCCTGAAGACGGTTCCTGATGACCGGGGATGTTAACACTTGTGGTCTGCTATAGCAAGGAGCTTAGCAACGGGGAGATCCTAGACGAGGAGATCACCTCCTGGACCAAGCCCCAGGCGCTGAAGAAACCGCTGGAAGAATAGCACCTTGAGCCTCACAAGGTCAGAGCTTCTCAAAGTTACAGCCTCACAAGGTCAAAGCCTCACAAGGTCAAAGCCTCTCAAAGTTAGAGCTTCACAAGGTTAGAGCTTGACAAGGTTAGAGCTTGACAAGATTAGAGCTTCACAAAGTTAGAGCCTCACAAAGTTAGAAAATGACAAGGTCACATAAATTAGAATGAACGCGACTGGTTTTAGCTACTTTAATCGAAAGTCGGTAAGTTGTCTAGAAAACCAATTCATATTGTAATCAGCCTTTACGTCCCACTGCTGGGCTTCGTCACGTACTCTCCTTAGCACAAAGGTGGAGTATGTGAGACCTACAGTTTAACATCAAATCCGAACGACTAAATACCAGATAAGGATTTAGGCATTAAAATCTCACGACTGTCTACACAGGATTGGGAAATGTGAGTGGCGGGCTGCGGAAAAATTTTTTTGCTGTGGCGGGGAATCGAACCGTCGACCTAGCGTGAGAGGCCAAGCGCCCAACCTCTGAGCTACCGCCACGCTAAAAAAAACACTTAATTGAATATAATTAAATTGTCTGTACAAATCTTTTTGACACAAGGTTCGAGCATCACAAGGTGAGAACAGTAGTAATACGGGGGGGGGGGGGAGTTGTAAAGTTCAAATAAAAAAAAAACACTTTACGGAAACTACCATTTTCAAGGTAACTGCAGGGGTTGCAATCCTGGCTGACCGACACATAGATAGTCTAAACTTCTGTGCAAGACAAAATACCATGCAGTGTTGGCACAATCTGTTTTTGTCCTTTCACAATTAACCTAATCTACTTACTGAATGGCTCGTCAAAGTCAATTAAGGGGGGAGGGGGCAAAGAAAGTATCCTTTTTTTGAAAAATGATTTTAAAAAAGTGGTTCAGTTCTATTAGAGCTTAAAATATCTGCACGTATTTCAACAACACCCTATATTTAGGAAAAGTTTAGGATTTTAGGGTTTCAATTCAAACACTAATATTTTTTGTTTATTTATTTTACCTTAAAAATACCACCTATTATTTTGTTCCGAAGGTGGTTTGTTTCAAGCATGGAGGTAACTGTTCCAATATACTAAGAGGACTAACTTCAACGGCGACCATTTCATCATCGGACAACCATCCCAGGTGTACGAGGTGCTGTATAAAAACAAGCATATTGATTTCTAGTCAAACTACTTTTTGAATTACTTACCTTATACCTTTTGATTGCATGAATTGCATGTTTCGATGATTTGAAGGAATCATTGCTGTCGGAGAGGGACGTTGATTCGATTTTACGAATTTTAGCTTGCGATTTGAGTAAAGGCTGAAACAAAATAAAACGCATTTAGTTTGACCACAGATAAGGTTAACACTACAGAAATACTGTAACGGTGCAGGGACGGTCTTATACCGGTGCCCGCGTTTTAGCCTGATCGTTAAGGTAAATGTCAATTTATTTACCTTTATTTACCTATTGACGAGTTCTCATAACTCGCCAGAATGTTCTAATGGACCTTATGTTGTGTTATTTTATCTTATTAAAACCCACGGTTGACGAGGGCAAAAGGAAAAATTATTTTAATGATGAACTTGAATAAAACACACTTAAAACCTTTTAATTAGCATTTATTCAATTCTTTCGTGGAATTTATTAAATGATGGTTTGCCGTATCGTATGCGTGAGGAAATTGTGGTTTATTATTTCCCTCTTTTTCTAGTTATTTTTAATTTCTAATGTTTCTGTGTACTGGATGTAAGAGCATTGATATATTTTTTTATTTTCTTCAGCTTAACAGCACCTTGTGTGAAAACCTCGTCTAATTCAGGCTCTCACCCTGAACTGAACGTGATTATCGATTTGACGCTAGAATAGCTTCCTTCGTAATTATTTATTCTCCTTTCTTTTTATGAGTACTTTTATTTGCGTGAAAACCTCGTCTAATTCAGCCTTTCACCCTGAACTAAACGTGATTATCAATGTGACGCTAGAATTGCTTCCTTTTTATGATTTACTCTCCTTTCTTTTATGAGTACTTTTAATTTTCTTATTTTGCTTATTTTGGTTTTATCCACGAAATGTCGTCGATTACGCCTAAGTAACACCTCCTCTCCGCACCTCGCCTAATTCAGGTTTGCCCTGTAGTAGCGTCGAGACGCCTAATCAGGACTCCCCTAAAGAGTAGCGATTGGAGAGAAAATGCCAGAGTAGCGTTGCAAGACGTCTCTTAATCCCGCCTAATGGTAATAAGTCTCGCCTAATTCAGGTTAGTTACGTAGTAGCGTCGAGACGCCTAACCCAAAGAGTAGCGATAGTAGACCTATTACCAGAGTAGCGTTAATAATCAACGTCCAGCTTTTTATCCGCTGCAAGTTTGTCCAATTCCGCCTAAGTAGCACCTCCCCTCCGCACCTCGCCTAATTCAGGTTAGTTACGTAGTAGCGTCGAGACGCCTAACCCAAAGAGTAGCGATTGGAGAGAAAATGCCAGAGTAGCGTTATTAATCAAACTTGTCGGACTTGTACGTGGATAATACCCAATGATCGTTTCAACACTAATAGTTGACAGAGCTTCCAGTCTTAATAGTTCGATCTGATCGTTTTGCGATCTGAGAAATCAATCCCCTTTCTTCCTCTCGCTCGAGGTTTTATCAACTTTTTTTTAACACCAACCCTAAAGGTTGTCAATACTCAAACGTCCAATCACATTAGAAACCCCACTCTTTGCATAATTTTGGTTGGTCAAAGTTTCATTATTAGAACTGCCCAAACTTTAAGATTCCCACCAAACACTTGTTATGTTATCGACCTACTTAACTTGTCAATATCACCCCAATTTATGATAATGAGTGTCATTAACAAATTTCTTAGGAAGGCGTTCGCCAACCTTTGCAAGCGACTTGAATATCCTCAGACATACGATACTACACTCCAAACATGTGTCGGTCAAAGCCGACTTGACCATCTGTGTTTTTCCAGTCAATAGACTGAGGGTAATAAAATGTAATTTATCTACATTTGGCACAGGAAATACAGTTTGTCACGAATGCGTTAGCACACGTGTCCAACATTTCATTAGCAATCAGTTACAAGTACAAAATATTATTTCTTATAATAAATATAACCACTTTTCACTTTAATGCACTTATAGTCTTTAATCAAAATATCTACCTGAAAAGAAAAATATTAATACACCTGAAAAATAAGATTGTCCTGAAAAATAAATATATTATTAGATCTGAAAAATAAAATTCACCTGTAAAAATTAAATTAACGCGTCAAATAAAATAGTTTTTGAATATTTGTTTCTAGTTGTGGTTGTGCACCTTTACAATACGGTAAATATGTGAGCTATCGGCAGCTTGTTTTATATGATTAATAACCTGCAAAAAGATGGCGCTACAATGACAATTCATTACATATTACAGTTTTAAAATATAATCAGTATAATTTATAAGGTAAATATCTAGGTATAGCATCACTTTGAAGTTACCCTCATGTGGCGAAGCTTTAAAAACCTTTACCTGTGGTCTTCAGCTCTGGCACTTAAACTGCAGTCTGTAATAACTAATAAGGTAACCCTAACCTTGCAGAATGCAGTGTTAAAGATAAAAACATTAGAATGAGCTAGCTTTTGGTGAAATGTGAACGTAGGTATACACATTACGTCTGCGAGAACCTTAGAAGAAACAAACAAAAGTTCAACAATAATTTACTTTTTCTGAAATATCAAATTTCAGTAAACAGTAAACAAAAGGAAAATATAAAATACACGCTTTAACCAGATCCCAAATAAGGTTAAGTTTTTAACGTTATCTGTGACAGATGCACTCAAATCCCCGATAAAACAGTTTCCAACACATTGCAACAGTAATAAACGAATGGCGATAGCAGCGCCCTAAAATTGGTCTGGTGCGTTGCCGCCAAACTAACGCTAATTTCGCCTCCAAATATGAGCGGACATATTGTATAAGGGTTCGTATATCTGTAGTGTTAACGATATCTGTTGGTTTGACAAATTAGAAATTATATTTGCAGCCACACAGAATTTACACTAACAGAAATTAAAATAACGCCTACAAATGAAAATTACACGGATTTTATGAACTATGGAATATACAAAATAAAAGCAAAATGTAACAGGAATCCAGTCAAAGGATATTATTCCAATAATAACAGAAGAGTTTGTCGTTTTGCCGCTGGTGCACATGCAGCAGTGGAAGCCTTTGTGAATTTTTTATCAAACGCTGCAATAAAATGCAATCACCGCTTAGTTATACATATCCGCCGAGATTCGAAATTTTAAAAGCAATTTCCGCAGTAAATGCTTCACGAAATTGCAACCGAGTATTGCTAACCATGCACAACGCGCGTCCACTTAGTCAACGTCATAACGAAATAGCGACATCGAAATATGCAGCATGCAAATGTGCAATTTCCATTCCGGCCAGTCGGGATCACCTATCCGAGATACGGCAATTCAGATTCATAATTTTGCCCAGGTATTCATCAAAGTGACATGACCTGAGAGCTGGGGAACCAGTTGTCAGCGCTAAAATGATAAATATTTCTCTTTTATCTTCCACTGTCAATCGCTTCTGCTACCAACCACCAACCTTCATGTTTATGGCATGATCTGAATAAATTATGCACCGACTGCAACGATGCAAGTGCATAGAAAACCTCATAACGAATGAAATCAAAAACAAAGATTTTGTTGCGTACATTACTTCAACGGCTTCTAATATGTTAACATAGAATTACCCCGTAATAAACCAACCTCTTAGTTGTGGGTAATTCTATCCTGACGGCAACCGTAACTTTGCAAATTTTATAGGCCATTTCAACATAACAACTTTAGTATACAACAGACTTAAATGAGACGCCGGTTTTTAGGTAGAATTTATTGGACTAACTGTCGGTAGATTCTTCAATAACTTGCTCACTGAATCTCCTTAATTTATCACGCTACCTCATAATTATTTCTGTTGTTGATATAGAAACTTTTTTTCTCAAACAGCACTTGTATATTCACGAAAAGTTCTTACGCAAAAATTTTGTAGAATTATATTTAAGAAGTTTTAACAATTACGATGGCATGCATTATTAAGGTCTGTATCATACCAGTTTATTACATTTTCTAAATTATTTCTAGTATTAGAAATTACAGCAAATCTTCAAATTTTGGACTCATCTACAACAGTAAAGCATGTGACCCTCCTCAGTCCTCACCCCCTAACATGTTACTTACAATAGTAGCCCTTGTGATGTTTTTACTCTCCTATACCTTCGGTATAGGAAAGATAGATTTTATGAAAATTTTCGAAATCTAAATTTTAACGGAAATGGGTGGGTGGGTGACGCCTCTAAAAGCGAAAGTACAGGACCGATTTTGATGAAATTTTAAATAAATAGGTATATCGAAAATTGTACTTCTAGTTAAGCTTTTCAAAAAAATTCGAAACCGGAAACGGAAATTAAAAAAGTTTTTTTTGAAACTCTTTTTTCAAACTTAAATTTTGGTATTTTGAGTAGGGAATCTGACAAATCCAAAAACTTTTTGAGCGAACTCTGTAGCTTCAAAACGGCGGCCGCTACAACTTTTTGAAAATCTCGACTTTAACGCCCATTTACTCAAAAAGTAGTTGTCTGATCGGGATCAGCTTCAACTTGTTTGAAAGCCCTTTGTGGGAAGTATACGATGAAGTAAAATTAATTTCAAAAATCCGAAAACGATCGCAATCGCTGCTTCAAAATATTAAAAATTTTCTAAAATATTTTTCTAAAATTGCCCACACGATTTTTTTTAACTTTCTGAGCCGATAGCCTGCAGTAAACTACAAATTAACTTTTTGCCAATCTTCCAAATTTTACACTAACGCCTTCCAGGAATTTTTAAAAATTTTTTTATTAATTATTTATTCAAAAATGTAAACGCCGATCGTTATAAACTTTTATCAGTTTGATAGACTCTTTGAAGTACTTTATTAGGAAAAAACGATACTTTTTAATATCAACAACGAGTTTTCCGGCAGTTGCGTAATTTTAACTACGCCTTCAATTATAGCAATTTCTGTCCGACATCCAAAACGGAATTTTTAATTAGCCGTAGGGTGCGGCGCGGCGCTTACCTTGCTTTCGTGCAGTTTAGTCGCCGCTACTATTCGCACAGTTACGGTACGGAAACCAATTGCACAGGCTATCGCAGGTTCAAATGCAGCTGCTTGTTTTCTTAGAAATCTAATAGTCGGTGAACTGTACAACGCAAAGGTATAATTATAAAAATTACACTTTTGCAAATACGGCTAGTATTATTATCTAGCATGGGAAGGTCCGCTGGAAGTTCAGACACTTCAGCTTTTTACTTTTTTAACCGACTTCAAAAAAAGGAGGAGGTTCTCAATTCGTCTGTATATATGTTTTTTTTTAAATTTTTTTTTATGTATGTTCGGGCATAACTTTTTTGTTTATGAACCGATTTTAATGATTTTTTTGTGTTGGGTTCAGTATAGTTCCAAGGTGGTCCCATTATAATTTCATTGGTATTGGAGCTTGAACTTCGAAGATACTCCTCAAAATCTATTTTTTTAACCGACTTTTTAGTGTTTCCGTATTTCATCTTCCGTTTCAACTAGCCGTCATTTCCTCATTCGAGAAGCATCCTTACTAGGTCTACCCATCACTTAAAATTGTAAAATAATTAACTTAAAAAAAAAAGAAAACCGACTTCAAATAAAAACACAAAAGTGACATAAGTTAACTAAAAAGCAAAAAATAAATGTTTTTTATACAACAGTTTAATACTTATTTGTTGTTCCGTTTAATGTAATTAAGAAATTGTTGTTTATTATATAATTATTAATTGTTTTATAATTTTTAAGTCGGTGCCAAGTAAAACATAAAAATTCGAATCTAATTTGTTACTGTAGCAAGGTATATAATTTTTATGTTTTACTTGGCACCGACTTAAAAATTATAAAACAATTAATAATTATCTAATAAACAACAATTTCTTAATTACATTAAACGGAACAACAAATAAGTATTAAACTGTTGTATAAAAAACATTTATTTTTTGCTTTTTAGTTAACTTATGTCACTTTTGTGTTTTTATTTGAAGTCGGTTTTCTTTTTTTTTTAAAGTTAATTATATTTTTTATAAACACCAATATTTGTTACAGAAAATTGTATTTAGAAACAAGATAATAAATAGCGACTAGCAGAGCGCGGATTTCAAGCATTTTGCTTATGCACTATTATTGTAAGCAAAACAAAATCCTTTTGTATCTCCACGATTCATGAAAAATGTAATCATTTGACACCACTTTTATTTTGCTTATTTTCCCATTTTGCTCCTTAAACTGCTTATAAGTGGTTATTTTAGCTTTTATACAGCGAGTTGGTGTTTTTTTTTAAATAACTTACCATTTGCAATTTTTAATTTGAAAAATCTAATGTTAAAACAATAATTAATTTACTATTTTTCGGTTTCAACAAACAATTATCGATTGTTTACACTGCAATCTAGCAATCCCTTGCTAGACTAAATAAACATTTCTCAGAGAAACAAATAGTGCGCTCGAGGAATCACCGAGTTGTGTTCTATCGAAAGCACGACACAATAGTCTACCGCGTTTATTTGTAAAAACATTGTTTTAGACTTTCGTTAAATTGTTACCGTCAGTAGTCCACATCATTTCCTTTCGTTGTGATGTTCATAAATAAAAGGGTGAGTTTGTGATGTTTTCTGAATATTGATTGAAAGTATAAAATGCTCAAAGTAACGGATAAATCCCGACCGGCAACTTGGATTAAAGATTTTCCTGAATTGGTTATTGAAAATAACAAAATATTTTGCAAACGCTGCATGAAAACCGTAAGTTACGCCTTCGTAATATTTCTTATATTTTTAAAGCTTATTAAAAAAAATTCTGTTGATTTCCCACAAATGCTTAAGTTAAATTTTTAATAAAGACATGGTTTGAACAGCAAGGAATTTTATATCAAAGTATATTTGTTTTTGTTGTTAAATACATTTTCTAGTTTTTATTTGATATTAAAACATTTGTAACAATACCTTATTCATATGCGCATCTAATAAAAAATTTGGCTTTTATATTTTACTTATTTATTGATTTTTCATGCTCTTTTTAACCGACTTCAAAAAAAGGATGAGGTTCTCAATTCGTCTGTATATATTTTTTTTATATTTATTTTAATGTATGTTCGGGCATAACTTTTTTATTTATGAACCGATTTAAGTGATTCTTTTTCCGTTGGGTTCAGTATAGTTCCAAGGCGGTCCCATTTTAATTTCATTGCTATTGGACCTTGAACTTCGAAGATACACCAGGAAACTCCTCAAAATCTATTTTTTTAACCGACTTTTTAGTGTTTAGTCTTTCATCTTCCGTTTCAACTAGCCGTCGTTTCCTCATTCGAGAAGCATCCTTACTAGGTTTACCCATCACTTAAAAATATTGTTTATTATATAATTATTAATTGTTTTATAATTTTGAAGTCGGTGCCAAGTAAAACAAAAATTCGAATCTATTTTGTTATTGTAGCAAGGTATATAATTTTTATGTTTTACTTGGCACCGACTTCAAAATTATAAAACAATTAATAATTATATAATAAACAATAAGTTCTTAATTACATTAAACGGAACAACAAATAAGTATTACATTGTTGTATAAAAAACATTTATTTTTTGCTTTTTAGTTAACTTATGTTACTTTTGTGTTTTTATTTGAAGTCGGTTTTCTTTTTTTTTAAGTTAATTATGATTTATCAAGCTTATTATAGGCGCTTACAAATAAATGCTTATAAATCCGCGCTCTAGTGATTAGTGTTGCCGCAAAACGAGACCGAAGGCCTGATTTCGGGATAAAATAGTCAATCTCGTCTCGTCGAGATGCTCGAGACGGCACAAGATGAAGGCTTTATCTCGTCTCGTCTCGTTTTATCTCGTCTTGGCTATAATATAACAAAAATTTTCTTTAAAACATTGCTACTACACCACTATGTCTCGTAACGTAACTATAGAGAAAATGTCCTTATTTTTAATGTAACGAAAAACGTTATTCCACTAATAAGTTTTGCCTGATCAATTAATGCTTAAATGATCGGCAGTTATTTTATTTTGAAATACATATACGATGATGTAAGGCGCATTTGTTGCATATTTATTCGAAAATAAAATAAGGTACGATCGCCACCAAACTAACGGTTGTCCAGAACGTCTTTCAGCCAGGGCGGCTATGGATTGTATAACGCATGTCTTTTATTCAGTCATATCTAAGTAATTTATTTGACATAAGTCAAAGTCAATTTAAATTAAAAGGTTTTTATTTTGAATTATTTACTTTCTGCACATTTCTTATTATAAAATGTTTACGCAAGAACAAAAAACCTTTATTGTGAAATCTTAGTTTCGCAATGGTCAACAATTAGAAAACGGAAATTGGAATTATTCCATCAATACGTGTAAACAAGAATTTCGACAAAGATATCCAAAGACATACGTTATACAATCCATAGCCGCCCAGGACTGAAAGACTTTCTGGACACCTGTTAGAAGTCTGAGTGTAAAATAACATTTTGAGCTTCCATTTCCAATGAATTTTCCTTCTATCTCCACACAAAATAACAATTTACTGTGTTTTAGTCAAAGTACCAAGAAAACAAGTACAGAATGAAAATTTTCGTATAAATGGAATACCCGTCAATTCCATATTTTGGCAATAAATCAGAAAACAAAATGCCAAATTTATAAACAAAACAAATAAACGTAAAATAACTTTCGAAACAACACAAAACATTTCAAACGCTTTGTTTAATGCTAAAGAAAAAACAGAAAATATACTAAAATCAGGCATCTACAAATTAAATTGCTCGCACTGTAATTCGATTTATATAGAACAAACAATTAGAAATTTTGATATTAGGTACAAGGAACACGTACGTTGTTACAAGTATAAACACCCCTACAAATCCAATTACGCTAAACACTTATTAGAACACAATCATTTAATGGCATCTAATAACACAATAAACTGTTTAACTTGATAAACGTAAGAAGGATGTACCAGAAACATTTGAAATTCACCAACATTTAAAGTTTATACCTTTCATGAATGAACAAATTGATCTCTTAAATTCGCCATTGTTAGACATTTTGGAATGAGAAATCACGTCATCTGGACGCAGATATAGAAAACCAAGATGAAGTTATAAAGGTTTATTGTTCCTATCAGGGTGCAAAAAAATCACGATTTTTATGAATAAATCAAAAACAATCGATTTTTTGGACTTAAATCAATTTTCCTAGTGTCTTGAAACCTGTGATTTAAGTTTTCCGTCCACTTCTGTGCATTTGTAATACGTGTAAAACTAATATGTTTAAATATACCTAAATAAAGAAAAAGTGAAACACAAACGGGAATTTATTTTGTACATCTGTACGTTACAGAAATTAGTTTTAGACTTAACTGCCTGGTGTTTTTATTTCGTTATTTTTACAATAAGTGGAATGTTGTATTTGACGACTAATTTTATGCTATGAGCATGAGCCATGTAATGCTTAGAATTGACCATTTATTTTATGTTTAATTTGTTTTAGTTTTAATAAAAAATTTGCGTTTGATGCTAAACTTGTAATTGCTTTTTAACATTTTTTTCTACAATAAACATTCGAAAATTGGACGTTTTTGATTTAAATCATTATTTAAAATAAAAAAATCGCAACGATTTAAACCGCAATTTAAATCTTGATTTAAATCAAGTTGATTTAAATCTTCGCACCCTGGTTCCTATAGCAACACCAACTGTTGACTTTTAATCTTGCCATTGATAATGACGTGTAAACACGTTGAAATACGTATAAGGCTAAAATAAAAAACCTGTTAAGAATTGTTTCATGTGCAATAAATTAAATCAAAATTACCTACCAATAATGGAAAATAATGTCAAGCTTAATATGCCAATGGCAAAGATTAGCTGAGGGGTGAAATATTGAAAGTGAAGCATAGAACACGAATTCACCAAAATTTAACAACATAAACTAAAGTTTGAAAATATCCTTTAAACTACTCACGTATGAATTTTAACAACAGATGAAATTTGTACTCTTAAGACTTGCAGAACAAATTGCCGCATCAATTTAAATAAAGTCAAAGTTGAATTGAATACACTTTGTATCATATTTTTGCTGACATAACATTAAATACACCTTGTGTAAGAACGATATCTTGTTTCCACATTACATACACACCCCTGTATTTGGTTACATAGCGTACATACGCGTACGTGTTGGTATAGCCGATACATTATCAACTATACAATATATCACTGTCCGCACACTATTCAGTATATCGCAAGGGTTGCCATTCATTGGTCTTGCAAGCAAGCTTTGATTAATTAATATGCATTTTCAGCTCACAATTGTGTGGTAGTGACTCGGTAAGCCTGTGTTATCCAGGTGTCAAGCGTTTTACTCTAATTCAAATACGACAATTAAGTGCATTAAGCAAGTGCTTAGACGCTTGTTCCATGCCAAGTTGTCTTCAATCTCACTAAATTTGCAACAACCCATGGCTTTAATTTTGTTCAATTTCAACTACAAAATACATAAAATTGTGCTACCACTTCGAGTCTCAAAGATACTGTGTTTATTTTACAGTCTCGAAGGGTTCGATTTGCAGATAAAAAACTAAAACACAACTACGTCCGAAGCAGTGGCGTTCCGTGGGTTCAAAATTTGGGTAGGCATAAGAAAAAAATATTTAACATTAAAATTAAAACTTAAAAAAATTACGGCAGCTCCAATGAACCACGACCTGTTCTTAAATGAATTATTCTAAGCATAAAATCCCTATTAAATTTCACTTTGTCATTATGGACTTGATAAAGTAAACCTTCGTCCAGAGCCAAGTTAATGCGTGATTTGCCAAATAATTTTAATCTAACAGTTGCAGATAAATGTTCTTCGGTCGACGCATCTTTTAATTGCAGCTGACGGATTTTTTAAATGAGAGTATTCTGTTTCTGACCATACTTTTGAAAGGTTAGATGGAGATGAAAATAGTAAGCAACTCCAGAAAAATAACTTATTTTTAATGTTGCTAGCAGTCAGCCAGTCCATTCTTTAATACCATTCAGTATTAAACGATCTAGATTTCTTCTTACCGTCTATCTCTAATAGGCCTAATAATAATGTTTTTTAATTTCTATCTGGTTTTCATAAGAGTAACTATTAAACTGTTCTTTTAAAAGCTGGTCAACGAAATTTTCCATATTTGCTGCAAATTTGCAAACTACGTATGAAATAAATAATCACTCAATAGCTCCACGCTGTACGTGAATGCCGCTGACCGACGCTAGTAATTTAAAGAACCGAGTGAGGCTGTGCGTTTTCGATGCTAAAAACGTTCTGAAATTCCTACTATTTCTTTCCACTCGATTATTGCATTATTTTATAAATGTACATGCAAACGTATTAAGAATAATAGACTGGCTGATTGTGTCTGACCTGGAATAATTCGGCCCGATAATCCGGGCCTCGCGTAAAACGGTGTTTTAAACGCTTGTTTGTTTATTTGCAATCGCTTTCTTTCAGAACTATTCTGCTGTTGTTAGTTTAACTGTAAGTGAAATTTGATTACATGCTGGTTAATACATTTACTCCCACTTTTTATTTGGCGCCCCATTTTAACATTACGCGGTGGTGTTAAAAAGTCAAAATAAAACTGTATGTAAAAGTAGCTTTTATTTATTGAAATTTAGAATTTGATCTTGTATTTGAAAAATAAATGGGTAGGCACTGCCTACCCTGCCTAATAGGACGGACTGCCACTGAACTCCAAAGACAACAATAAAATGCATCCGAGGCGTTCTCGAATGGAAAATGACTAAAAATAAATAACGGGGCATCGCTTGGCTGCATTTTGTATTTCCAGTCAACCGCACAGTAGCAATTACAGATTAAATTATGATAACTGCAAAAAGAAGTAGGCATGTTCTCGATCTGTTCGTCCACTGTAATAATAATCTTTTAAACTTGATATGTAAATCGGAACTCAAAACTAGTTTCAACATTCAAAAGAAACGATTTTTCATTCCGCGAACAATAATAAAACGACATAAACTGCGACTTCGGGTGACATTAAGATTGATTACTAGCACCATCGCTACTGGACAGAAACGTATGGCACTGCATCCGATATTGAGATAAGCGCTAAAGCTTTTTGGTCTTATTAAAGTAATATGTATACAGAACTAAAGCTCCGACAAAACTTTATTTCTAAAGGATGAAACCTCAATAATCTAAGTCATGTACTTTAAATAAAAATTGCAAATCATGCTTTTCAATCATTTTCTTCACTCTTTCTTTTTCGCCTTAATCTGCTCTCACTCGACTTTTGCTCTTGCTTTACCTTTTTTCTCCTCCTCCTCCTCCTCGTTTATCTTATGCATACTAAGATTGTTCCAATTGATCGGGCAATTTTTTACAGTTACCCTCAAACACAAGCAGGGACGGACCCAACCAAATTTTGGGAAAGAGAGGAAAGCAATGCTCAATTTTCCAACTGCATTAGTTAAAAATCGCCAATTTTTTTTGGAGACACGAACAGATTTTTTCTGGTGATTTTAAGGAAATTGGGACATAAACAATATAAATATGTTTAAAAAATAAACAAGTATTTCAGTGGCAAAATTACTAAATAGTATACATAGATTAGGTAATTACAGTAAGGCGAGCGAGATTGCAACGGCAGAGTGCAGACTTATTTCAATCTTATAAAAACAATACTTATTTTTCAAAATCTAATTATTGAACTAGACTGTCAGTCAAGTGTGCCATATATTGTGTATTCAGGGCCGTCCTAAGTAATTTGGAGCCCCTGGGCTAAGAATTTGTAGCGCCCTAACAGTAGGGGTAGCATTCGAATCTAGAATAAAACATCCCTGGAAAAAACAGCCCCGGAAAAAATCCCCGTTAAAATATCCCTAGGAAAACAAAGCCCAGAAAAAAAGACCCCGGAAAATCTTGAAAACAAGACCCAGTAATAAAAACCCCGAACAAAAAGCCCGGAAAATGACCCGAAATAATCCTTGATAAAAAAAGATACGTGCTTTGGACTTCCATGAACTCAAAGAAGTGATTTTTAAAAAAATGTCTGTTTTGTATATGAGTGAGTTTGTATGTTCGATGATCCAATCTCAAAACATTTAAAATCAAAAATTCACCGTCATAATAATCTTTAAAAAAAAACGAAATCGAAAACGGAACTTAGACATTTGACAATTGGCTTATATTAAGTAATGCCAACTTTAACACTTCGGTCATGGCCTGCTCTGAAAGATGTTTTTTACGATCACCTGGTAGCTTCAAAATGGCGACCAATACGATTTTTTGAAAATTTTCACATTAACGCATTATGTTTGGTATTAAAATAGCCCTAAAGGAACACAATGTCACTATTTATGAGAAAAGTACAAATAAAAACTGACCCACTGGGAAGAGGCTGTTTTTCCAGGAGATTTTTTCCCCGGAGATTATTTTATCCGAAGATTTTTTCTGGGGCTATTTTGTCCAGGGATGTTTTTTCCTAACACCGTAACATTCAGACAATCCACTACTATTTTTTTAAATAGCCCACTGCATCAAGTGCGGGTGCGGCGTAAGTGTATTACGTTCCCGGTTCCCATCGGCTGCGGTTGAATCCTGACTGAATGCAGCTTAGCTTTTGTTAATTGTTATACGATATGCAAAAAACAATAACATCCCGCCATTCTTACTACTATACCGAGAGCGTAGCTGCATAATAGTACTATCATAAGAATACAAAAATAATAGCATAAACTTTATAAAAATCTGAAGTTTTTAGAAACAATTTCGTTGCAATTAAACAAAACTATAAATTAAAGGACAAATTCCTCCGCCATTAATTGGGTAGGAGGAGAAAAATTATCTCCTCTTTATTTTTGCGCACCAAACAATTAGGTTGTAAACCTTATGCTACTGTTACCCATGAGCAATGTAGCATAAACAAAAATTTGTTATAATCCCCCGTTTATTAAATAAAGAGATATCAATTTTTGATTTTAAAAAATTCATGGAAGGCGTCACAGAGAAACTATCAAACTAGAACACAAACCAAATTGTAGCCCATCCCTATCTGTATGAGCTTACAAAATTTTAAAAAAAATCGTTTCTGGGCAATTTGTTTTGAAATTTTTCGCGCTACAATATTTTATTTATAAAAGAATTCTTTTAGATATTGACATTGTGCTTCCCTAGGGCTATTATAGTAGCAAAATGCATCACCATCCCTATTTGTCAACTCATTTTTGAGTCATAAGTAGTTAAAGTCAATATTTTCAATAATTCGCAGCAGCCGCCATTTTAATGGTAGTGCGTTCAAGAAAAAGCATTCGATTTGCTCTAAGGTCTTCTATCAGATTCCGGTATTCAATTTTCATAATTCCGTTTCCGACAATTTTTTTACCATACAACATGTCTAACTTCCGCTTCCGGTTTCGGTTGTTTAAAAAGCTTATTTTGTCCGTAAATTTTTGAAATATGTCCACATTCCGAAGCTCATAGAAATCGGACTGTCCATTCGAGGATTATGAGGCGTCACACACAAATACCCACACATAGACATACATTTTTAAAAACATTTTTTTTAAATAACCAAATTATACCAACAGTAGCGACAGCAGCATAAACGCTCGCTGAAAACAATCAGTTAACTAGTAAGACAGTTAGGGATTTAATGTATAGAAGAAATATTCTGAAAGATAGTTTTCGATGACAGTATTTTGTTGTAAATGGGAACAATTTAGTAAGAAATTTATAATAGGGACCGCGGTGGAGTAGTGGCCCAAAGTTTCAGGCTTTGAAACTATTCGACCCAAAACTGAGCAGCAAGCACGCACACAGAAAAGTGTTATGTTTTTTAGGATAAATTTAAAACGATAAAATTGGTAAGCCACGTTTCCCTGCTTTTTTTAATCTAGGAAAATAAGTATTTTTAGCAAAGCGAATTCGAACAAAGATAAAATTAAGTACAGAAAATGTTCGGCGCATCATCCTAATGAACATATTAATGATCCCCATCGATCAGAGCACTGCTTACGCAGTCGTATTAAAAAAATGGCCGCTAATTTAAATATTTTGCCAGTTACTTGCTAACTGCTGCTTTTACGGTGATTGTTTGTAAGAAGTAAATTTATAGAGCATTAAATTCTGCACAAAAAAGTTGTTACGCGCAAAACGCTAAAATTCTACAGAACCTTTTTTGTGCAGAATTTAATGCTCTGTAAACTATAACCGCCAGAAAAGCAGCAGTTACCGAGTAAATGCAAAATAAATAAATCGGCGGCCATTTTTCAATATGGCGGCAGAGGCTCCACTCCGATGGATGGGGAACTTTAGTAAATCCATTAGGATGTAAAACATCTCTACCAAATATTATTTCGGTACGATTGGTTTTGCTATTTGCCAAAAACTCAGCTAAACTTCCTAGACTACGTTATATCCTATGTTCAAATAAAAAATACATACGGGTTGGCCATGAAAAATAAAATTACTGTCTTTGCATGCTTTAGAATTTACACAGATTCTAAAAATTTGAAGTGACATTATTGTGTTTTGTTTGTATAAATTCTAAGGCATGCAAAGACAGTCATTTTATTTTCCATGGCCAACCCGTATGTATTTTTTATTTGAACGCGCGGTACAACTTTCTAGAAACGCAGCGTCTAAATTAAACATAATATGAACCCCTCCCTCCGTCTTGCACTTCTACAATAATTATTATTTGGATATTGCAATTTCACGCTGTACAAGATTTGGATAGTTTAACCCCAAGTGAAACGTGATTCTGGTAAATGCTGGATTAAACGAACGGAAACACGCATCCGGGCAAGCTAATGCAAACTTCACTGGTTTGGAAATTGAGAAATGGATGCATCAGATGCACTGAACCAAAGTTATGCGATATTTTGCGGATTAATTAGGTTCACGTTGAACTGAATTGAATTACACTGTCGGCGCGCTCTGGAGATAATTCTTTTGTCAATACTTGAACGTACAGCGATCGACAACCACGACAGTAATCCCCTGGTTTAACAGACAAGGGGTTTTCACATATTAAAGTGAAAAATTAAGCTCTGATTTTGTAAAACATTGAATTCAATGAATTCAAAAATTCCAACGACTAAAACATTAAGAGACAAACAGATAGGCGTGAGACTGCGATTATTTATTGTGAGCTTTGAAGAGAGCTCGTGAAATCCAAAACCATTATACATTTTTGTTAATTGCCAATATGAAGGAATATGAAATTCTCAAAATATATAACCTGTACAGAAGACTATACCACTCACATTTCATTGAACCAATCACAAATTTTCATTTTCATAAAATGAACTAATCATGTTTGTTTTATACTGTTTAAACTGCATGGTGCTGTTTAAATGAGCGATTAAACCCACAGTAGCTCGGATAATCGCCCTTAAGCCCTAAATTAACGCGTTTAAAACTGAAATGCACTGACTTTTAGGTATATTTATTGTTATTTTAATGTAGTTTTTCATTGCTTCGGCCAGAAGTAAGTATCATATTTAATTACAACATAATTTAATAATTAAATACAATAATTCTCTCTGTCGTCCACAAGCAAAAAGCAAAATACGAGAAACGTTGACGGTAGCCGATGATAACAATGTCAATATCAACCAACTTGAATCGCGAGTGTTCAAATCATAGTTCAAATCAAAACCGACCCAAATTTTAGTGTACACCTATAGTAAATATAATAGCAACATGCTAAAATGCATTAAAAAACATAAATATACAGGGTGTTAATGAATTGTAGGGACAAACTTGTAGGGCCTGCAAAACACAACAAAACAAACAACTTTAGTTAATAAATGTGTGGTCAAAAGTGTTTCCTTTTAGGGAGAGATCTTCTCAAAGATTGTTTAAGAAGCACCTAAATGTAGGCAACTCAATTTACTACCTACTATTTGTTTCCATAACGACGGAAATTAATACAAGATAAATAAAATAAAGCCCTCTTTCACACTTTTCGAATTCAAATTAAATTTAAAATAAATTAATTGTTTCTATAGCAACTGTTAAAACGTGCTATTATTAACTAAAATTAGAGGGAAAAGTAGCACTTTATCATCAAGGGTAGATAAAGTAGTACTTTAACAGCAAGGATAGATAATAGTATATTATAGACCAAGGTAGAGAAGACATTTTTCTCAGCCGAGCAGAAATAAGTTGCGAGGCTGATAAGTCTTCTCTACCGTGGTTTATATATTATTTTTTCCACTACTAGCACCTTTATTCCTTTTGTAATTAATTGATTTTACATTAATAAAAAATAAAATTACAAATGCAAATATGCACAAAAATAAAGTAGCCTTGCTTGAAAACAAGAGAATAGTTAATTTCAATTGACATTTATGTAAAATATATATTTTATAATAGTGGTTATAAAATGTCCAATTTTGATGATTTGAGTGAAAACTGCACTCCTCCTGAAATTAGGGAAGGTGCAGAAAGTGTTGGTGAACAGTTATTACCAGTAAAATCAAAAGATTTTTACATGAATGTTTATAATTTTAAATAGGCATGTGAGTACTAGATAGCAATTGTTTTCATTATTAACCAGTAGTTAATAATGAAATATTAGTAACCACTAGGAAAGAAATTCATCTTCTTGGCTCTAAAACAAAGTAAATAATGATATCGTTTAATGCTAGTAGTGGAAAAAGTATTTTATTTTTTGGTTTATTTATAGCAACCAAAAAGTTATTAAAGCCACCTACTCATTTTTTCGTGAAACTGTTTTTTTCCTGACACTCTTAAATTAAATTTATCATTGATATTTCTTCATTTTTTAGTCTTCTTTAACAATTGCTATAGAAAAAAATGTTGTATTCCAGACGACGATAAAATTTCATTTTCTTCTCGATGCTTATTAGCGTCTCGGCTGACGCCTCGACGATAAAATTGCTCTCGAAGATAAAGTGCAATTTTATCATCTTGTACAATAAATAACTATAATTAGTTATTTAAGTAACAAGGAATGTAAAGACGTAATAACATTCGAGGTACGTAAATACGAGCCGAGGCGAAGCCGAGGCTTGTGGCCTGCCGAGAATGTTAATAGTCGATACATTCCGTGTTACTTAATAAATTTTTCACGGTACAGGTAGAAATTTAGTCATATTTTTAAAAGTTCGTTTTGATTGCTGTCATCGGAATTATTTTTTAAAAGCCCCATTATTCTAACTTGCCTGTGCTTGTTACCATATCAACGAATAGTTAAAATCAATTTATTAACCTTTATTATCCTAGGAATGTAAATAACACTATTAAGTTCCGTAGTCAAGGGCAAAAAGTAAACGAATGTTATTGGCCATTTACATCTTTCGTAGCTATGGATGTATCATCTATTTACCTTGCCTCTAGCGTGAAAAATAAATTAATTAACAAAATGTTTCAAAACTAAGCAATAGAAAAAACCAAAATTACAAAGCAAAAATCAACTATTTGAAAAATTTACAATAACTAATTCAAAAATTAACAAAATTATAGTAATAAAAAAACCACAGAACGAAAAAAAAAACGAATTAGAAAAGGCACATAAAGAAACAAATGCAAGAAAAGTAATAAAATATCGAATTGTGTCAAAATTGACGTTATTTGAATGCATGTATGACTAGATCGTTTTTTTTTTCAAAATTCCGTGTGACCTGTGCAAAATAATTGAAAATGCAATTTGGGTTGCCTATTTTCAGGTACTTCTTAAAGAATCTTTAGGAAGCTCTATTTTCTAAAGGAAACACTTTTGACCACACATTTATTAACAAAAGTTGTTTGCTTTGTTATGTTTTGCAAGACCCTACAATTCATTAACACCCTGTATATTTACATTAGTATTGCATATTGTTTGACAGGTTATGTAAACCAAATTCTTAGACCAAAATAATGTACATACCCTCAGAAATTTTATGAAATACCACTTAACGGTTTTTCTCCAAAACGATCGATTTTTACAAAAACATTTTATAGCAACAGTAAATATAAACGTCAAAATAAAAAACTAAATTTGCAAAAGGACGCCACTAAAAAAACATTTGAAAACAAGCAAACAATACCATGTTAAGAGCGCGAATTCCCGAAAACACCCGAGCATTTCCGACTAATTCAGTGTTACCAAAAATGCGTCAAAATTAATGTGAGTGATAAAGTCAAGACTCGTGATACGATTTTTTTTTGATAAAATTGTGGCGTAAGTTAACTCGTGCTAGCTAAAGATTTAGGTAATTCCACTCCCGCTACGCGCTCGTGGAATTACCATCTCAACTTGCTTTCGTGAACTTACACCACAATTTTATCGAAAAATCGCAATCACTATCATTTATGATTATCTACACCAAACAAAACTTACTGTACCAGTGTTCCTAATTTGTATACGTTACTCATTAGTCATATTTGGGGTTGCTTTGAAAGGCGAACAATCTACCAGAATTGGTAGCAAGTTCGCACACAAGTTCCCTGCTGATAAAATATGCATTTCAGCATAGAGAAGATTTCAGTTAAATCAAAATGCGCAGGAAACGCAAGTAGGCATGATTAATTAAGTTAAATCTTGTAGCTGTCAGCACACAATGCAGTTTTCACACTTGAAAAGGTTTGTGAGCATAACACCGCGCTCTTTGTTGCAACCCCTCACTGTTACCTATTCATCTCGATTTTTTACGTTGTTTATCTTGCAATCGGTGGCTGATCTCAGCGTGTAATAAGCAACTGGTTCTTGCAGAATCTTATTACGTATTCTAGTAAAATTACCGTGGGGGGCTAAAATAGTTCGGTATTAGGTGCCACTTTTTCCTAGAGAAAGCCAGGGATTGTCAAAATGTTTTCTTTTTCTTTTAGCAATCCTGCACGTATACAAAAATATTTTTAAATTTTTCGAGAAACTCACAATCAAACAATTTTAAAATTAAGCTTTTTCTTTATTGGTATTAATTTTTTTCTTAGTTCTTAAATAACAACTAAAATTAAATTTGGATCTCAAATAATCATCAAACCTCAATTAACAAATATAGATTTCCTACACAACTACAATAAATTTCCGTACTATACGAATCGTGTTTTTATTTTTAAAAAATGTTGAAAACTACTGGTACGTAAACGTGCATCTATTTCTCTAATATTTCTGCTCCATTACCTGCCATTTTGCACGACAATGGGCTGAATGGCATAGAAAATGCAAGAAGGGTTGGGGTGCATGGACCACAAAACTGTTAAAATTTAAGAGGCGACTGACCAGTCAGACGAGCTCTCTGTCCATCTATTAATGCATCTAGCGCGTTTATTATTCAAAACGCACAAGCACATAAAGGGATCATATTTCTGATAATCTATAAAAACCCCTGGAGGGACGTTTTTATTACAACCTATGTCATATCAACATCATCTTCACACGGTTAATTTCAATGCAGCTTTTCAAGGGGAATTTCTTACCAAAGCCCTACATAATGGCCTAAATCACAACAGACAAAACTAGAAAAACGGTGGTCAAACCGCCAACCACTGCTATTAAACGTACTAGTAAAAAAATAAATAAATGATTACATTACTTATACGAACCCAAAATTTGAACTTAATCTCAACAAACTATGTTAGAGTTTCAAATATACTACACATATAACCAAAAGCGACAAAACATTGTTGGAAATTAAACAAAATTGTTAATGTTTCTATTCCTTCTTTTTGAAAGCAAAATGTTTAACAAACAAAAACCTTATTGAGAGCAAAATGACCATTCTATTATTTGGAAACTGTGACTAGAAATAGATTTGTATAAAAGCTGTTTCTGCTTTCAATTTTCAAGGACGAATCTAATTGGTGTAAGGCTGAACAAGTATCAGTAAATATATGAACGGCAGTTTTCAATTCAAAACGGTCAGGAGTAATATGTCACAGATACAATTTTTATTTTTTTATAATTAAATAGGTATGCCAAAAATTAAAATTAATCAATTTTTGGATATCGTCAAAAACATGAATTTTGAGCTACTACAACTGCCATTCGACAGGAACATTATATTATAAAAGAAATTCATTATTCATTAAGACAAACAAATGAAAATTGGAGTGTTTAATACTCATATAAATCTATCTGTGTCTCTATATCTATCTATATTAAATTCCTAGCTGTCCCACTATAACACGACAGCGGGCCTTTGCATGTCGACTCAGTTTATTGATTGTTGGTACAATTTGGTTATTTATGGCTTACTTACATTCTGGCGGTTGGGAAATTATAAACAGTTATATGTCCTCAATTGATTCTTATGAAATTTAAAAAATGAGCATGTTTCAATTGAAATATTTTCGTTTGTTTATTAGAGGTAACAAATAAAAACATCTCTGGCTCGATGTGATAAATTACGAATCTACACTATAAGCGATTTCGTCAATTTCTAAAATAAATATGGCCATCTCACATTTACGAGCAGCTATCAGATGAAATCAACCGAGCTGATGCTGTTTATTGTGTATTGACGATTTACGGTGATGTTCCAAAATAGGATAAGAATTAATAACAATAACAAACTACCAAGCTCCTGCGTCTACCAGCTCGCAGAAGCTGAACCCTAGGCCACGGTGGCCAATTCAAACTGCTTTTCAAATTCCCTGACTTTTCCCTGACTTCCCTGGCTGATAAACTTTAGTTTTCCCTGACTCATTTTTATGGTACAAAAGCCAATTTCAACTGTTTTTTTTAAATAAAAATTGTAACCCAACATAAACATTGTAAACTTGAATTACTTTGTAGCAAATGGAAATTTTTCAACAAGCATAACAAAATACAACATCTAAACTTTAAGGAAAAACCAAATAAAATAAATATAAATTTTATAAACATATACTTAGGTAACAAAATTTTCGTTTTGCAGGCAAAAATAAAAATATTAAAATAATTGCATTTTGCAGAATTTTCCCTGACTTTACGTTGAAATTGGTGCAATTTCCTGATTTCCCTGACCAAAATAAAAAATTCTAAATTCCCTGACTTTTCTCGGTTTTCCCTGTTTTCCAGAAAAGTGGCCAACCTGTAGGCCCCACGCTTTTTTACTTTCCTATACTTTTAGTATTGATTTCATGAAAAATTTCGAACTCAAGATTTTTACGGAAATACATGTTTTGGACATTCAGGAACCAAAAGAAGTAGTTTTTTAAAATGTCTCAATGTGGGTGAGTATGTGTGAGTATGTGTGCGTGTGACGCCTCATAATCCTCGAATGGACAGTCCGATTTCGATGAGCTTCGGAATGTGGAGGTATTTCACAAATAAACGGACAAAACAAGCTTAAAAAACCCAAATTCGGGAGCGGAAGTTAGATATGTTTTTGATAGCATTTTTGAATTTTTGAAAATTTTGATTTTAACGCTTTATTATTCAAAAAACGAGTTGACAGATAGAGATGTAAGTTGGTACGATAGGAAAGCACTATGTGATAGAATTCTTGTATAAATAAAAAAGTGTGGAGTGACAATTTTTAAAAAAGATTGCACACACAAAAACCCTTCATTTAATAACCGGGAGACGATAAAAGAAATTTCTTTCAGCTAAATTGTTCAGGAGTAATAGTAGCATAAGGCTCACAACTTAATTGTTAGCTGTCGCAAAATCAGGGGGTTAATTTTCGCATTCCCATCCAATTTTTGGTGTACGAAATTGTCCTCTCATTTTTAGTTTTCTTTAATTCCAACCAATCTTTTTCCAAAAAAAAATACAAATTCTAAAAGTTTATACTATTATTTTTGTATTCTTATAATAGTACTATTATGCAGCTACGCTCTCGGTACAGTAATAAGAATGAGGAGATGTTAATGCAGTCATGTTGAGGCGTGAAACGTTAATTTTAAAATACTTTTGAATACGGAGTTATTAAAAAATTCGATCAGCATTGGGATTTCGCTTATTATAAGAGATAGAGATGTTAAATTGCGGCAAAGTTGCGGAATTTTATGCTGATTAACAACCTAAATAATAATTGAGCTAGCTAGCTGCTTTTGTTTCGTAGATATGCGCAAAAAAACTTTCTTTTTGCTGCCATCTTCATTATTAATAAAAAAATTTGAAAACCTAAAAGCAAGTTTCTACAGCAACTTTTTCTTTTTCATATTGTTATCTGATCAGATTTGATATACCACTTTACGTTTGTCTGGAACCATCATCAATTTCATCATCATTTTATTTAATAGCTGCAAATTTTTTCTTCGGCGCCATTTTGTAGCATTAATTATTCTGATTTCAAAAATATAGAACACTTTAGGATTTACATTTCATTTTCATACAATATGCAAATTAGCAAATTATTAATAAGGATCAAGGAGTAGTGGCTTTAAAACAAAAGACGGTGTAACTCTAAAACAAAATACAACTAAAGGCTTCCATTGCGGTAAAAAAGCAAGCACTGTTGTAGTTTGAAAAGCTCAAAGTGACTAGTAAAACTCTATTTCCGTAAAGTGGACGAGGATTATTAAATACGCCGAAATCGCTTTAATTTTGGCCCAATTCTAAAAATAATGGTCTATTTGGTTATCGTTATTTTGTGACAACGTACGTGGTCTTTGTACCTAATATCAAAGTTCCTAATTGTCTGGCCTATATAAAGCAAATTACAGTGAGAGCAATTTAATTTGCAAATACCTGATTTTAGCAGGTCATCTGTTTTTTCTGTTGCATTAGACAAATGTTTTTAGTTGTCTTAAAAATTGCTTTACATTTCTTGGTTTTGTTTATAATTTTAGCAATTTTTCCAGATTTATCGCCAAAATATGAAATCGAAGCGTATTTAATTATATCGGATGAAGTATTCAGATAATTTTTTGAATAACTAATTTATAATCTTTTTCTTTAATTAATGTATCAGTTAGTAATGGAACAAAGAGAATATTTCTAAATTGGGAATTTTCCTAGCAATATTCCCCACCCTCTTATAAATTCCCTAATCAAAGAAATTCAATATAAAATTTCTGTGCTTGCTTGCTGTAGTAATATGAATGTGACAGTTTGCACTCTGCACTGCTATCAGTCATCACTCATCAGTCAGTGGACGTAGGTATAAATAACTATATTGATTTGATCTCTTTAATTCTATGAAACAGGCAGAAAAATTTAAACAATATGGCACAATTTTAATATAAAGAACAACAACCGAACAACAGAATGCAACTATTGCAAGTTGCTGTACAAACTAGTGAACGTTACCAAAATTAGTAAATATTTTGAAACGTTGGTTGTGCCCACTAGAAGTTTTTATACCTAACAAATATCAAAAAAGACGATTTAGCTCCATTGATACTAACTACTTCAACATCAACATTTAAATAACAAACACTAAAAGAAAAATAGTTTTTATTTATGCTTATGTCGTTCATGATTCTATTTGACAATGTAAGTATATTACTGTAGAAAATCAAAAGATGTGTTTACATGCAATAAGTTCTCAAATATAATTAAAAAAAATAAATTCCTCTAATATTTTCCTTTTGAAAATATTTCCAGGAATACTCCGCAGGAAAATTCCTAAAAAATAAATTCCTGGGAATCTACCCATCACCAATATCAAATACGTTTAGTATTATAACCATTAGTTTAATAATTGAAATTTGTCTATTATCATTAATTTCATCTAAAGGAACTGCTAAAGCACTGTCTATCATAGAACTGTATGCTGCTAATTTATGTGTTTTATAATAAGAATCGCGTGGTACTGTAATATCCGTTTGTTGGGTTTCTATAAACAGAGTTTATTAGCTAAATTAATTTTTATGTAAAAATCTACAAAAACTTTCAGTTTCTAGTGTAAATGTTGTTTAAATGCAAGCTTTTAATAAAAACTAAAAATGCATTAATTAACGCAAATGAATTATCAAAACATGCTAAAATGACACCAACATAACGAAATCAAAATACATATAACATTCTCAGACTGATTTGATTCAAAAATAATATTTGTTATTCAACTACTAACCTCAATTTTGCCACCAACCATTATTTATAATACTTCCCAACGTCGCACAGTGGGCTAAATTGAATAAAAAGTGGAATCAAGTGCTGTATAAAAATCTCACTGCAAATTTAAAAATATATGTAATTATGTTAACCGATAACTACTTCATTGTGCATAGCCATAAAAACGAACATACGCGCATTTGGGTCGCCATAACAACGTCGCAAACAATTGTTTCGCAGGACTCGCAAGCTCCCGTTTCTTTCTTCCATTGAGCGCTACCGATAAATAGTAGTTTTTTTTAAGATTTCGTGATATTTTCAATTAAGATGGCGAATGAGAATCGGCAAGGTATGTACTTTAAAATGCATATCGGTTGATTTTGATATCGGTCTTCATTATTTAGTTGTTCAGTATATAGAGTCACTTTCATTATGAGCATATTTTTGTTAAACCAAGAAATTCAAGTAGAGTTTTAATAATTTGTAACTCAATGTAACACTCCAAAAGTGGCATGACATTGTAGCTTGGACTTTTATTAAGCAGTACCAAACTTGTTCACTTTCCTTTTTTGTACTTTTTTCAAAATTTTCAACGTTTGAAGGAAAGCCTATCACTATCGAGCGCACTGAACTATTTGAAGCATTGCGGGCCAGGGGCACTATTAATGCTACTACATCAAGGTCAGGGGAGTTCTTAGTGAACTATATTAAAACAGTTAAGGGTAAGGTGCTCTGGTACTTAATAAGTGCATGTAAATAATGACCAATATCAGGCAAAACAGAGTATCTCCCTTATTTAATAGAAGAACAAAGATTTTATTTTTTGTTCAGTCTAGTTCAGTGTAAAAAGCAGTTTTAGATCTACAAATAATATTCGTGTTTTCAATTTATTTTTTGTGGCAGACATTAAAAACTAGAATTTTTTTCTCAAAATTGCATAGAATGTAGTTCCTGCATGGAACAACAGTACTTTCCTCTCGTACTCAACCTAATCTGATTCCCAAATAAATATAATTTATAAAAATCAAGTAAAACCTATCAGTTTAAAAAAAATTTTTTGCTCCTCTATTACATATCAAGATTGTCAACGTATTTAAAATTCACCTAGAAAGTTTTATTATTATAAAGAACTAGTGCGTCCCCCTGCAAAATAATTTGCAGTAGCTTACAACCTTGTTTCTGTAACGGACATTTACCGACAGGTCAGTAACGAACGTGTTGTTGCATCTTACCTCGGGGTGGCGCTAATGGCGTCAATGGCGTCTTCTGTCATTCATATATAAATTAAAATAATTATTATTGATAAATCGACGTAGAATGAAAATATAAAAATGTTTCATGTTCCATCTGTGGATAGAGACCTTTCATTTAAAAAAAAAGGTCCAAATTGGTGAAGCGGTAGCCGCTGGAGGAACCGGAGAAAAAAACCCTTTGAGCTTTTATAGGTATATATTTATGGACTAGTGTTACCCCAGCGCACAATGCACTGACAGACAGCGTTGACAGAACCGGCTAAATGATAAGTCACGTGATGCATTAGTTCCATAAGGGAGACACGATGTTAGTGTAGATGTCGCCTCAAGTGAAGCGCGTTTAGCAGACTTTCATATATATTATAAATTAAAATAATTATTATTGAAAAATCGACGTAGAATAAAAATATAAAAATGTTTCATGTTCCATCTGAGGATAGACCTTTCTTTGAAAAAACAATGGTCCAAATTGGTGAAGCGGTAGCCGCTGGAGGAACCGGAGAAAAAAAAACCTTTGAGCTTTTATATATGTATGGATGGATTGAATAACATTTTGTCAAATCCGTTATTTTAAATTTTACAATTTTGACACAAGATTTAAAATCAGAGCACAAAACCTCCAAAACCCAAATGTTGTATAAATCTAATAAAATGTTCTGTAGTAGTCCGCTGTATTGGATCCGCCATTTTTAATTTTACAATTTGGATATAACATTTGAAATGAGCGACCACGAAAACCTTTAAAATCCAAATATCGTATCAATCCGATGAGATTTTGTCTAACAGTCCGCCATATTAAATTTTTCAATTTTGACTTCAGATTTGAAATCAGCCATTATAAAAACCTTCAAACCCCAAATATGGTATAAATCTGATGAAATTTTGTCTAGTAGTCCGTCATATTGGATCCGCCATACTGAATGTTTCAATTTTGACATCAGATTTGAGATCAGCGACCTCGCAAACTCTTAAAACCCAAGTTTTATGCAAATCCGATGACTTTTTGAATTTTGACCAGCTTCTTGAGAATCTGGCCCACTGTGCGTTAGAAGTAAAGTGGGGGAGAGCGCAGCACCCGTCCCAGAGTGCAAATTTTAAGGGCGCCATTTTATTATTGTATAATTGTCTGATATTTCAACAGAAATATAAAGTTTCAAAATTCACGCTGTATGCATTCTGTCCAACATAAAATCAGTTTATCCTACTGCATTTTCTTCAATTAATGCACGAGTATACTCTTATAGAATCTTACCCCAATACAGAAATGGTTTTAAGAATTTAAAAGCAGTTCTACGGTGTAACTTTGGTTTAATACATTTATTTCTATTTGATATATTAACACAGTTGGGATCAATTATACAGATAATTGCTTCAGACACGTAGGAACGTTTTACAAACTGGGGGGAGAAAGGCAAAAGATTTACAATAAACATACTAACTATAAAATGTAAGTACATACAAGTACAAATAAAATACAAACTGAAAAAGGATACGAAGGAAGGGGGTTGAAGCCCCCCGCTTACTACGCGTCTGAATTGCTTTATCCATATGTGGAAGCCATAATCTCATACTATATCATAGAAGTTGGAAGTATTCACCAAAACAAATTAATTTTTGATGAGTTTTTTTATTTTTCTTTCTTGTATTTACGACATGCACTTCATTCAAAACTATTTTTTTTATAGCAATAGTTACGTAACGATATTATAACAAAAAAAAATTAAATGCCACAATGTCTATTAAAAATATTCTTTATGTGCACAAAAGCTTTTTGACTTTCAATACTTTTCGCACTGCAGCAGCAAATTTTCAGAATTTATGGCCTGCATGGAAAAGCAATTTTTGCATTTTTTCAATATTTTCCCATGTAATACCATACATGTTTTACACTATTTTAAAGAGGGTAAAAATATCTACAGATTAAGACCAATATGTAACAAAATTATGTTTAAGCCTCGAACTCTTACACTACCTGCCAAAAAAATGTTTGAAGCACATTGCATGCACTTAATTTACCAAAAAACCTTTTTTTAAGATATTTTTTGATCAAACCAATATTGACACCTGTATACCAGTTTCCATACTTTTGCAAAACCTTATTCACATAATATGTGAAAAATTAGGAGTGTAGTTAAAGGTCAATACAATCAAGCAATAGATGTTAACCTACGAACTACCTTGGTTGAAACATTTACAGCAACTGCTTATAAAGACATTTAAGCTACAGGTCGTTCCTTACCTTAATATAGACAAGAGATATTAAGTTTTAACAATTTCTACATACACATTTTTGACTGTAGTCAATAAAAATATTTAAAAACTTACCTTTTTCTCATCAATAACTACTATGTTTGAATCATCATGCAGAACATTGACATTCTTTAACCGTGGATCAAAAGTAATATTTCTAATGGCAAACATCTTATTGGGCCAACTCTTTGGATGTTGTTTACTTAGCATTTTTGAAAAATTTGTGAAAGATTTCGATTTTAAATCATACTCTACAATCTAGAAGAATAAAATACATCAGGAGATAGGTATATATTGCAATACTGACAAATAATTTATTACCCTGTGGTCAGCATAAGCTACAACAACTGCACGGGACTTGGAATATCGTTTTATAGCAATAGCTGTCGGTGAACTGTGGTATTGAGGTAACTGACAGTGTTGTTGCCATTCACGATTAGAAAACTTCCAAACGATTATACGGCTTTGAGGATCAGCGGCTGCTAAATATTGACCGCAAGATGAAATTGTTAAAAATGTTATTGTATCATTAAACACTGAAACAAAAAATAGTTTATTAAAATTTAGTATTATGACCTATATTATAAGTAATTAATGTAAAACATTTGTACACTAATGAAAGCCTATTCTTTATAATTTAAAAATACTACTTACATGAATGTGTGTCAATTGATTGTGCTAGAATTGGAGTGCCTTCCTTTAAATAGTATATTTGCAAAATTCCTTTACGTGAAGCTAGAATTAGCTTGGAACTATCTGGTGTAAATATTGCTTGAACGCTCACTGAACATTCTTCTGGTAGATTATCTACAGGAGTCAACTCTGGTGCTTTAATATCTTCCTGTAACAACACAGTTTAATTTAATCTAAAGAATAAACAACTATGGGGCGCCGTTGGGACCAAAACACAATTTTTTAAATAAAAAATAACTATGTATAAAGGTTACGAAAACCTCAAAAAATATTCCCTATGTAAAATAAACAGGATTTGATGTGCCACAAGATGGTGGATATAAGTGGATTATTTATGTTTACAGATAATATACCTAATTTGTCAAGGGTAATACCACAAGAGGATAAAAAATGTTCTACATCAGCATTTTTGATAATGTTGTGGTTACACAAATTATTGTGTCAAAACATTGCAAACAAAAGCATGTCAAAAATGTCAGGAGACAATTCATTTGAGCTGTTTTTGTTTGTTTGTTTAATCTTTCACTTCTTATAGGGAAGGTGTCCAGGTCTTTCACTCCGGGTAGGCTTTTTATTGAGCTAAATATGAAATAATATGCATGTAAACACAAAACATTTTCTTACGAAATTTTGATCGCGAGTGGTATTATTTGGAAAGATTATTCAACAATTAGACTGTATCGTATTTTTCATCACACTCTTTAGAATACTTTCATTTATTGTTATAACACTTTAGCTGCTGCGGCTTCAGTCAGAGCCCCTCTGCTAGCTGCGGCTTGTGCCGGCCACTGCAATCGGAGCCAAGCCAAATATTAATTCTATACCAGTTAGTAGTGAGATGGCATGTGAAACAGATGTATTTATATTGTTTATTGTTATATTGTGTATTAAGACCAATTTTACTATATGAAAGTAGAAAATTCACATTGACGTTTATGCCAAAAACAAAAATTTTTTTAAATCAAGGCATACCCCAATACTAATCTATTTTATCTAACCGCTTGAAAACACTGTGGCATTAAATCTTTTCATTTTACTGCGGTTTAGATTGGTGTGATTAGAAAAATAGAACCATTGTATTGACTCATTTACTGTAGCGTTGAATAATAATGTATAATAAATGCCACGAGCGACATTGATTTTCTGGGCAATCTCATGTCAAAATCATGACTGCTGCAAAAACAGATTTTATTAAAGCAATACGCAGTCGTGTATTTAACAGCAAAGATTGCTTGAAAAATCACCATCACTCGTAGTGTTATATATGACAATTCGATATATTATTCATAAAAATAAATAATCCACTCATTAACCACAACAAAGTAATCAGAGTAAGTTACTCAAACTTGCTGCACAGCAAATCGTGTTCATTTTGCATAAGAAAATGACGTTGAGATTCAAAATTTTATCGTGAATAAATTTAAAGCACATTTGTTTTATTTGTTAGTTTTAAAAGTTAAATTAATCCGACAGTTCGAAATACAAGTCATCTATTTTAACTGGACACTATAGGGATCTCGGAAACTATAAGAGATAGAAAGTCGGTTACATGGGATAAAAGTTGCCTAGTTAGGGGAGCAATGTAACAGTGATTTTGTTTTTCTCAAAATATCTATAGCTTACTAGATACAAGCGGAAAACTAAAAATGTATAATTTTTTCAAGATAAAATATCTCTGGTTCATATTGAAAATAAAAACAAAATCATAAAGGAAAAAGTTGTATTGAAGCTAGCTGTATTAAGAAAAATAGTTCTCCAATTGTGTTTCGTTTCGCTATTTCAAAAAATGCATGTTTGTGACTGGTACATCTCGAAAATAGAACAAAACACAATCATTTTCTTAATACAACTTATTTCTTTACGATTTCTTTCTATTTTCACTATAAACAGAGATATATTACCTTAAAGAATTTTTTTTTTAGGTTTTTTGCTCGTACCTATTAAGCTAAGGGTATTTTGAAAAAAACAAAATTACCATTACATTGGTTCTCTAAATTAGGCAACTTTTACCTAATTTAACCGACTTTGTATCTCTTATTGTTTCAGAGATCCTTATAGTGTCCCGGTTGAAATAAAAGACCTGTATTATTCGTAAAATAATCTAATCATATACCACTCGTAAATTGAAAACTCTTGGGGGAGAAAAAATCATTTTTTGGCACTATTGCGACGAGAAGAATATTTAAACAAAACTACACTCATTGCTTTGCCACAAGTTTCGTAATATTTAAGCAGATTATTTTTTAATTTGTGGTATAACTGTTGAGAAATACGTTCAGCATAAGAATGTAGATACCTAGCTTGTATTTAGTTACAGTCTTATATTTTATTGTAAATAAAACAATTCTTAACTTCAACAGGTTGTTTTTTTTATATTTTATATACCTGCGAGTACCTACACGGGGGACATATGACATTTTTGCAGTAAAAGTCTGTTTCGCCTATAAACAAGACAATAAAATACCGGTAACTTATTTTCTAGGTAATGTAGATATGTTCCTTCTTTCCATTTAGCCATTCATATAGAAATACAACTCAAAATTAATTTATCTATTCATTATTTCATTAATTATATTTTTTGTGATTAATTAGTTATTTGAGTAACAAGAAATGTAAAGACATTATAACATTCGGGGTAGGTAAATACGAGCCGAGGTGAAGCCAAGGATTGTGGCCTGCCGAGAATGTTAATAGTCGATACATTCCGTGTTACTTATTAAATTTTTCACGTTACAGGTAAAAATTTAATCATATTTTTAAAAGTTCGTTTTGACTGCTGTCATCGGAATTATTTTTTAAAAACCCCATTATTCTAAGTTGCCTGTGCTTGTTTAAATAAAATATTGGAATCTGTACCTTGTTGCTTTAATTATTATCTTAGGAATGTAAATGATACTATTAAGTTCCGTAGTCAAGGGCAAAAAGTAAACGAATGTTATTAGCCATTTTCATCTTTTGTAGCTATGGATGTATTGTCTATTTACCTTGCCTGTAGCGTGAAAAAATAATTACTTATTTTATTTATCAATTCCAGCTTTACTTCGTTAAAGTCCATATTAAATGAGTATCTGTATATAAAATACTTAATCACTTTAACAATATCTATTTATTTAAACCTTATACGTATTTCGGCATGTTTACATGCCATTGTCAAAGGTTATATGAAGGTAAACAGTTAGTGTTGTTATAGCAATAGAACTTTTTACTTATCTTGGTAATCGTCTACAGATGACTTGATTTCTTATTCCAAAATGTCCAGTAGAGGAGAATTTAACAGATCAATTTGCTCATTCATTAACGGTACAGTTTTTAAATGTTTGTGAATTTCAAAAGCTTCTAGTATATCTAATTTACGTTTATCATCACAAAAGTGTAAACATTTTATGGTATTATTAGATGTCATTGAATGATTTTGTTCTAGTAAGTGTTTAGCGTAATTGGATTTATGTGGGTGTTTGTATTTGTAACAACGTATGTGTTCTTTATACCTAATATCAAAATTTCTAATTGTCTGGCCTATATAAACCGAATTACAATGCGAACAATTTAATTTGTAAATGCAAAATCAAAAACAGACGATTTGTTAAAATCAGGCATTTACAAATTAAATTGTTCGCACTGTAATTCGGTTTATATAGGCCAGACAATTAGAAATTTTGATATTAGGTATAAAGAACACATACGTTGTTACAAATACAAACACCCACATAAATCCAATTACGCTAAACACTTACTAGAACAAAATCATTCAATGACATCTAATAATACCATAAAATGTTTACACTTTTGTGATGATAAACGTAAATTAGATATACTAGAAGCTTTTGAAATTCACAAACATTTAAAAACTGTACCGTTAATGAATGAGCAAATTGATCTGTTAAATTCTCCTCTACTGGACATTTTGGAATAAGAAATCAAGTCATCTGTAGACGATTACCAAGATAAGTAAAAAGTTCTATTGCTATAACAACACTAACTGTTTACCTTCATATAACCTTTGACAATGGCATGTAAACATGCCAAAATACGTATAAGGTTTAAATAAATAGATATTGTTAAAGTGATTAAGTATTTTATATACAGATACTCATTTAATTACTTATTGCATCTTTCCCTTTGAAAACAAATGCACATAGCAATTTTGCAAGAAAATATTTAAGCACCCCTGAGGAATACCCCTGCGCCTATGCCCACACAGCTGAAAACGTGACATCTATCTCATGTGTAGCACAGAGGTGAATAATCTTTTATAGCAAAAAAATTTTTTGTAAAAGGAATTTTGTTAAAGAATCAGATTTTTTAAGACTAAAAAAAAATGTTTTCTTGTTAAAGAAAGAGAAATTTTAAAAGAAGACAAACGAAAATTCAAAGGAAAATATAAAATAAGAAAGAATAAATGAAATAAATTTTTTTGTTTTAAAATAATTTTTTCTTTTATGAAATTTTATTATTAAAAACCAATATTTTCCTATAAGAGATTTTCATTTTATTTATACATACTTTCTTTTCTTTTAAGAAATGATTTTGATACAAATGACGCCTCAAGCACGACAAAACAACAAAGAAAACTTACATAGCTGAAGTGGAAGAACCTTAATACTGAATCAGTGCTAAAAACAATCCACTTTCCATCATTTGACATAGAACAACAAATTATGCCCTCTTTAATATCACTTCCATCATCATCCTTAATTATTCTTTGTAATGTTAATAAATGTTTTGGTTCTGCATCAAGAGGTAACAATCCAGAAAAGTTATGTTCTACACCAGCACTTTTTCCTAAAGACCAAACCTCCAAATGTTTCGAATAACGCAGAAGTATAAATCTGCATTTGGAGATTAGCGTAACACAAGGATTTTGTATAATTGGTGGATATTTAATAAGAGTTTTTGGTGGATGATAACTACAAGCCAGATATCCATCAATACCACTTGAATACAATTTTCCACCAAGCAAAACAAGACTTCTTACATCATGATCATGTACTTTCCGTTGAATGCTCTTCACCCACTTGTGATTATCGCCTTTAACATTTACTTTAACGTAATTCATAATATTAGGATCAGTCCCAGCACAATACAACGATTTTTCATCTTCAGACACACAAAGGGCCAGTACATCCGCTTTATGTGATTGATAACTTTCTATTTGAGAACCAACTTTCCCATCCCAAAACGTAAGTTTACCTCGTGAATCGCCACTAATAATTGTTAAATCTTGCAGGACGTGTAGGCACCATATAACAGTTACTTTATTGGCTTCAGATCGTCCAGTGGTCATTTTATGTAACGCATGGCCCGAGTTCACATCCCAGACACGAATCGCATCAACACTTCCAGACACAATGAATTTACCAGACGGATCATACTTCAAACATAAAATTCGACCTTCTTGTTTATCCAAGAATTTATTAAACAAAACTTCATCTTCTTGTATACTAAATATATTCAAATATCCTTGCTCTGTTCCTACAGCTATATTTTCTTTATCTTTACTAATATCTAAGCAAAATGCTGCTTCGCCTGTTACAGACAGCTCTTGTTTTGTTGTTAAAGCATACAGGTCATATTCGACTAATAAACCGTGTAAGCCTACGCTAAATAATCTGTCATTACACCATGCTATGCTTTCAACACTAAAATTGCGATGGATACTTGGAATAGTTCGTTCGATGAAAGGACAGTCAGCTAAATTCCATATTTCTATGGTTGTGTCTGCTCTGAAAATAAGTAAAAAAGATAAAATGTAAAAAAATGTGGCTACTAGGTTATATTTACCTGGCAACTGCTAGTTTTTTCAATGACTTCTGCAAAGACATGCAATAAATTGCTTCTGGTTTTGGTTTATAAAACCGCACATTATGGATTTTACAATTTGACATAGTTTTATTGATATTCACACACAACAGGCTCAACATACACACAAAATCAGAAATTTTAATAGAGGTTATGTTTTAAAACACGTGGGACACGTGGTCGTGCGCGCGGTGTTGTCAGTTGGCATTTTCACCTCTTTTTTGAGCTGCCGGCTGTTTGCTGTCCACTCTGCTTCATTACGGAGGCTTCAAGAGATTTTCATTCGACAACAGCAATCGTTTATTGCGCATGTGCCGGCATAAAATTACATTTTACTTTTGTTTATTATTGATATGGAAATTTTCAAAATCTAGATTTTATCGGAAATACACGTTTTGGGGCTCAAGGAACCCAAAAGAGAGATTTATAAAAATGTCTTACTGTGGGTGGGTGATTGTATGTGTGGGTGTGTGTGTGGGGGGGGGGGGTGATGCCTCTAAAAGCAAAAGTATTTTAAAGAAATTTCAAACCAAGACATATATCGAAAATTGTAATTCTAGTTAAGCTTTTAAAAAAAATCTGAAATCGGAAACTGAAGATAGATATGTTTTTTTTGTAACGCTTTTTTTCAAAACTAAATTTTAGAACTTAAAGCAAATCAAAAACTTTTTTACCGACGAACTCTCTTGTAACCGCTACACTATTTTGAAAATCTCGAGTTTAACACCCATTTAATCAAAAAGTAGTTGTCTGATCGGAATCAGCTACAATTTTTTGAGAGCCCTTCGTGGGTAGTATACGCACAAAATAAAATTAATTTCGAAAATCCACCGCTTCAAAATTTTTGAAAATCTTCACAAAAATTTGTTTTAAAAACTGCCTACATAATTGTTTTTAACTTTTCGAGCCAATAGAGCTTGCAGTGAACTACAAATTTGTTTTTTTTACTAATCTCCAAATTTTTCTCTGACGCCTTTCAGGAATTTTTGAAAAATTTAAAATTGTTTAATTACATTGATCAATAAAGGTTTTTTTCGTACACTCTAATACCGCTTGTACTTTTTCATGTTGATTCTGAAAACATTTTCAATTTTTTTCTTCGTCATAATTTTGAGAAATTTTCAATAATAGTTTTCTCTCCTAAAATATATGAATTTTTAACTGAATTTGATATTTTCTGTTTTACCGCATTACTGTTAAATATTGAAAGAAATCGTGTGTTGCTTGACTTGTTTGAACAGGTCTGTACAAGTTTTGACATGTTTTCTACGTCACGACCGCAAGCCACGCCTCTCTTTGCTTTTAAACCAATCATATTTCGGAAATTAATAGATATGCGATTATGCGGGTATGTAAGAAGGTGCAGAAGGATTATTACGAGTATTAAAATTGAATTGAGTCAGTTTGTGATAAATCTGTTGTGTATTATATTAACAATGTCTCGTAAGTGTATAAATGATCCGAACAGTTTTTGTTATGTTTGCAGAGAATTAACTATTCAGCAGCTTAAGCAAAATATTACATCTACAATAGAAAAAGCGTACTACTACTACTTTTGTGTTAAAATTAAAAATCAAGACAAATCTTGAACTCCTAAAACTTGCTGTGCGCGTTTTGCTGTTACTCAAGAAACCGACAACAATCGGCTCGCGTTCGTGGCTGTGCGCGCACAAGTTAATTGGTTACGCATGCTCACGCATGTTCGCGCACAGACGTTTACACTTGAGCATTTATCAAGGCTCAGCCCGTGCGTGTGCGTGGCCGTTCTAGTCTAAACGCGCCTTAAGAAGCTGGTTGAATGGTAAGAGCACTGCTATACCGTTTGCGGTTCCTATGATTTGGCATAAGCAAACGGACCATACGACCAGGGCCGGATTTAGGGCAGGGCAAAAGGTGCAAATGTCCAGGGCCCACCACTAAGGTGAAAATGTCCAGGGCCCACCACTGGCGATTCACAATAAAAACCTAAATCGAATATTTCATGGGAAATGCGAGATATAAACCAGATTGCCAACTCTAAATAATATCAAGAATTATTCTTATTGTTATCTATTCCAAGAAGTCTGTTCGGGTCGGGAGCCTGTTGCAATTAACGTCCAGCAGGCAGCAGCTCCTCTTACGGGAGGTACCTAATAAAAATGATAACTTACGAGTGCGATATGTTTGAATGAAGCCGCGCTACCATGCACATGCACGTGCGGGGTATTTTGTGCAATAAATAATGTATACAATGAAATCTAGGTATTTGCCCATAACACTGAAATAAATTGAACTGTGAACAGTGTCAGTGTAGCTAGCAGAGCTTCATTATTTAGAAATATATTGATTGACCTGCTACTTTATAATTGGTCAATTTTAAAAGGTAACAAAATGATTTTATTAAATTTATTTTAGTTATTAAGAATGATGTGTGTAGTTAATAGTTATGGCTCCTCCTAAGAAGAAATACAAATCAGGCGCGTGCAAAAAGAAAACGAGGATGAGAAAAGAAGCCGTACAATTCCAAATTAAAGAAAACGCTACTAAATTTTGGACACATTATGCAAATTTAAATCCTTCAGCTTCAGTACCTATAGCTATAGAAGGAGGCCCGGAAGGAGGAAATAACAATAATACAGCAGCTGAGTCTGATTTGAGTAGAAAAATGACAGAAGAAGTTAACGTTACCGATATTGGACTTAAAGAAGACACCTTAGAACAAAATACGAACATTGTATTATCCTGCGAAGAAGAAAGCAGCTCATCCGATGTATCTGAAGATTCTAAAGACTCTGATGTGAATAATGACTACCAAAATAAAAATAAAGATGACGATGACAGTGATGACACTAATGCTTCCTCCACTAAAATGAATTTTGAGGAAATGGATATACAAATCGAACAGCCCTCTTATCAATCAACCGACCCAGGTCTATGGCCTTATGAAACTGATAGGAATTTATTACAAGAATATTGGTGTGAGAAAGGCTCGATCATGTAGAAATTTGGAAGACAATACCGATTTCAGTGCCTCAAGAAATGTTGATTCTTCAGGAACTTCGCGTACTTTTACTAAAAGTTTGATGTATCGCGTAATGAAAAATGGAGAAAAAGTTCAACGAGAATTTATTTTGTATTCTCCATCGAATGGGTCAATTTACTGTTTTTATTGCCGCCTATTTTGTAAAAATTATAACTATGCTCTGTCAACTCAAAGGGGATATAATGATTGGAGACATGTATCACAACGTCTCACTGAACATGAAAGTAGTCAAGAACATCAGCAATGCATAAAAAACTATTTAAGAAGATGCCACACCAGGGGTCGTATAGATTATCATCTTGAAGAAGAGATTCGAAGTGAAAGAAAGTACTGATGTGACGTATTACAGCGTGTAGTAGCTGTGATTAAATTTTTGTGTGAACGTGGCCTTTCGTTTCGTGGAAGTGCTGAACGATTTGGTTCAAAGACAAATGGAAATTATCTTGGTTTGCTTGAACTGTTAGCCCAATTTGATCCATTCTTGAGCAAACACCTTGAAAAATATGGAAACAAAGGTTCAGGTACGCATTCTTACCTTTCCAAACAAATCTCTGAAGAGTTTATCGGTATAATGGGGAAAAAAGTTCAAGATATAATTGTTGGTCAAATTAAATCGGCAAAATATTTTTCAATATCCGTTGATTCAACACCAGATGTAAGCCATGTTGACCAGTTAACAATTGCCATACGTTATGTTGACAAATTAAAGGGTGGTCCCGAGGAAAGGTTTCTAAAATTTGTGCCAATTCATGGACATACAGGGCAATCTTTAGCTAATGTTATAATCGAGACTTTGGAAGAATACCATTTAGATATTCAAGATTGTAGGGGGCAATCTTATGACAACGCCGGTAATATGTCGGGGAAGTATAAAAGTGTGAAAGCATTTATACTATCTGGAAATCCTCTGGCTGATTATGTACCGTGCGCGGCCCATTCGTTGAATCTAGTTGGTCAATGTGCTGTTAAAGCTAGTTTAGTCGCTGTAAAGTTTTTTGGTGTTGTACAAACTTTATATAACTTTTTTTCTTCATCCACTCATCGGTGGGAGTTACTGCTTAAATATTTATCTCCAAATGACAAAGGACGGGTATTGGTAGTAAAAAGATTGGGAGACACTAGATGGTCAAGTCATGCCGATGCAATAAAAGCCTTGCATACAAACTACAAGGAAATCGTGGAATGTTTGAAGATTATTGCAGAAAATTTTGAAGAAAATCGAGAGACTCAATCGACCCTTAATAAAGTGATGGAACTAGAAAACATAATTCTTTGCATTGTGTGGAATAAAATTTTACAAGAAATCAACAAGGTGAATATTGCCTTACAATCACAATCAATAATTTTAGGAACTGCTGTCAATTTATTAGAAGGCCTTGAACAATGTGTTCAAAACTTGAGAAATGATTTTGAATCAATAGAAAATGCAGCAAAAGAAATTTTACCAGATAGCATTTATAAATTTGAAAGAACACGAAGACGGAAGACTTTTTTTGATGAAGATGTAGGAGGTGGAGATGTGTTGTTGGAAGGAAGCAAAAAGTTTGAGGTGGAAACGTTTTATGTGATAATAGATACACTTGTTATTTGTTTGAGAGAGAGAAAGGAAAAATATGCTATTTTAAATGAACGATTCGGATTTTTGGATAGGCTTTTGAAGATTGTAACTGAAGATTTAAAGATAAGTGCTAAGAGGTTACAAGAAATTTACCGAAATGATTTAGAAATATCATTTGTAGATGAAGTTCAAAGATTTCAAATTTTATTACTAACATCGGAGCCGGATGTTAATCTTCTGGATTCCGCTTCAACATGTTTGGAGAAGATGAAGAATTGGAGCCAATCAAAGAAAAATCTTAAGGACAGACCGATAATAAATTGTTCTTATTGCTTCAAGTTTTTGCGTGAGCAAAATATCGTTTCTGTTTTATCCCAACGTAGATATAGTCCTCAGAATTTACCTAACTTTACATGTGTCGGTTGCCCAAGGAGAACGTACATTTTCCAAACTAAAGCTCATTAAAAGCAACCTACGCTCTACAATGACTGAAGATCGCTTAAATTCTTTGGCTATAATGTCGATGGAAAGCGACATTGTAGACGTGCTTGATTTCGACGAAATTATTAAGCAATTTGCGGATCAAAAATGTCGAAAAGTTTCATTTTAATAATTTATTTTTATACATATTAATCATTTTGTTTAATTTTTCTGGTATGTAGTATTCATAATAAATATAAAACAATATAATATGTTAATTTTTATTGGGTAAGCAGTGTAGTTTCATTATTGTAGTGACCTGACCTTGAAATGTGTGTTAAAGATATAAGTCTGTAATATAAGTAATAGGCATATACTGTGAGTATCTAAATTGAAAAGAAAATTGGGGCCCACTTATAGTTCTTGTCCCGGGCCCCTTGGAGTCTAAATCCGGCGCTGCATACGACAAATAACTACTTTTGCTGCACCAAAGTATTCGGGGTTTGTGGCAAAAATAAGAAAAAAATTGCTTATCCCAGTTTGCCTTCTGCTACTCGTCCAGTACCTCATTTGACAGCCTTTCCGGTGCTAATATGTCCAAACGTTTTGAAAGAGGAACAAGTTGATACAGAAACGGAAAGAGCAACTAAAGAACTGTCAAACAGTGATAAGGGACTTTTACCATCTCAAGAAGACAAACTTCATTTAATAACTTAATTGGAACTAAATAACCTGGTTCGAGATTTGAATTTATCAAAAACTCAAGCAGAGACTAGGATCAAGATTACAAGGATGGAAATTGTTAGCTTGAGATACGCGTATTTCCGTATATCGTAATCGTCGGAAAGTGTAAATGGTACATCAGTGCTGATTTAAAAGTTGTGGAAATTCTGCTTGGTTTACAACTTGGATACACGAAGCATTGCTGTTTCATTTGTGAGTGGGACAGCCGAGCAAGAAATTCTCATTATATTGTTAAACAATAGTCACCAAGGGAGCAGCATATTCCTGGGCAAAAGAACATAATCCATCTGGCACTAGTTGAGCGTGACAAAATTTTCTTGCCACTGTTGCAAATTAAATTGGGTTTGATGAAACACTTTGTCAAAGCCAATGCTGTTTGTTGCGTAATTTAAATAACATTAAACTATTTTTTTAATTTCCTGTCATGGTATGATGGTGTATTGACTAGATGACTACAGACTACTTGTTACTGGTATATTGATTTATGAATACAATACCTTATTACTTCAACAATATTTATTTATTTAAACCTTCTACGTACTTCGACATGTTGAAATGTAATTATCAAAGGTAGTATTACCTTTGATACTGTACGAAGCTATAGAAGGGCCACTCTCTATTTTATTCACCAATCTCAAGTTGAAAGTCAAGATCTCAATTTTCAACTCGAGATCCTAATTTTAAAATTTGAGATTTCGACTTCAAAGCAGATATCTCGAACTTCAACTAGAGGTCTAGAGTTTAAAACTCGAGATCTTAAATAAGAGAACATAGATAAATTCATACACACCTGCTTCATTTTGTTATCATCACATCAAATCTCAAGTTTTAAGGTCGAGATCTTGGGTTTAAAGTCAAAATCTAGGGTTTTAAGTAGAGATCTTGAGTTTAAGGTCGAGATTGGTGAATAAAATAGAGAGTGGTTCTTCTACAGCTTTGTAATAATGGCATGTAAATATGTCGAAATACGCATAAGGTTAAAATAAATAAATATTGTTGAAGTAATAAAGTATTTTATTCATAAATCAATATGAACTAAGAGTGGCGGTAGCTTAGAGGTTGGGCGCTCAGTCTCTAACGCTGAAGGTCTAGGGTTCGATTCCCCGCCGAAGCCATGCAGTAATAAAAATCTATGCCGCAACCCGCCACTCACATTCCCCAATCCGGTGTAGGCAGCCGTGGGGTCTTAATGCCTGAAACCTTCTCTGGAATTTAGTCGTTCGGATTCGACGTTAAACTGTAGGTCCCCCGTACTCCACTTTAGCGCTAAGGAGAGTACGTGGCAGAGAAGAGTGCCGGTGCCCAGCAGTGGGACGTAAAGGCTGATTACGATCAATATGAACTACAACAAAGTAAACCTTATACCGTATGTTCAAATAAAAAATACATAAAGGTTGACCATGGAAAATAAAATTACTGTCTTTGCGTGCTTTAGAATTTAACTGTCAGTGTCACAAGAAATGACAAATAACAAGCTTAACCTAAAAATTTTAATTGACATTATGTTTGGTTTGTTTAAATTCTAAAGCATGCAAAGACGGTAGTTTTATTTTCCATGGCCAACACTTATGTATTTTTTATTTAAACACACGGTATTATAACGGGTGTCCAGAAAGTCTTTCATGGATTGTATAACGCATGTCTTTTATTTAGTCATATCTAAGTAATTTATTTGACATAAATCAAAGTCAATTTAAATTAAAAGGTTACTATTTTGAATTATTTACTTTCTGCATATTTCTTGTTATAAAATGTTTACGCAAGAACAAAAAACCTTTATTGTGAAATCTTATTTTCGCAATGGTCAACAATTAGAAAACGGAAATTGGAATTATTCCATAAATGCGTGTAAACAAGAATTTCGACAAAGATATCCAAAGACATACGTTATACAATCCATAGCCGCCCAGGACTGAAAAACTTTCTGGACACCCGTTATATAATACACTGGTATTTTGACTACTGTACCGGCAACTATGGCAACGTTGCCTCGATATCATAGGTTAGGTCAGTTATATTGTTATTGCTCGATATTTAGTAACCAGCGTAGTAGAAGAAGCAGTATAAAAAGTATTAAAAACGTTGTTTACCTTATTAATAATTACATATAAACTACCAAAAATGCCAATTTTAATAAAAATGTAAGTTTTTTGCCTTTTAAATATATATTTTGTATTAATGTTTTTAAAATTTGAACTTTAAGTAAATTTAACCTCGAAAATTTCCCGCGCTTTTAAAAATCGACACTGTGAGTCATAATACCCACACCGGCTAATTTCTATACAATTTTGCGGGCATTGTGCAATTTACGTTTTGTGATTTTTAGTAGTGTGTGTAGACTGTTCTGACTTTATGACGTTTAATATTAAGGTTAAAGCAGTTCGAGTTGCTTGTGTTGAACGCATAGTGCGATAATATTGAATAATTATTAATAATTAAAAGTGTTTTTATATTTCTCAATGTAAAGTAAGCAAATTACAGTACTTGTTTAGTTTTAAACATAAGAAATAACTATTATCCTAGTAAATGAAACACAATGGGTCCCCCTAAACGATACAGTTCAAAAGCGGAAGGCAAATCAAAGAAACGAAGAAAAGATGATGAAGAAGAATGGAATTTTGAAGAAGAAGACACTTCTAGTGAAGCTGATACAGCCGCAATACCAGGAGCTGCAGCTCGCAATGCTGAAACCAACGACCAAAGTGTTCAAGAAGATGAATACGGATCAAAAGACTATCGCTCTCAAATGACACTGAAGCCAGATCATGCATCTCGTCCTTTATGGGTTGCACCAAATGGTCACATTTTCTTAGAATCATTTTCCCCTGTTTATAAACATGCTCATGATTTTTTAATTGCCATATCTGAGCCCGTGTGTCGACCTGAACACATTCACGAATATAAACTTACCGCTTACTCATTATATGCTGCTGTAAGTGTTGGATTGCAGACCCATGATATTATAGAGTATTTAAAAAGACTCAGCAAAACTACAGTTCCAGAAGGAATAATGGAATTCATAAAACTATGCACATTATCATATGGCAAAGTAAAACTTGTCTTAAAGCACAACAAATATTTTGTTGAAAGTGTTCACCCAGAAGTTTTACAAAAGATATTGAAAGACCCAGTAATACAAGAATGTCGATTGCGGCGAAACCTGGAAAATGAAGGCGAAGGTGAAGGTGAGGATGGTTTCATTACTCAAATTCAAGATAAGAAAAGCATACCAGCTTTTGGTAGCAAAGCTGGACCATCTACAGAACAACAATCGGAAAGTACAGAAGTGCCCGATGACATAACAAACTTTTACGAGAAAATGGATAATGAAGAAGAAGATGAGGAAGAATCTTCTTTGAAAACGGTCTCATTTGAGGTAAACCAGGAAAAAATTGAAGTACTGCAAAAGCGCTGTATTGAACTAGAATATCCATTATTAGCTGAGTATGATTTTAAAAATGACACTGTTAATCCTGATATCAACATTGATTTAAAACCATCAGCTGTGTTGAGACCTTACCAGGAAAAAAGCTTACGTAAAATGTTTGGAAATGGACGTGCAAGATCAGGAGTAATTGTCCTGCCTTGTGGCGCTGGAAAATCTTTGGTTGGAGTAACCGCATGCTGTACTGTACGCAAAAGGGCTCTTGTTTTGTGCAACTCAGGAGTTTCCGTCGAGCAATGGAAACAACAGTTTAAAATGTGGTCTACAGCTGATGATAGCATGATATGTCGGTTTACTTCGGAAGCCAAAGATAAACCCATGGGCTGTGCTGTTTTAGTTACAACTTACTCCATGATAACACACACCCAAAGAAGATCTTGGGAAGCTGAACAAACAATGAAATGGTTACAAGAACAGGAATGGGGTATAATGGTTTTAGATGAGGTGCACACGATTCCAGCAAAAATGTTTAGGCGGGTGTTGACTATTGTCCAGTCCCATTCCAAATTGGGTTTAACTGCTACTTTACTCAGAGAAGATGATAAAATTGCAGACTTAAATTTTTTAATTGGTCCAAAATTATATGAAGCTAATTGGTTGGAGCTACAAAAACGAGGATTTATTGCTAGGGTAAGTATGGGCCTCGATCATATAAGCAAGGCTTTGGATTAATGAAGGTTAACATTTCGTAACTTAAACATTTTGTATTAGGTACAATGTGCTGAGGTTTGGTGTCCAATGACGCCAGAATTCTACCGTGAATACTTGGTCTGCAAGACAAGCAAACGTCTTTTACTATATGTAATGAATCCAAACAAATTCAGAGCAACTCAGTATTTAATCCGATACCATGAGCGTAGAGGTGACAAAACAATTGTCTTCTCTGATAACGTATTTGCATTAAAACATTACGCCATAAAAATGAACAAACCTTACATTTATGGTCCCACAACTCAAGGTGAACGAATTCAGATTCTACAAAACTTCAAATTCAACCCAAAAGTGAACACAATTTTTGTAAGTAAAGTAGCCGATACTTCCTTTGATTTACCTGAAGCGAACGTTTTGATTCAAATATCGTCCCATGGAGGATCCAGAAGACAAGAAGCTCAACGTTTAGGACGTATCCTTCGTGCAAAGAAGGGAGCCATTGCAGAGGAGTACAATGCTTTCTTTTATACTCTTGTTTCCCAGGACACCATGGAAATGAATTATTCACGAAAAAGGCAAAGATTTTTGATTGATCAAGGTTACAGTTATAAAGTTATCACTAAACTAGCTGGTATGGATGAAGAGCCTGATTTATTTTATAAGAATAGAGAAGAACAAGGTCAGCTTTTGCAACAGGTAATATTATCTGCATGGTTGGTACTTCTGATTTTACAAGTTAAGTTTTATGTTAGGTCTTAGCAGCTAGTGATATTGATTGTGAAGATGAGAGAATACCAGGAGAAGGAGGTGCAAGAGGAGGGCCAGGTGGCACACGAAGGATAGGCCACATGGGATCCATGTCGGGAGCTGATGATGCTGTTTATTATGAATTTAAGAGAGGTTCATCTTCTGCTAACAAACATCCTCTGTTTAAGAAGTTTAGATGTTGATGTAATGATGCATGAACTTGATGCTTTTTTTTGATGATAATAAATATTTTATATAAAAAAAACGTTCTTGTTTCTTATACTATTTTAGAAAACTTAAGTTAAATATCAATCAAGTGTATTTCAATAATTCAGATAATAAAATAACAGTTGTATGGAAACTTGGTAATTATAAAATTAATTATTGAGATTTTTTTTACTACCCAATGAATTTAATCATTTTTTTGTGGTTGTTTCAATGGCTTAATTTCATCACTACCCAATTTGAATTATGATGATATTCAAACCATCTGTTACAATATGTAGCAGGCCCCATTTGTAGTTGTACGCTGAATTCTAGCTATTGCTGCCCAAGAGATATGTAATACTGTAACTACAGTTTTCAAATTTAACGGTAGTTATGGTTGTTATGAATATTCCACTCGCGTAACATTCAATGTCAGCTGTTTATTGTAGGTTCTTGACCAATTAGATCCTAACTGGCCACGATAAGCCTTTTCTTTTTAGGAAGCTCCGCTGTTATCAGTGGTGTACAACCATAGCAACACGTCAACAAAACTTTTTATTTTTGCATTTAATAATTAAATAACGCGTTTGTAGGATAGTACAAAACAACTAATTACACTAAATAATAATTTAATTTTTTTGTTTGTGGAATATTCTAATAAATACCACTCGTGAATTACAAATTATCTATAATGCTGTCTTTCATTGATGAACTCAACTACTGTAGATATAAAACAGCACGTTTAGGCCTGTAGGCCCATGGCTTGAGTTTGTTTCTTCCACAATTTTCTATCCTTTGCTAATACTTCCCAGTTCTGTATTCCTGCTTGTTTTAAGTCCTCTTTAACATTATCCCACCATGTGTTATCTTTGGTCGACCTCTTCTGTTACTTCCACCTACCGTTGCATTGAATATTTTCTTTGTCAAATGGGTATCTTCCATCCTAGTTATGTGTCCTAACCAGCGAAGGCGGTTTTGTCTTATGATGGTGCTTATTTTGGGTTCTTTGTAGAGCTCTTCTAGTTCTTTGTTTGTCCTTTGCCTCCATCCTTCATGTTCTTTTATTCCACCGTAGATTGATCTCAGAATTTTTCTTTCCCAAATTTCCACTTTCTCACACAAATTTTTAGTTAACACCCACGTTTCGCTGGCATATAGCACCACTGGTCTTATTATCGATTTGCATATTTTTATTTTAAGCGATCGCGACGTGTCTTTGCTCTTTGTCACTGGTTTTAAGGAGCCCGCGCATCTTGATCCAGCTACTAAACGTTTTTCAATTTCTGGTATTAAGGACCCTGTATTGTTAACCTCCACCCCCAGATATACCGCACTTTCTGTATACTTGAACTTGTACCGACTGTTTCCCTCACTACTTCTTATTATAAGGTCTTGCTTTTGTTTCTTGTGTTCCTTTACCGAAAACCATGTAGTTTGATTTTGTTTCGCTTATTTCCAGATCTACATTTTTTGCTTCAATTTCCAGTTTTTTTATTAACATTTTTAATTCTTGTTGCGTTCTTGATATCAGTATTACATCATCAGCATAAGCTAGACATTGGTACGACTGTGTAAGGATGCTGTAGTTAGTATTTATGTTACTTTTCCGTATTACATTTTCTAGCACTACGTTAAAAAGTAAAGGGGATATGGGGTCTCCCTGTTTCAAACCTGTATTTGTGTTGAAGCTCCTTGATAGCTCTCCTTTGTCGGTTATACGACTGGTTGTATTGACTATCGTCATCTTAACTAGATCTATGGTTTCTTCTTTAAACTTCAATTCTTTGAGCGCTTCCAGAACTTTAGCTCTTCTAATTTTATCATACGCTTACTTAAAATCGATTAGCAGCAAGTATAGCGTCACATTTTTCGCTTTATATTTTTCCTGTATTTGTCTTATGATAAAAATATTATCTACTGTTGATTTTCCTTTCCTGAATCCTGCTTGATATTGGCCTATCATCCCTTCGGCTTCCTCCTGCAACCTTCTTTTTATAGCGTGCGAGAGGACTTTATACATTACATTTGCAAGAGCGATAGGTCTATAGTTCCCCATTATCTGACTATCACCTTTTTTCTGTATGGGTCTAATGATGGTTTCATACCATTCGTCTGGCATCTTCTTTTTTTTCCAAATTTCGGTAATAAGATTATAAATTCTAGTTGTAAAACCTTTCCCAGCTTCTTTGATTAGTTCTACTTCGATGTTATCTGAGCCAGGATTCTTGCCATTTTTTATTTCATTTATGATCTCTTGTATTTCTTCTTCTGTTGGGCTTACTGTTCTGTTTTCGACTTCATATGTTTTTTGCATGGGCTGGGCTAGGTCTGGTGTCTGTTCTGCTGTTAGAATTTCTTCAAAGTGCTGCACCCACGATTCTAGTCTTTCTTTTTTATCTATGCATAATTCTCCTTTCTTGTTTCTTATTGCTACCGATTGTAACCTGTAACCTTGTTTTTGTTGTCTTAAATCCTTATAAAAATTTTTAAAATTTTTTTTGTATTAATGTAATTAAGAAATTGTTGTTTATTATATAATTATTAATTGTTTTATAATTTTTAAGTCGGTGCCAAGTAAAACATAAAAATTATATACCTTGCTGCAATAACAAATTAGATTCGAATTTTTATGTTTTACTTGGCACCGACTTAAAAATTATAAAACAATTAATAATTATATAATAAACAACAATTTCTTAATTACATTAAACGGAACAACAAATAAGTATTAAACTGTTGTATAAAAAACATTTATTTTTTGCTTTTTAGTTAACTTATGTCACTTTTGTGTTTTTATTTGAAGTCGGTTTTCTTTTTTTTAAAAGTTAATTATTATACAACAGTTTAATACTTATTTGTTTTCCGTTTAATGTAATTAAGAAATTGTTGTTTATTATATAATTATTAATTGTTTTATAATTTTTAAGTCGGTGCCAAGTAAAACATAAAAATTCGAATCTAATTTGTTACTGTAACAAGGTATATTGTCTAGTCATTCGTGTGGTCTGTATCTGATGTACGAGGGATGTCCGGTTACTAAGGTACATTTGTGAATTACAGACTACTTTATTTATAGAAATCAAACATACACTAAGTAAAACCGCGAACTGTTAGCCATTGTTTTTTTAGCAGACTGCTGAACTTTGAATTTTTTAAATTGATTCTCATCCGTTTTCGTTGTTGATGGTTTTCGTCGCACACCTTCGGGATCATCGTTCAGTGTTGTGCGGCCACTTTTGAACTAATTACACCACTCGACTTCGACTCATAACGCCTTCTCCGCAAGTCTTCAATATTTTTTTATGAATTTTGGTAGGTTTTTCATTATTTGCATGCAAAAATCGAATCACCGCTCGCAATTCAAACTTGGGGTATGTTTCGATTGGAACTGACAATTTGCGGCTGTCACTGAGCACGTTGTACTTAACCTAAGGCAATGACAACAATAGTACATATGTGCATCTAAAATACGTGCAAGTTTCAACCTGATCGGATCAACGCATGCGGTGTGCCAAGCAAACGTACCTTAGTAACCGAACATCCCTCGTAATAAACACTTACATGATTTTGTAACTGAACTTATTACAATTTCATTCAAAACTACTTCTAATCATTTACTAGTCTAAAATTATTAACATTCTTTTATTTGTTGCGCAGACCTGGAGAAGGATTATCTCAAGACTGGGCAATAATCGAGCTACAAGGTGATCTAAAATCCCATTCCGATTCTGCTTTTGAAGATCAGTTTATAGGTGATCTCCACTTTACAAAAGCTGGTGTACCAGTTTTAATTATTGGACATCACTTAATGTTTGGTAAAGAAGCTACTCTTGACAAACCTTTTGCCGTACTTGAGAAGAAAAACTCATTAGAAGATCAAACTGAATACACAGTGAAAACAATTATAAAGCGAAAACTGTTGTTTAAAACACGACCAAAACCAATTGTGGGAAAATAATTAGTAGTTGAAAATTATAAGCACTGTAATAATTATTAAGGATAAATTGTATGCACATTACATGATATTGAATAAATTATAAATTGTGGCTTGCTTGAATCAATAAGCGAAGTATTTCTCCTGGACTTTTCTATACTTTAGAAATTGTTACTTACCATATTTTCAAAATTATTTTTGTACCTATCAAAGTTTTATGCGCCGATGTCAGTGACTTGCACTAGTACCATCACTAGTACTAGCAAACGGCAGACATGTAGGACATTATAAGACGTTGTTTTTGTGAGAAAAAATTTATATTTTTGTGGGAAAATATATTTTGGGATTAAAGAAAATCCCAGACAATGAATAATTTTTTGTGAGAAAATGTGAGAAAAAAATATAAAACATAAGCCCTTTTAGGAGAAATTTTATTTTAAAAAATACCAAAACAGAAATACAAAACAAAATGAGCGATTTTAAACAAATTTGTGTGACAAAAAAAACAGTCACAGGCTTGAAATAGTTATTTGTGCAACAAGAGAAGAAAGTGATACTTTTTTCATGTGTGTACAATATAGCACACAAGGGAAAAAGACACTTTCTTTTCACATGATTTTATCGTCGACCTTGACAAATTTATGAAAAATTTTATAACTCATTTAAATTAAATTATTTTTTCTATTTTGGTTCTTTACTGACTACTTTATGAAACTCATTTGGGTTTCATAAAGCAACTCTTTAAAGAATTCGAAATTTTATTTTGTTAGGTTGGTGAAAACCATGTGACAACAAAACCTTCACGCGTTATAAACGTAACCTTCAAATTGTAAGTTCTAAAAGTTAAGATTATTTAGCGTATTTTCCGCTACTTTGCGTAGCTCGGGTGGGGTGCAAGATAATTCTTCTTCCATCTTATCTTCAAATCTTAGGTATTTTAAAAATTAAATCACTTTCAAACACAGTTTGTGTAAATTTTAATTTGACAGTAGTTTGCATTGTATGAAATTACTAAATGTCACCAACAGCCACATATCAAAAACAAAAAACAAAATTTTCCTAATAGATTAAATTTTTAAATTAAAATATAAAATAAGGTAATTTTTAATTTTTTTGGACCAAAATAGAAAAAATAGTATAAAATACACGTTTCATAAGACATTTAAGCGCACTTGTCCATTAGAAAACTCGCCGCAAGCGGCTCGTTTTCTAACTTGGACGCGTGCTCTAAAATCATGTCTTATGAAACTTGTTTTTTAATATACTATAATTTGATAGTTGGGTAAAAATTGACTTTTGCAGGTAAGATATCGACGTTATCTAGGGTAACCATGGTATGCAAGACGTATTTAAGTAAAATAAACAAAGTAATCAAGACTTGCATTTAAAAGCGAGAGCAGTTACTTTTTGCATGACCTGTATATAAAGCACTCTTTTACTCCCACAAAACGGGGCTAAAACCACTTTTTTCCTCAAGGGAATGAAAGTGTTTCCATAATGACAACAATCAACTAAACAATGAATCGCCTAGGCTACCAAGTTTGTAGGTGTTTGTCATCCATCAAACACTACATGATTTTGGTGTTTGGCGAGTTAGATGGTCACGTCAAAAATAGCATATATACCACGAGACCAAAGTGCCTTTTAATTCCTCGGGATTAAAAGAGTCCCTTGTTATATAATATACTATTTCCTTCCGGCGCACGGGAGGAAAAGTAACTTTTCTTCCCAGTAAGCGGCAATTGTATGACGCAAACTTTCGACCACAAAATGAGAGTCGAAAAGTCTACTTTCCAACATGGTCGACAAAAAATAAATTTTATTAGTATCTCTTGTTAACACAAAAAATTAAACTATTTCAAATGTGTTGTTAACCAAATCTTATTTTTTTTTGTCAAAATCTCGAAAGAACATTTTCATGAAATAAGTATTTCCGTATACTGAGCATTCTTCTTCTGGATCTACAGTCTATCTAGGGCCTTTGCCTGCTCAACAATAACTTTCCGTTGTCCTTTCTTCAACACCTTCGTTTTGCATCTTTTAGCGCTTAGTTTTCTCTTCTTCGTCACCGCATCTTCATTTTAGTCTACCTCTCTTCGTCTTTCGCCTCTATTCTTGACCGTCATGCTTTCTTGGGAAGTTTCCTTTCCCCCAATGCGTAACACATGCCACAGTCACCCTAATTGTTGTTTTTTTATTTCATTTATAATAATGGGTTCGCTATAACTTTTAACTCTTGGTTTCTTCTATACTGAAAGTATAGGAAAGTAAAAAGAAGATAGAAATTTAACAATATATTTCTGACCATCAACTTATTGAATGTAAAAAATGAAACAATTTTTATTTTAATAATTTATTAATTTGAAAATATGTAGAAAATATTACTAATATCACATTTTTTATAAACACTTTCTTGTAAAAAAAATTAACAATACGATTGACTAAGCAATCTGCATAAGACAAGTATTAATAAAAAGAACAACCTACTTGTCCATTATTAATTTACTTGAATTGCCTAATCATTTTATATATACACATTTGTACAAACATACAATTGCTGCAAAATTAAAACTTACTTCTGCCATAACTTACTAAAATTTAATTCAACGTTTTAAAAGTCATAATTCCACAACAGTACCTAATAGAGGATTATTAATTTTACTACGATTGTCCTGGGAAAACTTGAAGGACACCAGGAGCACCTAACAATCAAAAGTAAATATAATCAAGTAAAAAGTTAAAAACCGATTCTGGCAATGCAAATAAATTACTCTTACAGTTAACATTTACATGTTCTCTATATTTTAACTCCGTTTAATTAATACAAGATATTCAATATAACCATCTTTTAATTGCTGTATGAATAACAATAATAAACGATTTATATATACAAGGAGGGTCATTTAAGCGTCACCCCACTATTATATCCTAAACTATTGCGAATACCAAACCTTTTTTGTTAATAAAAGTCGTTGATAATTAATTGCTGCATAACCTAAATTATTACCGATTATACTGTGTGTTTAGTTATGCCTACACAGCACATTGCTTTGTCATTTTATATCCAACATTGTGTATATTATTGCATCTTTAGATTCTACCTCTGATTCTAGATATAAAAGGGTTAAGTTAATATGATCTTAAACTTAGTGGTGTTGGAGTTATTAGACTTTTTCCGTAAAGTTTGACATTTATGCACTAATATTACAGAATTAATATTTTAGATACCAAAAACTTTCGCCCATCACTATTTGGCACAGACTATTAATACATTATAAAATATTCAGCGATATGTTAAAAACAGTAGATTATTACATGGGGTGTTCATAACTTAATGTCTGTTTTGCAAAACTTCAAATGTGTATACCAAATATTTATATTTGTTTTTTGCTTTGTTTTTTTAAATTGCAAATTAAAATAGGTGTGCTATAAAATCAAAACCAAAACTCTATTTTACAATATTTAAAAAGTGTTACCAAAACTTATTCAGAAAATCAATTTTTTTTGTTTTTGTTTGTTGCTTAATGAGCTGCTTTATGACACATTCGTAAGTTTAGTAAGTAAATAAGAAAAGGTTTTTGGTATTTAAAATATTAATTTTGTAATATTAGTTAATAAAATTCAAAATGTTTATTTAAATGTCAAATAACTCGAAAACCACTAATTTTAAGATTATAATACCTCAAAACTTTTATATCTAAAATTAAATGTAGAATCTAAAGTGCTGTTCCATTTAAAATAACAAAGTAATGTGCTGTACAGGCATAACTAAACACCCAGTATAATTGATGATGATTTTAGGTTATACAGCAGTTAATTATCAACAACTTTTGTTAAGGAAAAAATTTAATATTCTCAATAGTTTAGGAAATAACAGTAAAGTGACACTTACATAACTCACCCTGTATAATTAGAGGCGGTTAAAGACACATAGTTATGTTGTACCGCACATCTCCACTAAAATTCGGAAGATAATTTTTTCACAATACTCAATGGGGATTCCTCAAGTTAAAATTTTATTCCAGCACTTTTAATAGTATAATTTATTAAATTAATCATGATTATATAGACCGAGATGGCGCTCACCAATGAAAAGAAGTCGATCTAATAGACTGTAATGGCTATCAACATGTTTCCAAAAAAGACAGTTATACTGAACAGCTTGCATGCTACCGATTGTCCTATTAGTTGCAACTATAAGATTATCAAAGTTTATCTAATTAGTACAGACACAACACACATTTATAAAAAGAAAAGGTCTACAACTTCTGGCACTTGTTTTTGTATTATTATTACAGCAGCTGCATTAACAAATATTAGCCCTTGAAAAAGCCTGAGATCCATATCAGTTCTTGAGCACATAATTCCTTTTTAATGAGTCAAGTTTACAGCGGAACTTGTAATTCAAAGCCTGCTGGAATTGTAATGCCCCCTGTATCCACAGCATCATTTGAATGGTCCAACAATAACAAATAATTTAGTGTTTCATCATCTTCGGTGTCTTTGGAAATCTAACAATAAAATATTGTAATTTGTCGCAATAATAATTTTATAAAACTCACCTGTCCCTTTTTATTGTAATACCTCTCACTTGACATATGTGTTTCTTCATTTACTGTTTTGCACAATTCCTCATTATTACCTAAATTGTGAATTTTAATTAACCTAAACGCTCTTTTTTTTGTGAAACAAAAATCTGATCATTACTTTACCTTGATTATCACAGCTCTCCTTAATCAACCCGTTTTTGTGATCAGCAAGATGACTCAAATAAGTGTCTTCATTCACAGTGTGATAAGAACACAGTGTACAAAAGTAGGAGCCACCAAGTCCGGGATGTTTACTCGCAATGTGGTTTTTGTACGATGTACTCTGTATTGATGTATAATTACAATGTGGACAAGAGTACTTGGTATCCTTCAGACAAAAATACGTTAAGTTTTAAATTTTTTTTAAACAAGCAATCTAATTACCCCACTGTGTCGCATAACATGCCTTCGTAAAGAATTGTGATCCCCAGTCTTATACTCACAAATTGGACATTTGTGTGGTTTTTCTCCTGTGTGTTGTCGTAAATGTAACTAAAAAGTACCTAGTAATTTAAATATAAATTAATAATCCTATAAAAACTTACATCCAACATAGCTTTTCTAGCAGTTTTGTGCCCACAAATGTTACAAATAAATGGCTTAAACTTATCGTGAACACTCTGGACATGTTTCTTTAGGCTTTTGGAATTTGCAAAGAATTTTTTACAGATGTCACATTGTTGTTGCAGTGTATATTCAGGAGCCTTAAAATAAGAAAAACTTTTTAGTTAATGATATGCCACAAGCCAGGCACGGCGGGAGTTGTAGAAATTTCCTGAATGGCCGATTAGTTTTGTTCTAAACGATTATTATATAAACAGTATTTGATGTTTTGTAATCCAATTTGGAAATTGTGTTAAACTATGGACTTAAAAAATTATTTTATGAACGAAAAGTGGTAGCTGTGTCAATGTTGATCGTCGGACACTGTATGTATACCAAGCTCAAGGTTAGTTAAGTGTGTAGGTTGTCTCATAACATCTGGTATGCCAAAAGCCTACAACATGTTTGAATAGTAAACTGACAACTTACTGACAAGTAAGTGACATTCCAAAAGTAAAAATGAGCGAAACACTTCGCCTGGACTTTCCTATACTTATAAATTAACATTGTTTTATATTTTCCAACACTTTTAATGTACACCTGTCTAGACCGGGCTAGTAAAAGTAAACAGCGTTTATAAAAACTTCAAGCGTGAAGAGCGTAACTTAAACGTACCATTACCACGCTGGCTCCGCCTGCAACTGAGTACATGTAAAACAACCGAACTGAAATGAACCGGAGGCACGAGTAAGGAAGCGTGTTGATGTTTGAAAATGTATTAATAACTCGAGAAGTAGTATTTTTAGCAAGAAATTACTCTTATTAATTTGTATTTAGAATTTCAAAACCTTTCTGATTTTAAAGCCAAAATGCCACGTTTCCATTAAAAAAAAAGTCATTTTTTACCGTGGCCGCCATATTAAAATTGGAAACTCAAGTTTTTTTCTTAAAAACAATCGAGAAGAATTTGCCCTACAACTTTGCTCTTGGGTTTGCGAGTCCATCTATTAAAATAAAAAAGTTAGCCTACACTGAACATTAAACGACTAGTACAAGAATACAACTGCTGCAGAAAGTATGTGAAATTCTTCTAAGGACAAAAAGATTATTAAGGGGCAAAAAATTCGATTTTTTGATTTTTTGTAAAAGGATTCTCCTAGAGCAAACAAAAGAAGAAATCAATTTTTTAGTTTTGTAGCGAAAATTTTGGGGGGGAGGCGGAACAGTAGCCCCCCTAAATATTAAAGTATCAAAAAAATATTATGATATTCGGATTTTGCTATCAATGATGAGCTATATTGCTTTCACAGAAATATTTTATTGACCCCCGTTAAATAAATAAAAGGGTACCAATTTCCAATTTTCAAAAATTCACAGAGGGCGTCACAGTAAAATTATAGCAATGAGAAAAAACGAAATTGTAGCAGATGCCTATCTCTATCAGCTTAAAAAGTTTAAACAAAAACGTGTGGCCAGTTTTTGAGAAATATTTTTTTGAAAAATTCCAAAATTTTAGAGTAATGTCATTGCGATCGTTTTTATATTTTCAAAATTAATTATATTTCATGGTATAGTACCCTTGAAGGGCTACCAAACAAGATGTAGTTGATTCCAATCAGATAACTGGTTTTTGAGTAAATGGGCGTTAAAGTCGAAATGTTCAAAAATTCGTAGCGGCCGCCATTTTAAAGATAGAGAGTTCGGTAAAAAATCATTTGATTTGTCCTAAGGCCTTCTTTAATCTCCACTATTAAAATTTCCAAAATTCAGTTTCTGAAAAAAATGCTACCAAAAAAACATGTCTAACTTCCACTTCCGGTTTCGGATTCTTTTTAAAAGCTTATTTTGTCGATGAATTTTTGATATACGTCCTCATTCCAAAGCACATCGAAATCGGTCCAGCCGTTCCGGGGATATGAGCGTTACCCACCCACACACCCACAGACAGACATTTTTTAAAAACCCCTTTTTTAGGATCCTGGAAGCCCAAAACAGGTATTTCCGTCAAAATCTCGATTTTGAAAATTTGCATGAAATCAATACTTCCCTATACTGAAAATATAGGAAAGTAAAAAATGAGCGAAACACTTCGCCTGGACTTTCCTATACTTATAAATTAACATTGTTTTATATTTTCCAACACTTTTAATGTACACCTGTCTAGACCCGGCTAGTAAAAGTAAACAGCATTTATAAAAACTTCAAGCGTGAAGAGCGTAACTTAAACGTACCATTACCACGCTGGCTCCGCAACTGAGTACATATAAAACAACCGAACTGAAATGAACCGGAGGCACGATTAAGGAAGCGTGTTGATGTTTGAAAATGTATTAATAACTCGAGAAGTATTATTTTTAGCAAGAAATTACTCTTATTAATTTGTATTTAGAATTTCAAAACCTTTCTAATTTTAAAGCCAAAATGCCACGTTTCCATTAAAAAAAAGTTATTTTTTACCGTGGCCGCCATATTAAAATTGGAAACTCAAGTTTTTTTCTTAAATACAATCGAGAAGAATTTGCCCTACAACTTTTCTCTTGGGTTTGCGAGTCTATCTATTACAATAAAAAAGTTAGCCTACTGAACATTAAACGACTAGTACAAGAATACAACTGCTGTAGAAAGTATGTGAAATTCTTTTGACAAAAAGATTATTAAGGGGCAAAAAATTCGATTTTTTGATTTTTTGCAAAAAGATTCTCCTAGAGCAAACAAAAGAAGAAATCAATTTTTTAAGTTTGTAGCGAAAATTTTGGGGGGGAGGGGGGGCAGTAGCTCCCCTAAATATGAAATTATCAAAAAAATATTATGATATTCGGATTTTGCTATTGATGATGAGCTATATTGCTTTAACAGAAATATTTTATTGCCCCCCGTTAAATAAATAAAAGGGTACCAATTTTCAATTTTCAAAAATTCACAGAGTTCGTCACAGTGAAATTATAACAATGAGCAAAAAACGAAATTGTAGCAGATGCCTATCTCTATCAGCTTAAAAAGTTTAAACAAAAACGTGTGGGCAGTTTTGGAGAATTTTTTTTTTGAAAATTTCAAAAATTTTGTAGTGGTGCCATTGAGATCGTTTTTCGATTTTCAAAATTAATGATATTTCATGGTATAGTACCCTTAAGGGGCTACCAAACAAGTTGTAGTTGATCCCAATCAAACAACTGGTTTTTGAGTAAATGGGCGTTAAAGTCGAAATTTTCAAAAATTCGTAGCGGCCGCCATGTTGAAGCTAGAGAGTTCGGTAAAAAAACGTTTGATTTGTTCTAAGGCTTTCTATAATTTCCACTATTCAATTTTCAAAATTCCGTTTATGAAAAAAATGCTACCAAAAAAACATGTCTAACTTCCGCTTCCGGTTTCGGATTCTTTTTAAAAGCTTATTTTGTCGATGAATTTTTGATATACCTCCTCATTCCAAAGCACATCGAAATCGGTCCAGCCGTTCCGGAGATATGAGCGTTACCCACCCACACACAGACACACACACCCACAGACAGACATTTTTTAAAAACCACTTTTTTAGGATCCTGGAAGCCCAAAACATGTAATTCCGTCAAAATCTCGATTTTGAAAATTTGCATGAAATCAATACTTCCCTATACTGAAAGTATAGGAAAGTAAAAATATCTGGTAAACAAATTATGTGTTTTAGATGTTTAGATGATGTGTCCTAGAAATCAAAAGATTAGAAAGGAAAGGATCAGAAAATGTCAGAAAAGATGTATTTAATCCAGAAAATAAAAGAATTTATAAACAAACATTTTGTGTGCGATGATTTGGAGGATAGCATGGAAGCAAAGCTACTGAATATAATACCTAGGAAGTTAAAAGGTACTGGTAATACTAGAAAATAACATTAATTTTTCTAACAACAAATTAAAAATTACTGTTATTTTTAGCAGTCCCATCGTTGCATTTATTACCCATTGAACGAACTAAACGTTTGCTAATGAAACAACAAAAAGAACTTGTGGAAAAGTTAATTAAAATGAGTATTTAAATAAAAAAATTAAAGATAATCAAAATAATTATGCTCTTTTACAAGAAAAAATTTTAATATTGCAAACATTAGTTGAAAAGTATGAATGTGGATTTGACACCCAAGTTAAGCAACGTTTTGCAGATTTTTTGACGCCAAATCAACTGGATATAATTGTGAAGAAGAAAACCAAGGCTAGGTGGAATCCCAAAGAAATGTCAAAGGCATTTACCTTGAGATGCTTTAGCAAGCGTGCCTATATTTATTTAAGGAAAATCCTTAAATATCCATTGCCAGGTATTATTAACAAATGTTTAATAGAAAAAATAAAACCGTTACCCCCCTGATAAAAAAAAAGATGTTTAAATAACGTATTTGCACAGAAAAGCGAGTTCATTCTTCAGGATCGATCAGAACGTCCTAAAGAAAAGAACCTGCCAAAAGCTTTAGCATTAGCTTCCGGTCCAAGGCACCATCTTGGCAGGCTCCTTCAAAAGCCCAGCCTTCTGGCTCAAGTGCAAGCTTACGATCTGAAGCCCCCTAGCACCACTAGTCTCTTCAACCGCAACGCACGGCTACACTTGACGAAGCCCACCTCAGCATCGATAGCCCCTTCAAGAACAAACCACCATATCCCCCAGCACCACTACCCCTTTCAAGGGCGAAGCAGAGGCTAAACCAGGTACTGACGAAGCTACCCTTAGTACCATGGGCTTCTTCTCAAATGAAGTAGTGCCCCGCATGAACCATTAACAGGACATGCAACTCCCCAACCCAGTCTCTAAGCCAACCACGACCTCTAAAACTTCAGAGCAAACCCCTTGTTCGTTGTTTACTGTTTGTAAATTTTTTTTGAAATGAATCTGTTTGTTAAATATTGTTCTGTAATAAATTAAAATATAAATTTGTTTGTCAAATAAAGTCTACAAAGAAAGGAGAGGCGTTTCGAGAAAACGGAAAAATGAAGGCTGTGGTTAACTTACTGTTCTAATAAAAACAATCTTTATTGCACATTCTGTTTAACCTTTTCTCTTCCAACATATCTAAGAACGTAAAAAAACGCCAGGTTATGAAAAATACACAGAATCTTACTTCATGCATGCTCAAAACAAAACTTCAGTTTGATTCAAAAGAAACAGGTTTTAATATATTTCTGCTATCTGGGAAGATAGGTAAAAAAGTCAGTAATAAAAGTTGTACAAACCTACACATACTATAAACTGACATATGAAAATCACATACAGGATGTCCCGTAAAAAATTATTCATAAGATAACACTTTTCTTAAATGGAATGTCCCATACCTTTTTATCTTAATGGTAAGACCAATTTAATTCCCAAATAATTTTTTTTTGTACATGCCAGTTTTCGAATAAAAAGAAACAAATCATAGATATTGTCATACAGCTAACGTGCTCACAGTACACACAAATAAGAGAATCGTAGGTTGTGATGGGAAACCAAAGAAGTTGACAGGTGTGTTATCCATACATATATAAAAGCTCAAAGGGTATTTTTCTCCGTTCCTCCAGCGGCTACCGCTTCACCAATATGGACCATTGTTTTTTCAATGAAAGGTCTCTATCCTCAGATGGAACATGAAACATTTTTATAATAATTATTTTAATTGATAATATATATGAAAGTCTGCTAGACGCGCTTCACTTGAGGCGACATCCACACTAACGGCGCGTCTCATTATTGGAACTAATGCATCACGTGACTTAGCATTTCGCCGGTGATGTCAACGCTCAGTCTGTCAGTGCATTGTGCGCTGGGGTAACACTAGTTCAGTTTTATTACATAAATGTCATATTTTACATATTTTTAGTGCGGCATTTTAATTAACCAACTACTACTACACTGGCTGGCAAAATTATCGCATCACTTTTAAAAGTTTGTTTAACATATGAATAACGCTTAATAAATCAAAAATAAATGTATGAAAATATTTTATTTATTATTAAACTTAAAAAAATAATCAAAAATTAAGGTAAGGATAAAAGAAACAAAACTACAAAAAACTTAAAAAAAAAATGAAAAATGGTGAAATTTTAAGTTTGTGGATGTTTAAAAACATTGTAAGTTTTTTTCAGTTTCTCGATTTTCCAAGACATTTAAATGCATCTTTAATATTTTGTGTTGCCTCCTCTAGCTTAAATATCCGCATGCATTCTATGGGAAATGTTCAAAATCAAATTCCAAATGGTTGCTTGATCTACTGCTTCTCATTCTTCAATTAATGCCTGCCTTAGCTCAATGCATATTTGAGGACGATTCGCACGAGCTTTTATTCTTCGTTCAACCTCGTTCCAAGTGTGCTCCATTGGGTGCTTCTTGCTGGCCACATCACTCTTTCAACATTCACTTCATTAAGATACTCGTTGACAACTTCAACAACATGCAGACAAGTTACTGTGCATTCAAAGAAAATTATTACCGCCAAACGATGCAAATGGTATCAGATAAAGTTCTGATATCTCTGTCAACTAAACTCAGCCACAACACATGAAAGAAAACAGCAAATATCAGGACAACTGCACGAGATTAACAGAAGAGTCAAAAGGTCAGCAAGAAGAGATAAGAGACGATGGGTAGATACTCTAACACAACAAGCGCAAGAAGCTGCACAAAAGAAAAACTTAAGAGAAGTATACCGGATCACCAGACAACTAGCAAACAGACCCTTTAATAGTAATAAACCACTCAGGGTGACTCTGGGAACATCATCACTTCAGAGGAAGGACAGATCAGAAGATGGGAAGAATATTTCTCCAGTATATTGGGTGCGCCTCCAGAGGACTCACACATAGAAGGTGTAAGAGCAGCACAACTAAGAATCAACACCAATCCTCCCAACTATAACGAAATAAAGAGGGCAATAACAAAACTACGCGATAGGCGCGCAACAGGACCGGACAAAATACCAGCCGAATTCCTCAAAGCAAACCCCCACTTAACAGCAACGGTACTACAGCCTATACTGAAGAAAGTCTGGGAACAAGAAACAATACCCAATGAGTGGAAAGAAGGAATTATAATAAAACTACCTAAGAAGGGAGAATTATCTAGATGCTCCAACTGGAGGGGAATTACACTTTTAAATATGATTAACAAAATAACGGCACACATACTAAACACCAGACTGATGGAACATATAGAACCGGATGTAAGACCCGAACAAGCCGGATTTAGACCGAATAGATCATGCGTAGATCATATCAATACCCTACGTATAATAACTGAACAGTGCATAGAATGGAGAAACACATTATATATGATCTTCATAGACTTTAAACGCGCCTTTGACTCGCTCAATCAAATGGCTTTCTGGAAACTACTAGAACTAAACAGTATCCCACCAAAAATAATAAACATAATAAAAGCTCTCTACACAGAAGCAAACTGCAAAGTGCTACGCCGAGGAAAGAGTAGTAACAATGTTCCGATACTTAAGGGAGTCAAGCAAGGCTGCCCCCTATCTCCACTCCTATTCAACATCGCCGTGGACTGGATTATGAAAAACACAAATCGAGAAACGAGAGGAATTACATGGGGGCTACAAAGCCAACTACACGACCTAGATTATGCAGACGATATCTATCTACTAACTCACACCCACAACGATATGCAATCTAAACTAGATATACTGGTAGAACAAGCCAAGGCGGTTGGCCTTGAAATAAATACCGCGAAAACCAAAGCAATGAAACAACCTCCCAGTGGAGTATGTGGATGAATTTTGCTATCTAGGCAGTATAATAACTGTGAACGGCGGTACTGAAGATGACACAGGAAACCGAATAAAGAAAGCACGAGCAGCATTTGGAACCCTAAAAGACATATGGAACAGCGCACAGCTAACACTAAACAACAAAATTCGAGTATTCAATACCAACGTGAAAGCCGTACTATTGTATGGTTGCGAAACCTGGAAGACCTCGAACACCATAAACAACAAGCTACAGGCATTCTTCAACAGATGCCTACGGAGAATCAGATTTTGTAACAAACGAAGAACTGTGGAGAAAAACGAAACAGACAGAACTCCGAATAGAAATAAGAAAAAGAAAATGGAAATGGATTGGGCATGTGTTGCGAAGGGAGCCAAATAACATCGCTAAAGCTGCATTACAGTGGAACCCCCAAGGCAGCAGAAGAAGGGGAAGGCCCAAGACAACCTGGCGAAGAACAGTCCAAAAAGAAGCAGAATCAACGGGAAGAACGTGGCTGGAAGTCAAACGTATTGCCTTAAACCGGACAAGATGGCAGTCATATGTGGAGGCCCTATGCTCCAACCCGGGAGTTTGAGGACATATATGTATGTATGTATGTATCTCTGTAATGTATCGATTCGCATTTTAAAAACCACCATCGATAATGGCAATTTCCGGTTTAGCATGCATGTTGATCCATCCCCATACCATTAGAAATATATACTACATATATACATCAGCACTGCGGGCCAATGAGGCCCATGGCTTGGTCCCATTCACTCCAGGTTTGGCTTATTGCTATGTACCGGAGGGTAGTGGGGTCCATTGGGCCTTTAACCATTACGCCCCCATTACGCCAAACCCTTGGCATTACATTTACTCGTCCATTTACTTATCCATTTACTCATCCATCTATACTTCGTGGGGGATTCCAACCCCACTAACGAATGCCGCATTGTTAATGCGACATCCGGGACCACCTATTAGGGTGCCATTCCGAGAACACCAAGTACCGTGTTGACTCTGCTTTCAGACACCTATCCAAGTACTGACCAGGCAGAGCTATGCTAAACTCTGCTGATCGCACTCGAACGGGCAATGCACCACCAAAACTTTCCCTGCTTACCATCGCACATGCTGCATACCCTTCTCCTGCTCTTCATCAGACTTTAAGGCATCCATCAGGTGGGTTCACGAAAAAACGAGACTGATCCGTGAAGAGTATGCGGGACCTGTCATCACGTTCCCAATTATTGTAATCTCGAGAAAACTGTAGTCGATTTCTTTTATGCATTGGACCCATGCGCTGGTATGCTATTATGCAAACCTGCGTCCATCAGACGTCTCTGAATTGTTCTCTTGCTTACCATTACATTACGAGTGTCCCGGGGGGCACTATGCATCTGCGAAGCAGTCGGGCCTATTCCCCAGCGATGATAACACTAAAAATCTGTCATCAACTTGCGATGTAGCTCTCTGTCGCCCATAACCTCTCCTACGACGATGTTCTCCAGTCTCAAGAAACCTACTAGCAATTCGTTGTTGATTGATCGATTGACGTTCAACACTCTTGCAACATAACGGTGACTCCTGCCATCATTAAAAAGAGCACTGCTATTGCAGCTTGTTCTGGGGGTAAATGTCGTTCCATACTGCAATAAAACTGGTTAAATTCGTGATTTAATAACAGTTCACTCGTTTGAAATAAAACAACAAATTATTCAAACAAAATTTGATACGTACCTGACATTCAAAGAGAGAATTTAAAGAATTTTTACAATTCGGCGCTTTATTACAGACACGGTACGGTACGGTGTTTTAGACAGTCGGTCTCCAAATTAAGAATATCATTGTTTGCCAGATCTAGCATTTTGTTTTCATACATTTATTTGGTTTACAAAACGAATTTTTAAAAGTGATGCGCAAACACAATGTACGAACGAATAAAGTAAAAATGTAACATTTATGTAACAAAACTGAATTACACACCCCTCAACTTCATTTGTTTTCCATGGCACGCTATGATCCGATGGACAGTGAGCGTGTGAGCTGTATGACAATATGTATGAAAGCATTGTTTCTCAAAAACTATGGCATATACAAAAAAAGTTTTTTTAATTTTTTTGTTGGGAATTAAATGGTCTTACCATTAAGTCAAAAAAATATGAGTCATTGCATTAAGGCCAAGTATTATCTTATGAATATTTTCTTATTGGGACACCCTATATAAGATTTTTATGTCAGTTTATGCTACGTGTCGGTTTGTACAACTTTTATTAGTAACTTTTTTATCTACCTTCTCAAATAGCAGAAATATATTAAAACATCTATTCTGTTCGGAACATATAAGTACGAAATACGATGTCGTGACTGAGCCTAAAAACATGGGGCCAGATGCCACCTTAATTTTTCCGGGTTGGCTTATACTAGCCCATCTATTCCAGCCACAAGTTATGCTTTAGAAACCAAACATTAACAACAAATTAAAATGCTGATAAAACAAAAAAAGGTTTAGTGCTTATGAGTCAGAAAACAATTGAATAACTTACATCTTCCGTTTTATTGTGCATAACTTTATGATTTCTTAACTGGGAAAGTTGTTTGAAAGTTTTTCCGCAATCACTACATAAATACGGTTTGTCTTCTTCATGAATTGCCATGTGAGTCACCAATCGAACTAGAAATGTTTATTACAGATTTCAATTCTTAATCCTAAAATAATAAAGAATACTCACCAGCAGTGGTGGCTTTAAAAACAGAACACATTGGACAGGTGAATAATCCCAGATCAACATTGTGGCATTTCCACATATGCATGCTGCAAATTCGCCATAATGAAAACTTGCCGCCACATTCGAAACACTTGAATTGTTTTAACTGGCCCTCAACATGACACTTCTCATGTCGTTTACGCATCTCGTCCATTGCAAACCTTAGGTCACAGCCTTTTACCGAACATCTATGGATTCAAATAAATTCAAAATTGACTACATTATTTTATAAAACTGCTGGAAAGAAATGTAAAAGGAAAAATTCTAACTTTATTTTTTTTAACGCCTTGGCTTGCTTTTGAATTAGAGCAAGATTCAGCTTTGATTTTCCTGCAGGATTTTTGGTATCGTTAACATTTCCCACTGCTCCTTGATCTTCAGGCTGTTGAACTAATTGATGTACCTAGATTAAAATATTGATATATAATTTGGTTTTATTAAATCCACAACTTTAATAACTCACCATAATCATGTGGTTTCTTAATTTATCTGTATTTCCATAACCTAAATTGCATTCACTACAAAGAAAGACGGTTTGGAGCTCGTTGTTCTTTAAGATCGACTTCATTATTTTTACTTCACCGTTAATATTATTATATTTTATTAATTCAGTTTTTTCTTCCTTTAAATTATTTTCTTTAATTATAGGCACCTTTTCTTCTTCTTCACTTTGTTCATTCTGCAATTATTAAAAAATTAAATTTGTTGTTAAAAAATATGAATTATCATGCCCACCTGTGGTTGTACCAACCAATGCTCGTTCTTCCAGTGCTCCATCATATCGTCACGTGCTTCACACAGAAACGAACACTGCTTACACTTATGTGCCATTATGATTTCAAAAAGTCTATCAGTACTTTCAGCTCTATCATCCAATGTTTCTGTTTTTGCATTAGTTTCAGACGATTCTGACTGGTCCTTAAGTCCATTGTAATTCAACAGCTGTTCTTTACTAATATTAATTACAGTGCCGTCAGAGTTTAACAACTGAATGATATCACTTGAAGCATTTATATTTTCCACATCGAAAATTTGCTGATTTTCCAAGCATCCGTTTTCTAAATTTAAGTTGTCTTCATGTAGTTCTGAATTTTTATCGAAGGGGTTTGCTTGACTGTTGGTTTCTGATGTTTCACATCCGGCTGTGTTACCATTTATAACATTACCGCTATATGGAACTAAAGTGTTTGGATTTATCAGTATGTTTTCTTGTTCAGGATGATGACTAAGAGGTTGCTCTACCATTTTAGTTGTAACCTCATGACTTTCTTCAGCAAGATTTAGATCTGCAGCATCTAATTTTAATTGCAGTAGTAGGTCATTTGTAATGAACAGACCGTCTGCTGTTATGAAACCTTTTCCAGGTATCTAAAATTTTAATTCTCTTGTGAACTCAGCTGAAGTTTCTACATATTAAAATCGAAAGTACATACATATCACAGAACTACCAACATTAAAAAATCGCCAAATGCACAGATTTAAACTAATTCCATATACAGGGTTTCAACTTTAATTTTGCTCACCATTGGGATCTCGGAAACGGTAAGAGATAGAAAGTCCGTTATACTAGTATAAAGTTGCCTATTTAGAGGACCAGTTTACTGCTATTCAAAAAAGTTTTGAAAAATGCATATCTTACTCTTAGAGGCAGGCAAACAACTAAAATTTGACGGTTTCATCTTTTGTTCGTAGCTTCTTTATATAAAAACTTTAACTTTCATTTTTGATGTTTGCGAATTTTCTGAATGAAAAAAAGTGTATGAACTTGAAGTCAAACTTAAAAACACTTGCAGAAGACTAAAAACCTACAAACTCAAATTTGTTGACTTGTGTCTGCGTATCTTTCACAAACCCGATACGTTGAAAAAAATACACTGATTATTTTTATTATTATTATGTTGATTTGCTGTTTTCGTTACATGAAGGAAATATCTGAATTGATTTTGGAGAAGAAGATAACCGTATATTAATAATATGTACTGAAGCAGAATTTTGAAAATGGCTCTTGTCTGTCTTAAGGTCAAATATTCCGACTTTAAGAGTTTACCATTGCGTAAGAGACCATTACCCATTAATATTTTAAATTCACACTTTATCGTATCTGGAAGTGTATTAAGACTCGTGAAAAATATACTCTATTTCTTGATGATAATTTATTATGATATCAACAGAGAATATGTATATGGCATTTACCCAAAATGGGGGAAGGTTGGGCAAAAAAATGTAGGCAATCAGTAGACTATAAAGATTTAAGAAAAAAATAAGTCAATATACACTGTGTCCATAAAGTAACCCCCCCCCCTAACTAACTTTTGAACGACTTAATATTTTACTACAAAATTTAGTGTGCTTTAATAGGAAATTAAATACTATTTTTTAGCTCATAATTAAATAATGTATCATTCAAAATGGCGGCTGGGCGCCATTTTGAAATTTTTTTTTAAATAGAAAGGGCGGTCGAGTGATACCTCATTTGAAAGGTCTTTTAGTTCTGCGTCTGATCCTAGAGTTTCAAAGAAAAATATTTAGCCATAACAAAATGACAAACGTTTGAAGTAAAGAAGTCTATTAAAAAAAACTAAGAATTAAAGCAAAAACAAATGAAATTAAGTGTTCGAAATGTTTACCATTCACTTCTTGGCACATAAAAAGTCGGTTATGACATTCCTGCCTTACATTTTCATAAGTTTCTGGAGTGACATTTCTGTAAAAAACGCAATACAGAAGTTTGCAGAAATATCACTCCAGAATCTTATGAAAATGTAAGGCAGGAATGTCATAACCGACTTTTTATGTGCCAAGAAGTGAATGGTGAACATTTCGAACACTTAATTTCATTTGTTTTTGCTTTAATTCTTAGTTTTTTTTAATAGACTTCTTTACTTCAAACGTTTGTCATTTTGTTATGGCTAAATATTTTTCTTTGAAACTCTAGGATCAGACGCAGAACTAAAATACCTTTCAAATGAGGTGTCACTCGACCCCCCTTTCTATTTTAAAAAAAATTTCAAAATGGCGCCCAGCCGCCATTTTGAATGATACATTATTTAATTATGAGCTAAAAAATAGTATTTAATTTCCCATTAAAGCACACCAAATTTTTTAGTAAAATATTAAGTCGTTCAAAAGTTAGTTAGGGGGGGGGGTTACTTTATGGACACAGTGTATAACTGTTCGTACCTTTTCTTAAAACTCGAACACAAAAAGTGTTTTTAATAATTTTTGTTTCAGTTCACTATGAGTCACAGTAATACTAATTTTCCGCAATGTTTGATAAATAAAATAAAAGCATTTTATAAAGAAAAAACATAACCGTAATTATGTTGATAGCCCATAGTTACAATGAAATAAGAATAATTGTTTAACCAAAAATCACGGCAAATTGTTGCTTGGGTTGAAAGCGCAATCAGTGAGCAGTGGGTATTTGGTATTACAAACATTAAAAAGGCCCATGTTTTCGAGTAATGTTTTATAATATTCATTGGAATGTGTAGTATACAAAATAGTGGATTTAGGTAAGCAATGGACACATTAAAGTTTATCCTGTTTTATCGTGTTATTTTCTCCAATTGTACCACTATGCATTGCTCTTATTACAAGTCATCGAAATGGCCGTTTTAGTAAAAAAAGATCAAGTTTTCCAGTTGTTCAAAACATATGGAATTAGTGTACAATTAGGACACAATTTGAAAAAATTAATATAACTGGATAAAATTAAGGCAAGTACCTCAATCGGATAGGTCATTTGATTTTCACCTGTGGTGGCTTCTTCTGGAAGTGTAACAACGTCCCCATTTTGTAATGAATCCTCATATAATTCTGGTAAACTTGCTGGAAGCTCCATCGTTGCCTCCACGACGTTATCTAAAAACAAAAATCGATTTATGAAACTATATTTTTTAATGTCAAATGTACTCACCCTCCTCTGGTAAATCCATAGCAGTTTGCATTTCTTGATCTGCTGCAAGTGTTATATACATCAGTATAGAAAAATTCAACTAATATCAACAATATTCTACCTTCTGGAATTAAATTGCCATTCATCAGAATCGGTAAGTCCACAGACCATGCTCCACTGCCATCTTCAATCTCTGTAAACATGGGCTCCACATTTAAACTAGGATCTTCAACCCCTAACGCTTCTTCGGTGGTTTGTAGTAAATAATTATGTGTTCCATCATTCAAAAGTGTCAAGTAGGACGAGTCCTCCGTCCCATCCATTTTAAGTTGTGTGAAAATGAAAACACTAGCTGTATAACTGAAATTAAAAAATAATGTACTAAATAACAACTATAAAGCTATGTAACTGAATGCAATTACAAATCTTGACCTACCTATCTATGCAGAGGTTATGTGGTCAAAATGTGCTTGAAAACCAAATACGAGAGCTGCGGGGTGTGCTGGAAAGGCTCACAATATTTTTTTACGATTACTTATGAACACCATTTATGTATTTGAGCAGAATAATGCAAAAATATACGGAAAATACATTGTTTTCATTGGAAAATTAAAACAAAAGCTACTGTCAACAGCTGACTCCATTTTCTTTAAATTTTACCTGGAATCGATAGATGACGCTTGCGTAGTTGTTATACAGGTTGTTCAAAAAATAGTGCATGAATATATAATGTTCACAAATTATCTTTTTATAATTATTCAAAATTACAGTACAAATAAGTGAAGAAACATTGTAATCTATTAATCAACACTTCAATACAAATTTTCTGAGTGAAACCTAGAAGCACAAAGAAACAGATTCGTAAATGACGTATTATTGCCTACTGCACCTGCAGAAGTAGACTTACCTCCTGCCGTCGGTATTAAGGCTTAGCAGCAGAAATAAGCTGACATTAAATCAATATATTAAAGGCTGATCTTCAGCTTGGCTCAGCTTTCGGCTGCCTACGTGCGCGGCCACATATGCTTTCGGTTTACATAGTGTAGCAGGAGCCGGGACAGCTCAGTATCTACAACGACTTTGTAGGTATGTCAGAGATCCACGGTTAGTAAAGTATAACGGTTGCCGCATCTCGGTATAATTTTGGTGTGTATTTATGGGTAAAATCACAAAGGACTTATCCGCGGACCCTGCGTTTACTCGCGTTGTATATTTACAAGCAGCAAATATGACGCTGGGCGGCATCTAATCATTCTTCAGTAATTTATATTGTTAATTGTATACTATTCCTTAAATTTTTAAATCCAGTAAGTTTCAACAGTTGCCAAAATAGAAAACTAATAATAAAAGTTAAATAGATGTAGACAAAGAAAGAGAAACTAGAAAATAAAGATGACAAATAGAAAACATTATAAATCACTTTTTCAGGAAATACTTACAAAATAAATGTAAAAATGCTGCTTATTTACACGTTGCATCATAAAAAAAAATACATTTATCAAACGTATTTCATTGTCATTTTTTTAAATTTTGAAATTAATATCAAAACAATTTCAGAACTACATGAGCAGTAAAAGAATTTTATTTTTAATTATTTATTTGTTTACCCAGTTACCATACAGAAAACTCCAATTACATGGCACTGGGAATATCACTAGTCAATAAAATTCAATAAAAAAAATAATTGCGTAGCGTCATTTCAGCATACAATAATCGCCTGTTAGATTAAGCCTCGAATTTTATGTGCTTATAGTGTTTAAACATTAAAACATTAAAGCGAGGCAGCGCAGGTATTTTGTAACACTTCATGCGTTGCTTGGCTAGAGCAACTATGCGACAACCATAGTAACTTTAATAACGGTTAGTCAGACCCAAGATTAGTTAAGTGTGTACTTTGCCTCGTAACTTTTAACTATCAGAGCGCACCGGGGCGACTTCATTAGGTATGCTAGTTTAAAATAATGCATACATCGCAGCACATTTTCATTGTTCAAGTAAAAGCTGTCTTTTTCATATTATAAAATTATATTGTAATCTATTGGTGCAGCAATGCAGGTGTTTAGATTGTCACTTGTCGGCAAGCTGTCAATACTATTCAAGCGTGCTGGGGCTCTTGGCATACCAGATGAAGCACAGCCGGAAAGTTAAGAGGCAACTTACACACTTAACCTTGGGTCAGACCGCGCAACCCAAACCGCACACGATATTCATATTTAAATTTCAAATAAGGTTCACAAATTGCACTGCAGCGAACATTTCAAAAGGGCAGATATCTGGAAATATTGTTTTATTACCTACAATTAATAGATCAAACAAAGTTACCGTAAGTGCAGCAGTCTTAATTGTATAAAATATTTCACCCGAGTTTATCAACTTCGGGTACTGCATTATCATTCAGTTTAAAAAAAAAGTATTACAGGTAAAACTAGCCTAACCTAACCGAACCTACCATACACAATCACCATTAATAGAGATCAAAGAGCGACATTCATTTCTGTAGTTAGAAGAATTTTAAATGCAAAAATTACTATTTCAAACATTAATGAACGAACACAATTTAAAAAGTCGTTACTTTTTTTTTAATGACTATTTGTTACAAAAAATGCAGCTGAAATTTAAAGAGGGCAGATATCTGAAAATGTTTAATTATCTCCCATTATTTTATCACCCTCGGGTATTGGATTAGGAGTGCCATTTACAACAACAAAAAAACATTTTAAATAAGACTAACCTAACAGAACCTGCCATGCAAAATCACCATTAATAGGGATCAAGGACAGACAATTATATTTTAGATTTATCTAGGATAGATTTAAATAATTCTAAAAAATTATTGCTCAACCAGTATCTTACAGTATCTCTATGAAGTGTTGCATTTGCCTTTTGTAGAGTAACATCAACGTCGGCTTCTATTGTACCGTCACTGCCGTAGGACATTAAAAATTGAAATCGTTAACTACTCATTTCTTAAAAACTTCTCATCTAAATAAAAAAAATTTCAACTAGCATTAAATTTAATACATGAAAATATTTTACACTATATTATACAGTTCACATATACGGTTGATTTAGATTTAAGGCATAGGATTGTAGCATGTAAAATTAAACTATTCCAAATATTGGCTCCCCTTATTTGGCAAAGGGATAATTTGATCAGCATTAAAAACTGCACCTAATGTATAGTCGGAAAGTGCTAACACACTTTCCTCACACTGCTTTACACGCTCGGGATGTATGTATAATGAATGTTACTTGGAAATAGCGACCGATGTATTTTAAATTAAGCAATTAAAAATTAATTGTATTTTCTAACAAGATTAGTTGGTGTAGGTTACACAAGAAAAATTCGCCACGTGCCTTCTGATTGAGATATCGAATTGAACTTTTTTTTATTTAAAACAGCTTGAACGGCACTTTAAAACTGTCCAAACAATTTTTTGAAATTAGGTTTATGTAAAATTAATTTTTTAAAGTTGTGTATATGCAATCAATTTCATTAAATTTCGACTTAGTAATTGTATAAAAAATTCCCGATACTGCCCTGGCAAAAAATTACCACTGTAGGTTGTAGAAATGTCCTTCCTAAATGTCCATTGAAAATTTGGTTAAGATCGGAGAGGTTCCTGATTTTTAAGAATGCCGAAGTGCCAAAACTACCCATTTTGAGAATTTCACCGCCGCAAATATTTTCAAGCGCCGCCCGCTAATTCTGGTGATAGAATGTTGATCAGTATGATGCTCTACATATGCGATGTAAATGTGGTGAAGATGGGAGCCAATGCAGCCAAGTTTGCTCAAAACTTTTAAAAACTAAAAATATTTAAAGGAAACTTTTGTTAAAATTCACCCCCCCCCCCCCCCCGTTTTATTTCGAAAATTGATGCCCTACATTAAGTAGATTAAAAATTCCCAATCGAAAGAGGGCGGCAAAACGCAGTTTGTTTAAAAAAATATTAAGGTTGTAAATGCGATGGATTTTAAGTTAAATTACAACTACTTTACCAATTTTTTGCCGTTTAATAATTCGACTTCTAAGTTTGCAATAAAGGTGTTCGTCTACTACTAAAGGGCACCCAATATATTATACCTTAACGTATCCCTAAGCTGTGCGCAAAAAAGAAACGACACCATTTGTAACTCTGATGTGCAAAAATCGATTTCTTGTTCAAGTTTAACTTAAAAAATTCACCAAAACTTCCCTAATTGAGATACCGACTTCGAGTTTTTGTTTAAAAAAGCATGGATGACACTTTTAAAAAGTTTAAAAAATACTTCATAATGTTTTTTTTAGAGCGGCCTAAAGATTTTTTCAAAGTTTAGCAATTCTTTGCACCTTAATTCTCGAATTTTAAGTTGGCACCAGTGGCGTTCGTCCCCTGGTGCCAGGATCAAAGCGTGCAACCAATATGTTGTACCCTATCTCCCTAAGCTACTTGGCAAAGCAAGACGACACCATTTCCATAGGGCCAAATCGTACAATTTTTAAGTTCGACCCTGCAAAAAACTAGTTTTTTATATACAGAGTGTTACAAAAGGTACAACTTTGACTTCTGTCATGCAGGATTGTAGATCTTGATGATCTCTATCCGTCGGCGCAAATCTCATCTCACTCTCTGGCGGTGAAATTCCCCAACTTTTTTGAACATCCGGCTACATTTCAACAAGCTCTTTCGATTTCGCTAGCACATCTCCTTCCCGAAATATAAGCAACCAAAAATCGAAAATGTTTCAAAAATTCGTGTGCACTCCCAACTTTGATCATTTATAACGAAAAAACCTAGCAAGATATTTAGATGCGGTTTGTGCAGGCAAATTTGGGATATGGTCGAGAATCGATCTATTTGGTCGTTTATGTCGATATCAATTCTTAGCATTCTATAGACCAATACGTTTCGAAGTTTTGACCCTGAAGATGGCTTTTCATTATTATTATCATAACAATGATTGTTTTTAATTGTTAGTCATGGCTAGCCGCTATTAATTTAGTTAATTTTTTTTTACAATTTTCCTCATTTTTATGGAAAATTATTGTAAAATTTGAAAAAGTAAATCATTCGGTACATGCAGTATTTAATGCTGAACAAATTATTTCTTTAGCATTTTGCTATAAAATATTCAAGGAGCCAACCAATCTTTGCAATAACTTAATTTTACATTATATAAAAATAATATAAAATCCAATGTCTCAAATCTAAATCGACACTTGTTATCGCAACTGTGCTTCATAAAATAAATTTATAAGTACACCCATCTACGTTTTCACTGCAAAATTCATAAATAGCAACGATTACATATTAAAGTGCAGTGATTTATAGAATAAAATATGCTTGCTTTAACTCTGAATAATTATATTAATATCAATAAATTATTAAGTCCTGTAGTACGAATAAGCATATCTTACAAACATCAAGGTAATTACTTAAAAAAAATCAAATTTTCACTAGTGTAATCTATTTATCTCTTGAAACCAAAATCAAAATTCTGTTTAGCCAATTCAGGATTAAATTGTGAATTATACTTTTGCTTCACAGCTTTTTCTTCAGTTTTCTTAGGTTCATCAGCAACATTACCGCCCCTCAATTTAGCTAACAACGTTTCTGACTTCCTCTTTTCTTCCTTTTCCCTATTAAGTCTTTCCATCCTTAACTGCTCTAACTTCATTTTCTTTTTCATTTTTTCATCTTCATCTTCCGACATGGGCTCACTATCAGAAAAAACTTTTATTTTCTTTGATTTATGTGAAGATTTGTGCTTCTTATGTTTGTGTTTCTTCTTTTTATGTTTCTTTTCCGATTTATGATGAGAATTGTTTGTGTCATCATCATAGCTGCTGCTTTCCGAAGAGATGCTTCTCCTCCGCTTTCTTTTATGTTTTTTGCAAAGAGGAGTACTGTGGACAATTTTATTACAGTCGGGCATTATTACTGGTTGAACTTCTGGTTTAGGTGTTGCTAAATATTTTTTCATGACCAATAATGGATCATTTAATACCTTACTTTTCATATTTATTTCTTCTTTTTCCTTAGCTGAACGATTAGGAGCAACATCATACCAGTTCTTTTTTCCAAGAGCCTCATTTGTATCTTGCCCAAGATAGGTAAGATATCCAATTTGTTTTTCATATTTCTCTTGCTCGTCCTTTTTCTCTTTGTCGTGTTCTTTATTTGACTTCTTGCTTTCTGCTGTGCCGTCTTCGAGCTCTTGGAAAAAGTTAATATGCTCGGTAAATTCTTGCTCACCATTTGAAGGTTTGTCAACATCTGATGATAACGCGATATATTCATGAGCTTGTACACGTTCACGAGCTTTCGTACGCAGTAGATTTGTTCTTGCTTCTCGTTCCTGAAATAGTTGTTTTGGTAAATCGGTTTTATAAAGATAAATTATCAACAAAATCTCATATTTTATACATACAGCTAATTTAGCACGCTCTTCTCGCGCTTTTTCTTCCTCTGCTGCTTTTGCTTCATCTCTTCGAACGCGAGCAATATTTTCCTTGGTTCGAACATGCCACCTAGAAAAAGGGTTATCATTGCCTCTAGAATAACTTTTAGATGTAAAAAAACGACTCTTACCTTTTCTTTGGTAAAATATTCATCTTATTAAATCTTTAGGGGCACAAGTCAGGCTGAAAAATTATCATTTAGAAATTTTATAACCTGGTTTCAACCACACCTCAACCATTCAGCTAATTAAGTAAATAAATTTTTAATAAAGCAGAAATTTTTTTACAAAAATGTCAGTAAATTTCTATTCATTATTACTAAATATTTACCAATTTGTAATTGTAAATAATATAACATTAAGCTTATTATTTCTACGACGTTGAAGTTGGCTACACTCTTACATAACATACCATAATAGTCTGACAATTGAAACGTCCCATAGCTAAGCACCTTCCAGTGCTGCTGCTGCTGCTGCCACAGTTACCGCGCTTGTGTCGCAGCCGTTATCCCCAAAAACATGCCAGGAACATAAACAGTAGCTTTTAATTATGTACACAATAAAAAGTCATATATACTATTAAATGCAAAGGAATTAAAATAAAAAATAAACCCTACAGAAATAGAACGCAAGACCACCTAAATTTTGAAGTTTATTTGAAAAACTGTACAACCTGCTAATTTTAAATAGATGAGTCCACTCAAGGTCGTGAAGTATATGCAAACAGAAGAGCATGCGCTTTGCCCAAGACACATTGTTGAAAATTCGGCTAGGGTCCCGCTACGCTTACAATGTACGTAGATCTTTAGACGAGCGGCAGGAGACGATTGGTGAGACAGTGTAGTGCTGCAGACCATCAGTCTATTTGTTCATTTTAAATTTTTTGTAGACCCCCTTGCGCCATAAGTGAGACACTTCTCAATCCATTTGCGCCTGGGACTTCCGACACCTTAATCCACCACTGGAGAACCCGCTTCGATAATTCCCCCAGCTAATTACCCGCCGGACGTTATAAAAGCCGTAGATATCAAAATCTTCTTAATATATAGAAATTCTTGATTTTTTATTGTTCTTGAGTCATTCGTCCTTAGCATTACACGTTAGTTGTTTATCAGCGTATTATTTGTACTTTACTTAATCAAAAGAAGTAGACTATAATATATATAATTCTCGTTGAGGGTCGTGGTACGTATGTTGGTTAAAAGCTCCCAACCCTATCTGATCGACCCGAGTTCGGGCTTGGCTATAGCAGAACTTTTATACCAATTCGGAACACCGAGAACGGGCTCGGTAGTTAAGTTGGGTTTTTCAGGGTAGAGCACGGTAGACCCGTGTATAGCACTTCGTGTGCTGGACTGAGATAAGCGTGAAAAGGGAATCCTGGAGCTGCATTCTTAACTCCAGGATTCTCTATAAATAAATAAATAATTCTAATAATAGGTACTTGTGTTTGTAATAAAGTAATTTATTACTTTGTATTGTTAATGTTTGAAATTTTGAACAGAAAGGGCAAATCTCAAATATGTAACGAAGTAAAGCGGGAAAGCACAATTCTTATATTTATGTAGTCTAAAATCAGTTATCACTGAGTTTTGCGTTTACCTACGCTTTTAAATTCCACAGATAGCTATTTGTCAAATAAATAGGAATTGAAATACCCAATACAAATATTTGGCAAAAAAATATATTTTTTTAAAACTATTTTATTAGCACATATCGGGTTATAATAGTTTTATGAACAAATACCGGGTGATCGTTAAAAAAATGATTCAGAGCAGGCCATGACTGAAGTGTTAAAGTTGGCAATACGTAATAAAAGCAAATTGTCAAATGTTGACAGCTGTAAAAATTTTTGGTTAGATACATTTAACTTAATGTATTTACCCAAAAATTTTTACAGCTGTCAACATTTGACAATTTGCTTATATTACGTATTGCCAACTTTAACACTTCGGTCATGGCCTGCTCTAAATCATTTTTTTACGATCACCCGGTATCTGACAACAATGCAAGTGACTTGGTTATGGGAAGTTTCATTTCTTACCAAAATAGTAGGGTTAGGACGAACTCTAGATTGTTTCTGGAAATTTCTTACAGATTTATTTAAATTTGAATGACGTAAAATGTCACAAAATTGTGCAAACGTCTTCTTATAGTTAATTCTGTTAGAGTTTCAACATAGTGCTTCATTCTGGAAAGGAAAACTACAAACTTTCGCCACGATTGGGCCAATGATATGTCTCCAAGGGTTAGCCCTTTAGAAAATAAACCCTGTAGACAGTGCACCAGTTTTTCAGACTATCTAAAAGAAAATAGAGAAAAATTTAAAACCGATTCCCAGGAAAATAATGAAAGTGAGTTGATGTGTGTACGTATTTCCATAATATGACTAGGTATTTTAAAATAGAAAATAATTTATCTGAATGTTTCTGTAGAAACCCGAAGACAATTCGAATGTCATGAAACCAAATAGGCCAGATTGTCCTTTAGATAAGGATGAGTTAGGAAACAAAACATGGGGCCTTCTTCACACTATGGCTGCTAAATTCCCTGAAAGTCCAAATTGTGATGTGCAAAATGATATGAAACAGTTTTTTAACTTATTTGCTAAATTTTATCCCTGTGAAATATGTGCGGCAGATCTTCAGGAAGAGTAAGTTCCAATTATAAAATGTTTTCATAGTTAATAGTGTTGTGCAATTTTTAGATTAAAAACCAATCCTCCAAGAGTGAAAACTCAAGAAATTTTTAGCCAATGGTTATGTAAACTGCATAATAAAATAAATGTTAAGACGGGAAAGGAAGAATTTGATTGTTCAAAAGTTACTGAACGGTGGAGAGATGGATGGCTAGACGGTTCTTGTGATTAGAATTTTGAATAGTTTAGCTTATTGTAATTTGTTAGTTTAACAAAGCCTATAGTACCTATTAAAAATTAAAACTTGATTTACTATTTTGAAAAATGCATTTAAATAAACCTTACAGTAGTCATTTTTATGTAAAGCTTGATTGAATTTATTTCAAGTTCTTTATTTATTTTGCAGTTTTGATAACCAGTAAAATAAAGATAAATATTCCACGAAATTTGTTTTAACTTTTTTTTTAAAACCTGTTGTTTTAACATTGTTACTTATTTTCTTTGCAATTGATAATAAAGTTGCAGTTGTTTTGAATTTATCTATTATCGACAGAGTCCCTACCTTCAGCCTAGTATTTAGTCAGTATTTGAAGTATGGGATAATAAATCCCCGCATAATTTTTTTAAATATGTAGTCTGCGTCTGCAATTCTAGAGGAATTATATATGCGATTCGAATAACAACACGCCTATAAGTGAGCTCGTTTTGTTACTCATTATTTGTTTGGTGCGATCGACGCCTTGTATTATTTCGAGTTAACTGATAATGGAGTTCATAAGCGTAGAATATCAACGGTCACGGGTTTCAAAAGTACTACACAAAACAATTGTATGAAACTTTGCGAAAATATTGTTTTATTTGAAGTTTAAAATAGCAACCACATATTAATGAAGATGTGTAAATTAATCATCACAACCAAGAAGTTCTACGAAAGAAAAAATGTCAGACATGTGGCGACTGCATCAATTCATAACAAATTGCAACACTTCTTGCTGAATTCTCCAAACCATTCACGACTTGTCTGACTTACTCAACATTTTCAGTATAGAAAACTGTTGTGTTGATCCATGTACCCCATCTGTTAATAAAAGGCCTTAGAGGAAGCGCCAAGTTTGAACATAATTCGTTGTAATAACAAATGCAACTTGTAGATTTTAGGAAAGTTTTCTTCATTTCGCTTCTGAGATTGTCCACTTCTGTAAACTCGTTGCGTATGAATTCACGAATTTGATGCAAAGTATGTGTAAGACATGTGATGTGTATCATTTTTGGTAAAACTGCTGAAGAAAGCGGCCTGCTGTTACTATATACGCAGCACTGTTTGCCACAGTTAGTTTAGAGTATTTTGCTTGTGAGCAAAAAAGATTTTGTCGGAGCATTCGGTTGTAGAGTACCAACTATGACATGTCCATTATTTCTTCCTAGAGTATCAGTTGTTTTGTCAGGGCTAAACCAAACATATTGGTAGTTTATGGATTATTGCATAGTCACCATTGTTTTTACGTACGCAGAATTTAAATAGTTTTTTCTAAGAGTAAACAACTTACTCCTCTGGAATTTTTTGTTGCAATATTTTCCGAGAAAACCTTTAAATTTCGGATTGCTAATTGAATTGGTGGAAATATTTACTGACGACACTGCTTCAACCAAGTCTTCTAAAAACAGTCATTAACTAATTGAGATGATGACTTAGCAGCATTTGAAGCACAAGTTAAATTATTAAGGTGTTTGTGGGTTTTACTTTTTACATGTTGATCTACATGGCTCTTTTTTAAACACGTAAACACTGTTTGATACACAGTGCAGGAACAGATTTTTCATCCCAATAACTAAAATATGCGGAAAATATACTTGACCAACTCTGCACCGAAGAACTCATCTTGGTGGATACAGATGTTAACTATTGTTATGATAGAAGATGTTCAAGACATCAAGACAGAAAATAAACGCAAATATCAAGAATGGAAAACACTCAGTGAACATGCAGTCGAAAACTCGTATTCACACGAAAACAGATATAAGAAAAAGCAGGTGAATTCATGTGAGCAGAGAAATGCCATTTGTTACAATGGTATAATGAAAACAGTACATTTTTTACACGTTACGTAGGATTTCAATGAGCTTTGTAATATGTATAAAACAAAAATATTTTTCTACAAAAACAAATTTTCTAAATCTTAAACCGGAATCTTATAGAAGACTTTAGGGCAAATCTAATGCTTTTTCGGAACATTAAAATGGCGGCTGCTACGATTTTTTGAAAACGTGGACTTTTATTTATTAAATAAATAATCGGGGTTGCTGTGCATAAAATTTTTCAAAAAGTTAAAAAGCTACAAAGTGAAAAATTTTGGTAATATGCCTTGTCCTTCAGACTTGTGATATTGCCTAGCAACTACACAATTTCGTCTTCAATAAAGGGACACAATTATGGATAATTTGTAATTTACATGTGGTATTGCTGTTGAATGTTTGGTTATGCCTGTACATCACTGCTTTGTTATTTTAAATAGAACACCCTGTATATTATTACATTTTTAGATTTTACATTTAATTACAAGTATGTTAATGTTTAATGATATTAAAATTAATGGTTTTGTAGTTATTGAGTTTTTGCAAAAATTTTGACATTTGTTGACTAATATTAAAAAATTAATACTTTAGATACCAAAAACGTTTACGTTCCCTTATTTTGCACTAATTATTAACACATTATAAAGTACTTGGTGGTGTGTTAAAAACAGCAGATTATTACCTACGGTGTTTATAATTAGTTGTCTATTTTGCAAAACTTTAAATTTCAATAACCTTTGTGTTTCAAATGCAATACCCACACAGTCCAATGTAGAATTAAATTCTCTTTCGATTTGATATATCATTTGTTGTAGCAAAAATTAATATTTCTATGTTTTGTACTTCTTTAATTTATTTGTAATCCCAAAATAAAATTGGTACGCTATGAAAACAAAACAAAAACTTTCTTTTATTGTGTTCCAAGTGCCAAAACAATGTCAAAGTATTTTTTCATCTTGCTGTGTACTGGGCACCTACGTCCCCCGAACTCACCCCCTAGATACTTTTATGGGGCGACAATAAAAATGTAGCATATCATGAACCTCCGACCACCACAAAAAATATGCAAGTTAGGACGACCTTTAGAAGTTTCACATCTCAAATTTTAGACAATGTTCAAGAATCTTTCATAAATCGCATTCGTGTGTTTAAAGGACTAACTTTAGACATTTACTACTTTAATAATAGCTGAAATAACTAAAAATAAATTTATTGGTAGTTATTATTTTTTACTTCATATTTGTAGCTTTATTCCTGCCTCTCGTAAATAAATTAAAACTTACAGCAACCTTACCATTTTCATGTAAACAAAACATTTCAATAAATTTGCGACACATATAGCAAGATGGAAAATAATTTGACAATTTTTTGTCATTTTAAATGTAATATAAGAAAGTTTTTGTATTTTTACACATCCTTATATCAAATCAAAAAAGAATTTAATTCTACAATTGACTGTGTTAAAAAATATTGAGCGTTACGTTTGAAAAACAAAAAGTGAAAACATGTGAAGTTCCTTAATAGTTATTTACATCACTAGTCCGGGAAGTGACATATTAAAGTATGAGTTTAGATATTTGCGGACGAGGCGACGAAAGGAGCTGAGTCCGAAATTTCTAAACGAATGCTTTAATAATCACTTCACGGACGTGTATCGTACAAAATTTTATTTCATTACTGCCAAAACCATTTTTTATTTGAATATTTTCTTTTTATAAAAACGTCATTTTTAAAATTTATATTCTGTCAAATTAAACATTCGCTGTTGGTATTTCCCGTTGCTTAGCTACAAATAGATGTTTGATGAATTTTTCTCCAAGCAGTCCGGGAAGGGCTGCTAAGCAACACTTCCCGACCTTGGCCTGTAATGTGCCATTTCCCGGACTAAAATCAATGACGTAAAGTGGTATATAGCGTACAGTATGAAATAAAAAATTATAAACAGCCTGTGAAATAATCTGGTTTTTAACATACTGCTGAATACTATATAATGTGTTAATAATCTGTGAAAAACTGCGAAATGTAAACATTTTTGGCATCTTAAATATTAATTCTTCAATATTAGTCAACAAATGTAAAATTTATTGCAAAAATAATTCAAAAACAGTTACTTTGAACATTATTAAACCTTAATACCTACTTTTATAGCTGAATTAAATTAAGAATCTAAAAATGCAGTAATATACTGGGTTTTATAATTAAAATAAACTAAAATGCTGTAGGGGCATAATCAAAGACCCAGTATAATTGATAACAATTTTAAGATATTATCAACAACTTTTGTAGTTAAACTTTTTTCTATTTTTTATATTACCAGAGCAATCAAAGAACGGCAAGGATTTGAGAGACCCTGCTTAGACAGCACCAAATATCTCTTTTAAAACAACAATTTAATCCCCTATCATGTTAGCCAATTTTTTTTAATATATTGTAAAACCGCCTCAAATGCAACTAACGCTCTATGTTGCAAATTGAACATGAACTTACTAGGACTTCAATAATAAAACCATACTATTGCCTTACAAAATATTATTATTGTAATACATAATTAAACACCAAACATTGGATTTAGACATAACCTACGTTCTTAAAACTAAATTATACTAAAGCGAACATGAGTTTCAACCTTGCGGGTTCACATTTTGAATAAGTGTTATGTTGTCCCCTTTAAGCATGATCCTACCCAAAGGTCTTCTAGTCTTCTTCTTTACGTAGTATTCTTCGGCTTCATCGAGGACCAAATTCATGTATTCATCAAATCCAACAATGTGTCCCTCAATTCTGAGATTTACATTTTCATATATCCAAACCTGGACGCGGGATCGGTTTTGTAAATAACGGAAAATCAAGTTGATGGGTTGAACCATCACTTTTTGTACCTTTTGTGGTTTGAATGCCATTTTGGACGAACTTCTTCAGGTTTAATATAAGTTAAAATACGCAATTCTTTATTATTATTAACGCAAAAGAAACGTTTTATAGTTGAGGTTAGAATACGAAGAAGCCGACAGTTGTTGGTTACAAAAAGGTCACCAAACAAGCATAGGAAAAATCCCTAACTTATTTGAATGGAGTTGTAATTAAAGGAATTTATGAATGGTGTATGAAAGAAATATATTTAACGTTAAATACAGGGTGTCATTGAAATACAGGGTATCGTCTTACGTAGTGCCGGATTTACTTGCTGAACTGCCATGCGCCTGAGGCTAAAATCTAAACAACCGCCGATAATTTTCCTATCTAAAAATGAAATAGTAAAATTAATTAAAGACAGATTTTAAGTCGCCGTCGAACGCCGGTCTCCGTATTGACACCGCTTGCAATTTGTGCTTGGCGCCATTGGCCACCAAAAAACAGCTAATTTACCGCCGGGAGCTATAGGGTTCAAAGCCCCTTTCCTCCTAAATCCACACTGTCTTAGGGGCGAATTCTACATCCAAAACCAAAATAAAAACGTCTATAGATATATTACATATATGTAGGTGTGGACACTTCTTACTCAAGCCAACAGAAGGAAGAACATTCGACTCACTTTTTTGTTAACTTAAACCGTAGCTGCATTTAAATTTTAAAACTTTATATGCAAACACTTTCTACTCCTTTAGTTCAGTTATTTGCACTCAATTGTGTCTGAATAAATGCACGGGGGGAGCACATATGGACAGTCATATAAGATTTTTTTTTAAGTTGTCTTTCTTTTAGTAAGAGATCAACAGGGGTTTAAGTTTATATTTATATATTTAACAAAGGCCGCTACAAGTGTTTGAAAATATTGACTTTAATGCCCGATCACTCAACGGAAATATCCAATCGATAAAATTTATCATTTAATAACCCCTAACAAGTATAATCACGTGATGCAAAAATTTGTAGAAATATGAAAATTGTAAAAAAGACAGGCTCTCAAAATGAACTTCAAATTTACAAAAAATTATTCCTCTAAAACTGGGTGTTACTAATTAGTGGTTTGAAAACAGGTAGGAGCTATTATTCACAAACATGTGAAAGGACGAGATGTGTTGAAAAGCTGTCAGCGCAATTTTCATATTACATTACCTACAAGATCCTTCTAAATTAATAAAAATACCTATAGACCTGTAGATTATACGGAATTCTGCTAAAACAGGTTTAATACTGACTAAACACATACAATATTATTAATTAAATAATTGTCTTTATACGAGCACTAGTATCTAAAAAATATATAATAGAAGGCATTTTATTGGTGATATTGTCATTAAAACAATTCAATTAATTTTAACAGTCTTCTAATCATATAAAAAAACTTAAGCTATGTATAACGCTCTGATTTATGATGTTTAGTTGAAGACGTATTAACAGGTGTAAAAACTTCATAATCAGCTACCGTAAAGTTATAATCCCCCATCATTGCAGCTGGAGATGCTCCATCACCATCATATGTGTGGGGTAGATTTGAATAGCTATCCATGTTGCTATTACAATTACTTGATATTAGTAAATCAGCTCCTGCACCAAATATCGGCCCGGAACTTACATGAAAAATTATTGAATAGTTAGGTATAACTGTAAAGCTCAAAAGTATAAATAAAATATACTTACTCAGGATGATAACAAATAGCAAACGGTTTCTTAATCAAATGAAACTGTGTTGGAGGAAGATCCTGATGATTGTAAAGTGTAAATAAAAATGCTTTTTCTGATGCAACATAATGACTTTTTCCCGGAGGTCTGCCCCAAGCAGCATCACTAAATCCACCACAAATTTCTCCTCGTGCACCCTTATTTGTAAATAATTGATAGACATTAAATTTTTAACTTTTCTCAACGAGGACTTACCAGAACAACAACATAAGTAGGCGAAATACCATCACAGTGTCTATGAAAAGCCGTTGCAGAATACCCATGGGTGCTCGCTCTGTATATTAACCTCCATGTTTGTTTAGGATATCCAAACCAGGAGTTCAAAAACCTTTGATAATGGCTCTTGTCCTGGCCAAGAATTAAAGAACCAGGAAACAAATGCGGAGATGCACGAGGTCTTAATCGCTGATCTTCAGAACCTTCTGGGAATTTACTTGGCAATGCAGCATGTCTGTACCTTTCAAGACTCAGTTCCATCGGTACTGCTCCTGTAGGTTCTACTTCTTCGGCAAAAACTTGGCTGTCTAAACAAATGTTTAATCTGTTACAAATTACCTTTTTATTTAAACTTTACTTACCAATAAGTAAGAGTCGAACATGATTAATAACAGTAGAAAGATGATGACAGACTCTAGCCCTTTCTTCTTCAGTCCAATGTGCTGTGGGTTGTGTGACACCTGCTTGGTATTTAGCCCAATTCAAAACTGCTCGCCACACATCTTCCTCTTCCAGACAGAGCTGTAATTCATTAGTTAATTAACATAATATGACAATTTGATCTGGGTGTTTAAAAATCAAAAGATACCTACCACCTACGACCTACCACTAGTGTGTTGTTACGTAGGTATGTACCGTAAAACTTATTATAAGTGTATAGATGTTTTCGGAAGAAAAAAAACAGAAAATTTAAGAGTATTCATAACTTATCTTGCAACAAAATAATTTGCAGAACTTACATAATCAGAGGAAATTAATCTTATAACTGCTTCCTTAGGAAGAGATAGGAACGCATTAGTCCTGACACATTCGGCTGCATTTTCTCCAATATAACTAACACATCGCTCCACAAATCCAGCAGCTGCTTTACCACCTATTGGAAAAATGTTATAATGTGCAATATAATAGTCAAATCAGAAATTAAATATCTATTTAAATATATTCGATAGCGTGAAATTCTTTTGCAATTTTCAACAAAAAATTTAATTTTTACTTAATTTATAATTAGTTTAAAATTAAAAACATTTTCAAAAATAATAGTCAAATAAAAAAGAACTATGCGATGGCCGGGAATCGAACCCGGATCAACTGCTTGGAAGGCAACTATGCTGACCATTACACCACCATCGCACTTATTGAAGGTTGCCTATTGAATGCAGATGCGGTACAAATTAAATGAGTCTAAGTATAAACGTTGATTGAAATACTTCAATCAACGGTATAAACTAATTTAAAAGAATCTTCATTTACAAAATACAAACTTTTTACGTAAACTATTTATTTGTGTTTTGCATTGCCACTTACCTGCAGAACGTTCCTGTATTTCCATAGCTGCAGCTAAAAAAGTACAAGCAGAAGCTACTGAAAGAGTAGATGTTACATGATCTTCACAAGCAATGCGTAGTTCGTCAACCCCTAGCTCTTGAGCTAACGCCAACATTTCAAAAACGCCACTATCTTGTAGTAAAATCTAGTAATTTAAAAAAAGTAAGATAGTAGATACATTGTTCACAATTTGCTATTATTGCACCTACTTTTCCTGTATAAACGTACAAAAGAAATTGACGAAACGTCTCTGCAGGTACTTGTGGTAATCGCACAGGTGTGGCGGTTCCTGGAGCGGCTGGAGCCACTGAACAACCTGGGATGCGACATACTTCTCCCCGTTTTGCCGTTTGAAAACTCTTGCACCTAATAGAGAGACGATTAATCGAGGTAAGAATTATGATTTAATAGGTATTACAACTTAAAAACAATTCCCACACAGGAATGAATCGAGTATCTCGAGGGGAGATAGGTGTCCTAGCCATTAGTAAACCGTATGGGATTTTAGGTAAGACGTCTAATAAACATTTTCAGTCGAAAAGTGAAATTTGCAAAACTTTTCCCATTCGGGAAATTAAAAATCACGTTCATCTAGACCATACGAGATTTTATTTCTACTTTCCAAAATTAAATTTCAAAAGCTGAATTGCAATTGCAAATGTTTTTTTATAATTTTGATAAGCAGATAAAAGAAAAAAAGTTCCCATACCGGGAATCAAACCCGAACCTCCTGGGTGAAAGCTAGGTATCCTAGCCACTAGACCAGTGTTTCCCAAAGTGTGGGTCGCGACCCCCTGGGGGGTCGCGGTGAGGTATTAGGGGGGTCGCCGGGAATTTCCACAATAAGACAAAAACACTTTGTTAAATCATGTATTTTTATTTTAATGACGTAAATAAAAGTTAACAATTAGTTATCAAATGAAACATGAAACTAAATATTAATAAGTCCGTAAAAATAAAAGAGACAAATAAAGTAAAATATTTTAATGTTAATGAGACCCATGCGCCTGTTTTTTTGAAACCAGTTTTTCAAATCTAGGCTTTGTATTTGAGACACACACAATTATATCGTTTTCAAGTACGATTTAATTTAAACTTAAACAGTAAGGTAAAATAAAATTTGAGAAACAATCAGTTACTTGTAATTTAGTTGGGCTATTTTTGTCGCTATTTTGGTTTGAGTGATGAGTAGGGGGAACTAGGGGGTCGCGAACAAATTTTTTAACAAAAAGGGGTCGCGCTTTAGATAAGTTTGGGAAACACTGCACTAGACCATATGGGAGGTTGGATGACATGCGTAAAGAACAAGTCCGGTGGTGAATTCCGTGGGCAAAAAAATAAAATTTACAAAAATGTTTCGTTATCGGGTATTTAAGCTGATCCATACAGTTGAAAGCGAGATTTCTGAATAGAAAACGACAACCGTTACATTACAATTTAAAAAAACAGTTTCCCATACCGGGAATCGAACCCGAGCCTCCTGGGTGAAAGCCAGGTATCCTAGCCACTAGACCATATGGGAGGTTGTATAGGATGTGCAAAGAACAAGTCCGGTGGTAATCTTCCTGGGCAAAAAATACAAAATTTACAAAAATGTTTCCTTATTGGATATTGAATCTGATTCATACAGTTGAAAACAAGATTTCTAAATAGAAAATCCGACACCTGTTACATTACAATTTAAAAAAAACTATCCCATACCGGGAATCGAACCCGAGCCTCCTGGGTGAAAGCCAGGTATCCTAGCTACTAGACCAGGCATGAGCGACCTTTTGAGTAGCTGGGGCCAACTGAAGATCTATTTATCTATCGCGGGCCGTAAATGAGATAAAAAAAATTCACTTTTTTGTAAAAATATTTTTAATAAACGTAATCAACAAAAAAAAATTCGACAAAATCAACATATTAAAAAAAATTAAAAATTCAATAAAGTATACAGAAACATATTCAACAAAACCAGAAAATTGAACAAATGTCAAAATTCAAAACAGTATACAGAATATTTCACTTGCACATAAAGCCGGCGTAGTCCGCATTTTTCTCTCAACCAAAATAATTATTTACTAGTGTTACCCCAGCACACAATGCACTGACAGACAGCGTTGACAGAACCGGCGAAATGTCAAGTCACGTGATGCATTAGTTCCAACAACGACACGCGACGTTATTGTAGATGGCGCCCCAAGTGACGCGCGTCTAGCCGACCTTCATATATATTATAAATTAAAATAATTATTAATAAAAAATCGACGTAGAATAAAAATATAAAAATGTTTCATGTTCCATCTGTGGATAGAGACCTTTCATTTAAAAAAAAATGGTCCAAATTGGTGAAGCGGTAGCCGCTGGAGGAAGGGGAGAAAAAAACCCTTTGTGCTTTTATATATGTATGGATTACTGTCGTTTATTTGTATCAGTTTAAAATAATAATCGGTCTCGCGGGCCGGATTGGTGGTTAAATGAAACATGTCCAGCGGGCCGGAAAAAAGTTGTACGCGGGCCGTAGGTTGCCCATGCCTGCACTAGACCATATGGGAGGTTGGATGGGATGTGTAAAGAACAAGTCCGGTGGTGAACTCCCTGGGCAAAAATATAAAATTTATGAAAATGTTTCCTTATCGGGTATTGAATCTGGTCTATACCGTTGAAAGCGAGATTTTTAAACCAAAAATTAGACACCTCTTACAATGCAATTTAAAAAAAAAATATTTCCCATACCGGGAATCGAACCCGAGCCTCCTGGGTGAAAGCCAGGTATCCTAGCCACTAGACCATATGGGAGGTTAGATGAGATGTGTAAAGAACAAGTCCGGTGGTGAACTTCCTGGGCAAAAATATAAAATTTATGAAAATGTTTCCTTATCGGGTATTGAATCTGATCCATACAGTTGAAAGCGACATTTCTAAATAGGAAATCCGACACCCGTTACATTACAATTAAAAAAAATTTCCCATACCGGGAATCGAACCCGAGCCTCCTGGGTGAAAGCCAGGTATCCTAGCCACTAGACCATATGGGAGGTTGGATGGGATGTGTAAAGAACAAGTTCGGTGGTGAACTCCCTGGGCAAAAATATAAAATTTTACAAAAATGTTTCCTTATCGGGTATTTAAGCTGATCCATACAGTTGAAAGCGACATTTTAAATAGAAAATTAGACACCCGTTAGATTACAATTTAAAAAAAATTCCCATACCGGGAATCGAACCCGAGCCTCCTGGGTGAAAGCCAGGTATCCTAGCCACTAGACCATATGGGAGGTTGGATGAGCTGTGTTAAGAACAAGTTCGGTGATAAACGCCTTAACCAAAAATATAAAATTTACAAAAATGTTGCCTTATCGGGTGTTGAATCTGCGGTCTATACAGTCGGAACCGAAATTTTTAAATAGTAAATTTAACACCCGATAAATTACAATAAAAAAAATTCCCATACCGGGAATCGAACCCGAGCCTCCTGGGTGAAAGCCAGGTATCCTAGCCACTAGACCATATGGGAGGTTGGATAAGATGTGTGAAGAACAAGTTCGGTGGTGGACTCTCTGGGCAAAAATATAAAATTTACAAAAATGTTGCCTTATCAGGTATTGAATCTGGTCTATACAGTCGAAACCGAAATTTGTAAATAGTAAATTTAACACCCGAAAAATTACAATAAAAAAAATTCCCATCCGGGAATCAAACCCGATCCTCCTGGGTGAAAGCCAGGTATCCTAGCCACTAGACCATATGGGAGGTTGAATGAGCTGTGTTAAGAACAAGTTCGGTGATAAACGCCTTAACCAAAAATATAAAATTTACAAAAATGTTGCCTTATCGGGTATTGAATCTGGTCTATACAGTCGAAACCGAAATTTGTAAATAGTAAATTTAATACCCAATAAATTACAATAAAAAAAAATTCCCATACCGGGAATCGAACCCGAGCCTCCTGGGTGAAAGCCAGGTATCCTAGCCACTAGACCATATGGGAGGTTAGATGAGATGTGTAAAAACCAACTCCGGTGGTGAACTTCCTGGGCAAAAATATAAAATTTATGAAAATGTTTCCTTATCGGGTATTGAATCTGATCCATACAGTTGAAAGCGAGATTTCTAAATAGGAAATCCGACACCCGTTACATTACAATTTAAACAAACTTCCCACTTATTACTGATTAAAAATAAAAACTTTCCCACAACTGGGAATCGAACACCAGCCTCCTGGGTGAAAGCCAGGTATCCTAGCCACTAGACCATATGGGAGATTAGATGACATGTGTAAAGAACAAGTCCGGTGGTGAAATTCCTGGGCAAAAATATAAAATTTATGAAAATGTTTCTTTATTGGGTATTGAATCTGATCCATACAGTTGAAAGCGAGATTTCTAAATAGGAAATCGGACACCCGTCACACTACAATTAAAAAAAAAATTCCCATACCGGGAATCGAGCCCGAGCCTCCTGGGTGAAAGCCAGGTATCCTAGCCACTAGACCATATGGGAGGTTGCATGGGATGTGTAAAGAACAAGTCCGGTGGTGAACTCCCTGGGCAAAAATATAAAATTTTACAAAAATGTTTCCTTATCGGGTATTTAAGCTGATCCATACAGTTGAAAGCGACATTTTTAAATAGAAAATTAGACACCCGTTAGATTACAATTTAAAAAAAATTCCCATACCGGGAATCGAACCCGAGCCTCCTGGGTGAAAGCCAGGTATCCTAGCCACTAGACCATATGGGAGGTTGCATGGGATGTGTAAAGAACAAGTCCGGTGGTGAACTCCCTGGGCAAAAATATAAAATTTTACAAAAATGTTTCCTTATCGGGTATTTAAGCTGATCCATACAGTTGAAAGCGACATTTTGAAATAGAAAATTAGACACCCGTTAGATTACAATTTAAAAAAAATTCCCATACCGGGAATCGAACCCGAGCCTCCTGGGTGAAAGCCAGGTATCCTAGCCACTAGACCATATGGGAGGTTGGATGAGCTTTGTTAAGAACAAGTTCGGTGATAAACGCCTTAACCAAAAATATAAAATTTACAAAAATGTTGCCTTATCGGGTATTGAATCTGGTCTATACAGTCGGAACCGAAATTTGTAAATAGTAAATTTAACACCCGATAAATTACAATAAAAAAAATTCCCATACCGGGAATCGAACCCGAGCCTCCTGGGTGAAAGCCAGGTATCCTAGCCACTAGACCATATGGGAGGTTGGATGAGCTGGGTTAAGAACAAGTTTGGTGGTAAACACCTTAACCAAAAATACAAAAATGTTGCCTGATAGGGTATTGAATCTGGTCTATATCGTTGAAAGCGAGATTTTTAAACCAAAAATTAGACACCTCTTACATTACAATTTAAAAAGAAATATTTCCCATACCGGGAATCGAACCCGAGCCTCCTGGGTGAAAGCCAGGTATCCTAGCCACTAGACCATATGGGATATTAGGATAGAAGCCTAAAAAAACATGACATGATTCTCAAAATTTTATCAGAAAACGTATTCCTGCATAAGGAACCGAACCTATAATTTTGAGCGGGAGGCAGGTAATGATTGTTATAACTGAACTAATGTAAAATAGAAACATATGTACCTTTCTGTAACGCAGGTCTTGTTCCAAAAAAAGGTAGAAGAAGCTGTAATATACTAAAATATCTGCTACAAAAATGGTTGCGTAATTATGTAATTAGTTATTTTATGTTCTGTTGGTGGTCCTTTGAGAAATAAGACCGATGAAGAACGAAACATCCTACTTGTTTGTCACATGTGCATAGAATTGGAAGATCAAAGCAGAATAACAAGAACATGGATGAAGTTGAAACTATTACAACTCCGTGCAGCTAGCTTACTGGTCTTATTATGATTAGCGTTGTTATAAAGACTCGAGCAGCAATAAACTGCTGAGTGGGAATAAGAACAAAGGTATAGGTAACTTTGAAGTTTTAATGAACGTTCCTGCGACTTTCCGCAGTTCTGATTGTAACATAACTTTGAAATTTTCCTTGCTGATAATTAACTCTCTCTGCAAACCTGCGCTTACGTAATTAATTGTGTTTTTCTTCTTATTTTTTTGCAATAGTTAACAGAATAATACAATTTTATTGTTAAAGAGCGGCTTGGTTTTATTTTGGGAAGGTTTGTGTTATCTGAAGCAAAAATTATCGAGAACATTAGTTAAATTTAGATTTTTTTGCTATAGAGACCCAAAGCGAAGGAGAAATGCTTAAAATAGAGAGAACTGTCTCCTGAAACAGTGTTCAAACCTTTATAATTTACAACCTTTTAGTATTTTCTTTTATATGTTTTTGTTCGGTCTTAATAAAATAAATTGACTTTACACCACTTAAACTTATGTTCTTGCATTCTTGAGATCGTATATAAGTGAGTAATTCGGCGAATACTTTTTCCGGTAGAAAATTAATTAAGAAGGAATCTAACAAACATCAATATCGAAGGTGGTGGATATTGGACTGTGCGTTCCGGAGTCGAAAACTTTAATATCGAACCGGAAATGAATCTTCCGCGGTCCGGAGCCTCCGGCTATTGACAGAGCGGTTTCACACGCACAATACGTGTCACTTGTTACTGTCGCTTTTCAAATTGCACTGGAATTTGCTCGATCTATTTCTAATCAAGGGGAATTGGAGGAAATTAAATTCTCATTATTACCAGGCGCTTTAATTGTTCGGGAAATGACAAAGTTTGAAATGAATATGGTTTCAATAGAATTTTAAATTGAAAAGCTTGCCAAAATTAAACAAACCTGTTTTTTCTTTAACTATTCATATTTATATAGAGTTAGGCAAGAGTATTGAACTGTGGGCTTTACTTTTGAACTATAGAATATTTGAATAAACATTTAGCAGTGCGTTGTTACGTACTGTCACAGCCTACTTACCAATGCATGTTAAACTGCAGTGATCTGTACATATAACTGACGTTTTAAGTAAAATTAACAAAAATAAATCGAGGGGTGTTAAGTCGGGTGACCGTGCCGGCCACAGATCCAACCTTCGTTTTTTAAACCGGTTCTTTCAAAATAATTTAGGGAAAATACTCAATCCCGTTAGAACCAAATTTCGAGCAGTTCTTTTGAATAATTCTTATTTAGGAATATTGTAATAAGATAGCTTCAAATGATATGCAGATATTACGCAGGCCGTGAGGTTATAAAATATTTTCAAAAATTGTTGTTTATTTGAGAAACTTAACGGTTCGAAAGAAAATAATTCGGTTCCACACGTTCGCCTAATTTTATACAATCCAAATAATATTTTAAAACATAAATATTTGAAAAAAAATATAATTATTTTTACATTGAGTAAATTAATTCTTGTAATGCAAGTTCTGGTGTTATGACTTAAAAAAATAATATTTAAATACAAACCTTGCCATAAGTATGACCCGATGAGCGTAGACACGTTCTTCTTCGCGACCTAGAATGAAGACAATATCTGCAGAATCAGAATCTTCAGAAAGGCGTTGTAGGTCATCCAAGAGACGAGGAACTCCAGCTAGGGCTTTGTCTGCTGGTAACCCCGCTGTCCCCAAACCGCCTACACGTGATCCCATTTTTGACTTCCTGAAAATAAAACCGAATTCTACCTGATTAGTTTGTTGGTAAATTTATAAATAGGAACATGAAAAAGATACAATTTTTGGAATATATGATATTTCCGCAAAAAAAGAAATGTAAAAAATGAAATTTATTATTTATTTATTTGTATTTAAAGTATTATTGATTTTGTATTACTAGACTGGCAAAGTCTATGCATTAAATGTTCACACCGTAGGGTTCTACAATCACAAAAGAGGAAGACAATAATATGTTTGTAAAATTGTGAAATAGAAACAGTTTTAGTTTTATTGAGTATACATAAAATGTTTTATTACTTCAAAAATATTTGTTTATTTTAACCTTATACGAATTTTGACATGTTTGCATGCAATTATCAAAGTTTATATTAAAAAGTAAACAGTTAGTGGTGCTATAGCAACAATAGAATTTGGTGACTTGATCTTAGTTATCAGTGTTTGCAGATGACTTGATTTCTTATTTCAAAATGTCCAATAGAGGTGAATTTAAGAGACTCAATTTGCTCGTTCATTAACGGTTCACTTTTTAAATGTTTGTGAATTACAAATGCTTCTAGTATATCTAATTTACGTTTATCATCACAACAGTGTAAACATTTTATAGTGTTATTTAATGTCATTAAATAATTGTGTTCTAGTAAGTGTTTGGCGTAATTTGATTGATGTGGGTGTTTGTATTTGTAACAACGTACGAGTTCTTTGTACCTAATATCAAAATGTCTAATTGTGTGGTCTATATAAACCGAATTACAATGCTAACAATTTAATTTGCAAACGCCTGATTTTAGCAAAGCATTTGATTTTGCATTAAACAAAGCGTTAAAAATGTTTTCAGTTGTTTTGAAAACTTACTTTATATTTATTTGTTTTGTTTATAATTTTAGCAATTTTTTCTGATTTGTCACCAAAATATGGGATTGAAGCATATTGAATTGTATCGCATACATTTTTTTAATGTCTATAATGTATAATCTTTTTCTTTAATTAGTGTATCAATAAGTTTAGTATTATAACCGTTAGTAGGTATATGCAATTTGTTTAGTAATTAAAATTTCTCTATAATTAATTTAAAGCGATATGTATCATGGACCTGTATGCTGCTAATTTATGTGTTTTATGTTACAAATACAAACACCCACATCAATCAAATTACGCCAAACACTTACTAGAACACAATTATTTAATGCCATCTAAGAACACTATAAAATATTTACACTTTTGTGATGATAAACGTAAATTAAATATACTAGAAGCTTTTGAAATACACAAACATTTAAAAAATGTACAGTTAATGAACGAGCAGATTTATCTCTAAAATTCACGTCTATTGGACATTTTGGAATAAGAAATCAAGTCACCTGCAGACGATTACCGATCACCAAGTTCTATTGTAGCTATAACAACACTAACTGTTTACTTTTTAGTATTACCTTTGATAATGGCATGTAAACATGTCGAAATAGTATACTTTATATCCGACCAAGTTTTAATTTGTGTCATGTAATTTCAGCTTTACTTTGACATTTTCAAAAATATTACTTTTCTCTATCTACTCAATTTCCTATTTAAATTTGGAATGGGGTTTGAAGAAATTTATCTTTAAATATTATTACAAAATTTATGTTCAATACCAGCGCGCATCACATTGCGCACACGTGCCTTAAATCACATCTCTTTACAGTTTACTCACCAGTGAACAACTTCTTTATTTTACAGAAAGACAATATAACTTTATTATTATTTCCACAACTTTTCCCAATTTACACACATGATTAAACAATGCCCACGACGATATCGTTCACGATAACAAAGCAAATAGTTCATAAAAATCTTGTTAACAAACACTGTTTTTGTTTATTTATGCTCCTGGTCTAGATTCTGGTCACTGTGCTAAAGCATCTTGTATTTTGTTCGTCTCAACACTTGGGCAGGTAAATCAAAGGTAAACTTGAATCTTGCGTGCCTCAACAAACCGGCCAATGAGTCCACTGCCCTCCGGTTTTTCAACGTTGCCATATCCCAAAACAGGTTAGAGCTTATGAGGAAGTCTATTTTATTCAAATCTAGTTATACTTAAGTTGATGTTGTTCGATGAACCGGCAACATTGAAATTTTTTTTTTTTAAATTATTATGGTTTTTATTACCACTACTTGAGTATGTAGTAGAACAATATTGTTTAGACATCATTTTCATTTTTTTTCACTAGAAGTAGGTAAAATTTTTGACTTCGTGTTTGTTTTAGTTAAACGATTAATAAACGGTACATTACCAATACGCTAAAGTGCAGTGGGAAATTAATTTCAGTTATTGAGCTGAGATTTAATTTAGATATTCTGATTTCTTATGCACAAACTTATACCGGATGTGTCCATTTTGAAGGGGATAACATGGTTATCTTTGTTATTATGAGAGTTACAAAGAATTTTAAATTCGTGAAGTTGATCAGAATTTTGACGAAAATCTTAGGCTGTTTTAAAAATTTGGCCGTCAACTTTCTGAAATATTCTTAAAAAAAACTGAAAACGGACGAGTGCTTTGATGTTAAATAATTCCGTACTCATTTATGCTAGAATAAAAATTAAAACAGGTTTGTAGTACTACAATTGGGTTGTTACTTTTACGACTTCTAGTAAAATTGATACACTTGGCTTCGTTGGTCAAAAATAAGAAACCATTTAATAGACTCCACTTTTCTAACCTATTTAGAGATTCTTGTAGTTGTCTTTGAGTTATACTTATGTTGCTTCCTGAACAATATATGATTAGATCATCGGCATACAATTAAGCTTTTACTGGGTGTTCAAAGTTTATTGTGATATCATTTATAGCAATCAAAAATAATATCACACTGAGGGTAGATCCCGGTGGGACGCCATTTTTTTCTTAGTAGGTTTCAGAGATTGTTGTTCCTATTTGTACCGAGAATGTTCGGTTATCTAAAAAATTCCGTATAAAAACTAGCATTTGCTCTTTTATCCCCCATTCAGATAATGTTTTTATAATTCTGTATCTCCAAACAGTATCATAGGTACGCTTTATTTATATTCAAAGTAATTGCAATTAAATGTTGCTTGTTTATAAAGGCATTTTTTATGTCTATCTCTAATTTAGCTATGTGATCCATCGTTAAATGACCTTTACTAAAACCGCTTTGATTTTCGTTTAATAACTTATTTTCCTCTAGGTTCCACATTAATCTGTGGTTTATGATACGTTCCATTACTTTACAGAGTGTGCAAATCCAAAAGACTAATCGAAAATTGAAAGTGTAGAATTTTTAGTATAAAATTAAATAATTACGGAAGCGCTTGTCAACTACTGACAGTTTTGCAATATTAATAATTATTATTTTGTAAATAAAGATAATTAAAGTTATATTGTTGAATAATCTTTCCAAACACCACTCGTGACAAGAATTTTTTAGAGAATGATTTGTCATTTCCATACAAATTATTGCAAGTTTCGCTCAACAAAATCACTCCTGAAATTAACTCCCCTAACGTCTTGTTAGATTTTTGAGCTGATTTTAATTCGTGAAATTTTGAATCAACGATTTCCGTGAAAACAAATCATCTTCAAAAAATTCTGAACATTGTGAGTATACAACCAGGAGAACGTCGTAGTATTGATGTATGATATTATTAGGTACCTCGCAACCAGCCTCCGTGGCGCAATCGGCTAGCGCGTTCGGCTGTTAACCGAAAGGTTGGTGGTTCGAGCCCACCCGGGGGCGACTTTTTTTGTATCTTTTTCTTTGTTTCATTATTAAACTTTAATATTTGTCAAAACTATTTCGAATCGTTTTCTTACTTTCCTATGCTTTCAGTACAGGGAAGTATTGATTTAAATAATGACGGCGAGTTATGTTTAGATATTTATTTAACGAATAGTTTATTTTTTCTCATTTTTAAAGGGCATAATTTTATTTATTGTAATTAATAACAGGAATTTGAAAATTGTCACTGTCTTATACAACCTATCTTAAAATTTAATATTTATTTCCTTGCCATTTTGTTTTTTTCTCATTCTGTTATGTCAGTGTCAAATGGTTCTTGTCTTTACTTTTGTGTTTTTTATACCAGCCCCTTCCCACGCTTTTAAAAGGAATTGAATCTAAATCTGAATAATGTTTAGGACATTTTACATTATTAATATTATAAAATTAGTTTTATTGTGTTTTTTAATAAAAATTCAATTGCAATTGCAATTTATGTAAATTTAGAATATCAAAAAGTTTGAAAAAAAAACAAAAATAGTCTCACCGTGACAATGTTTTGCACATTGCCGTGACCAGGATTCGAACCTGGGTTACTACGGCCACAACGTAGGGTCCTAACCACTAGACGATCACGGCTACCGAGACTGTTGAAAAGTGCTTGTATGATGCAACTTACAAGGTACGTCAACTTAGGTTACATTATGCATATCTGTATAAATAGTTGCCTATTCAACAGGTATAGACTGATTACAGAAATAAATATTTCTATAATGTGTTGGAAAAATAACTACACAGTTTATGAACCGTTATTTGTACAGTGATTTTTTGTAACATCTTGTGATATGTATATATATTTTCGTGTTCCCTATTTACAAACAATACTTGAACTATTATATTATAAAAATATAAAATATAAAATACAGAGCGTTCCGTTTAAAAAGAAAACATTTTAACGAATGGCAATAGTGGCCCGGTTCCCATGACCACCCTGTATATATATAATTTTCGACATCTATGAAAAAACTAAGGAGAAATCAAACCTTTATTTGCTAAATCTGTAAATACCGGGTGTAAGCGAGTTTTGGTGCGGGTAATATATCCATAAAATTCAATTATTTGATGGTATTTGTTTACCACTTCCGGTTTTGCAGGAATTGGTCCTAACTTTCGTATGTTAAATGAAACACCGTTTATTTTTAAAATTTGGAATCAGGATAAACTTCTGCATACGATTGTGTGGTGTGTACTACATTTGTTTTTTTGATAACTTAAATTTTTTTTGTTTTCCCTTTGAATGCTATTGTCGGCATAAAACCGTTCCTGTGCAGCCAGGCGTCACTCTAAAACTGTTTTTCCACTACTAGCATTAAACGATATCATTATTTACTTTGTTTTAGAGCCAAGAAGATGAATTTCTTTCCTAGTGGTTACTAATATTTCATTATTAACCACTGGTTAATAATGAAAACAATTGCTACCAATCTTTAAATTCACCATAAACTTTCATGTGAAAATCTTTTGATTTTAATGGTAATAACTGATCACCAACACTTTCTACACCTTTCCTAATTTCAGGAGTAGTGCAGTTTTCACTCAAATCATCAAAATTGGACATTTTATAACCACTATTATAAAATATATATTTTACATAAATGTCAATTGAAATTAACTATTCTCTTGTTTTCAAGCAAGGCTACTTTATTTTTGTGCATATTTGCATTTGTAATTTTAGTTTTTATTAATGTAAAATCAATTAATTATAAAAGGAATAAAGGTGCTAGTAGTGGAAAAAATAATATATAAACCACGGTAGAGAAGACTTATCAGCCTCGCAACTTATTTCCCTCGATGCTTCGCATCTCGGGAAATAATTCTGCTCGGCTGAGAAAAATGTCTTCTCTACCTTGGTCTATAATACACTATTTTCTACTTCCGTCTTTAAAATGCCATTTATCGCATATGTTTCCATGACGCTAAGTGACCTTTTAAACACACCTCGAGAAGCCGTGACTTTGTGCGCTTTAGTCACGGGCTGAAGTTAGCTCTAGGTTTTTAATCGCAAAAATTAATTGAAAATCAACTGAAAAACAAGTTAGTCGTCACTTGTCATCAATCTGTCAAAATAATTAATATTGTCAATATTACAATTTACTTTCGGCTTAGACCGCGTCGTCATTTGGGAACTACACCCAGCATAATCAGGTAAGGACCAACCTGTAACTTGTCTGCCTTTACAAGCATTTGCTCTAGAAGTCTGAGCAATATTTGTTCGTAGGCCCTGCCTGCCTAAACAGGGCCGCGTGCTTAGTTTATTTAAACCTTGGGGCGGACAAGGATTTGATCTTAATGTATTTTGTTTGCCAAGACAATAATACTTAATCGGCTTATGCCAGTTAGCTGTTTGTGAACCCATACAAACTAACGTTTCGCAAGACATTGCAGCTTGCATCTTCAGAGTGAATAGAACACTGAGTGTTCTATTCACTCTGAAGAACAGTTCCAAAGATCTTGATACTTTATTACATTTGTAATCAGTAAAATTGTGTTTTAATTAGTTGTTAAAAGAACCAAACTACGGTCAACTACAGTTGTTATACTTTCAAACAAAAGAACATCACAACATTCATAACAATAAAGAAAAGCGGTTTAATAACAAAAACCAATACAAATTAAGTAAACAGTAAACGAACAGCAATTAAGAACGGTTTATTTATAATAATGTAGAATAGAACTTTAAATTTAGCGCTCAAATCAGCTATAATACCAAAATGCAGTTTTTTGTGTTTGTGTTTTATCTCGAAAACGAAACAAAACACAATACTGAAAACATTTTTCTTATTACAGCTTAAACAGATCTACAACTTTTTCCTTTATGATTTTTTTCTATTTTTACTATGAACAGAGATATTTTACCTAAAGAAATTCCGCTTATTTAGTTTTTCGCTCATACCTAGTAAGCCATGGTTAGTTGGGAAAAAACAAAATTGCCATTACAATGCTACCATAATTATACAACATTCATCTAATTTAAGTATCTCTTACACTTGTCGAAATCCCATGCCGCGCAAGTTATTCTGAACACCCTGTATCTCCGTTATGTATCAACTAAATTTAGAAAATTTTGTTGTTGTATTCAGCATAAAAAATTCTTTAAAACAAGGTATCACAAGGGGTATCTGCTCATTTAAAATTTTAAAGTTGGGGTTGTTAGGGCTTAGTGGGTTAAGGGTGGGGGGTTGAAAATAAAAATTGCCGTGGTCAAGATTTACTTAAAAATATGTAGTAAATGTTTAATGAATTTTATTCCAAACTTTAGGGCAGCGGTTCTCAAACGTATTTCGCGCTCCCCCTTTTACATTGAATAATGCTGCGCCCCCCGCATAATATAAGATAGATCAGAATAAACCAATACGCAGAAACATTAGTCATTAAGTTTATGCCTCAAATATGTTTTCTTAGAATTTTGGTTATAACGCGTTCGTTGTGTTTATATGTTTGCAGATTTAAATTTGAAATAAAAATGTAAAAAGAAAATAATTCTGTCTTGTTTATTTATTCGACGCCCCCCCTGTACAGCTTTGCCGCCCCCCCCCAGGGGGGCGCGCCCCACAGTTTGAGAAGCGCTGCTTTAGGGACATACTGTATACAGTTATTATAAGGCTGATCGGAAAAATAATTTTTTTGATTTTGTTTAGCGTGTTTTTTTGGCTTTATCGAGTTTTTCTGCATGTATTTCGCTAATATTTTCCCACAGTGTCTTTAAATTTAATATTGAATGAATATATGGAAATAAAAAAAAAGAATAACCGTTCTTGAATTTCATCTTTTAACATTATTAGAAACCACTCTATACAATACTAGCTTTCTGTACCAACAAAATAAAATGGAGACAAAAGTGCGCACTTTTATTTTGAACAAGTTCAATGCCACATGTGTGTAATACAATAAACTTTTCTAAAAAGACACTTGCGGCTTGCACTTTTATTATGTCACAATTTCAGAGCGATTGTGTTCAATGATGTGTGAGAACAAATCATAACTGTCAAAGCAGAACCTATTGAAGTTGCGAATCCATCATTCCCGTTGACAGATGCGGCGTTAGGTTACAGGGGGTGGTGGCTATAGGAGATGGGAACAATACAATTATATCCGAGGCGGTCTTGGGATCGATTTTTAGATTACCAGTTGGCTTCCGGTTGGAAAAATAATAGCTGACGGTCTTTCTTAATTCGCCGTCGCGTAAAATTTACTTTGTCTTCGTTACTTTTCATTACAGAGGAAATTAACGCAATTGCTACCGTCACATATTCATTCTCATTAAGGGATGTAGCGGCGGTAGGCCTTAATTGTGGTCCTCGAGGAGCAACAACCCCACGGCCCCGGGTGGAGCTTTTGTAAGCGGCAACCTTTGTTGACCTACTCCCAACCCCGCGCCCCAATAAAACTCGCGCCTTCTTTAATCCAACTCAATTCAACGGTCGTAATCTCATTAAACGTTTCTTTGGGAAAAGATTTCCTCCATGTACTTTGAAGAAATTTGCTTTCGAGAACTTTTATTGCCTTTGGAAGTGCCTTTTTAATCGCGGAACAGAAATTCGATTTACAACGAAAATCACTCGACGAAAAGCTCCTCAGATTTAACGCCCTGCTTACCTTTTGAGTCAGAAATCATTACACCAACGTCATAAAATAGAAAAGCTAAAAAATATTTTGTTTGTAGATTGTTAACTTAGAAATGTTAAGTATCAATTTTTAAATTTTGAGGGACTTTTAAGCAAGGTCCCACCTTTATACGTTTCAATATGTTAAACACTATTTCAGAAACTTTATATATAAGTTCGAGCTTTACTTCGTTGCTGTTCACTGTAAATAAAACAATTTTTAGCCTCAACACGTTTTTTATTTTAGTTTTATACGTATTTCAACGTGTTTACACGTCATTATCAAAAGCAAGATTAAAAGTAAACAGTTGGTGTTGCTATAGGAACAATAAATCTTCATGACTTGATTTCTCATTCCAAAACGTCCAGTAATGGTTTATCATCACAAAAGTGTAACATTTTTTTAGTGTTATTAGATGTCATTGAATGATTGTGTTCTAATAAGTGTTATCGTAATTGGATTTATAGGGGTGTTTATACTTGTGACAACGTAGTGTACCTAACATCAAAATTTCTAATTGTTTGTTATATACACTGTGTCCATAAAGTAACCCCCCCCCCCCCAACTAACTTTTGAACGACTTTATATTTTTCTACAAAATTTGGTGTGCTGTAATGGGAAATTAAATACTATTTTTCAGACCATATTAAAATGTATCATCCCAAAATGGCGACTGGGCGCCATTTAAAATTTTTTTTTAAATAGAAAAGGGGGTCGAGTGACACCTCATTGGAAAGGTCTTTTAATTCTGCGTCTGATCCTAAAGTTTCAAAGAAAAATATTTGGCCATAACAAAATGGCGGATTTTAAACAAATGGAATTTCATAACCGACTTTTTATGTGCTAAGAAGTGAATGGTAAACATTTCGACACTTAATTTAATTAATTTAAGCTTTAAAATTCTTAGTTTTTTTAAATAAACTTCTTTACCTTCAAACACTGTCATTTTGTTATGGCTGAATATTTTTCTTTGAAACTTTAGGATCAGACGCAGAATTAAAAGACCTTTCCAATGAGGTGTCGCTCGGCCCCCTTTTCTATTTAAAAAAATCAAAATGGCGCCCAGTCGCCATTTTGGATGATACAAAATTTTAATATGGTCTAAAAAATAGTATTTAATTTCCCATTACAGCACACCAAATTTTGTAGAAAAATATAAAGTCGTTCAAAAGTTAGTTTGGGGGGGGGGGGGGTTACTTTATGGACACAGTGTATAAACCGAATTACAGTGCAAGCAATTTAATTTGTAGATGCCTGGTTTTAGTAAATTGTCTGTTTTTTCTTTACCATTAAACAAAGTGTTTAAAATGGCTTTTGTTGTTTTAAAAATTATTTTACATTTATTTGTTTTGTTTATAATTTTGGCCATTTTTTCTGATTTATTGCCAAAATATGGAATTAAGGCGTATTTCATTTTATCTGATGAAGTAGTTGGATAAATTTTCTGAATAGCTAATTTATATTTTTCTCTTTAATTAGTGTGTCAATAAGTATTATAACCATTATTGTATGCAATTTTTTTAATAATTAATATTTCTCTATTATAACTAATTTCACCTAACGGAACCGCTAAAGCCCGATGTATCATGAACCTGTATGCTGTTAATGTATGTGTTTTATGATGACAAGAATCGTGCGGTATTGTAATGTCTGTTTGTGTAGCTTTTCTGTAAACAGAACATTCAAGTTTATTATTTGAATTAATTTTTATGTTTAAATCTAAAAAGTTAATGGACTTATTTTGGTCAGTTTCTAGTGTAAATGTTATTTCTGGGTGCAAGCTGTTAATAAAAATCTAAAATTCATTGATTAACTCAAATGTCATCAACATAACGAAACTATACATAACTTTCTCAGAATGGTTTGATTCAAATATTTGAACCATTCTGAGAGAGTTATATTTTAGTTTCGTTTGTAACAGAATAGTATATAATTGTATATGAAATATATGTATATAGTGTAGTACCCCAGTTTTTTTATGCTAACAACACTCCTGTTTAAAACCGAAAGTGTATGAAGGTCATCTTCAATATTTGCAAAATTTAGAAAATCGTATCAGAATAGCGAAATACGGAAAATACACCCGGAATAGCTACAAAAGCCCCAATTTATTTGATCTGATAGAACGCTGTCATGCATTTGTAGGTGGTGGATTTGAAACTTCTTTGTAGCTACTGTAAAAAATAGGCCAAACAGGTTGCTGGTACTTTAAAATACTATTTACGTTTTAAATACTCTCGCGTCAAGAAGTAATGGAAATTTACATCTAGTCATCTCTAGCAGCTGCAGACTCAAGTCGTTGATTACGTACGGGCGGCGCGCGTTCCTACTACGTAAAAAACGCTAAGATAGTTAATGCGCTCACGAAAATGATTATAGCAACTTAGTTTATAAAGTTATCAAAACTATGCAAAAATGAAAAATATTTTTTTTATTAGAGCTAATTGATAGGCGTAGCTAATGTCACGAACTGTCGGAAAACACGTTTTTGATATTAAAAAGTATCGTTTTTTTCTTAATTTTTTAAATAATTGAAAAGTCTTGCTGATTCTAATAAAGTACTTCAAATAGTCCATCAAACTGATAAAAATTCATAACGATCGGCGTTTGCGTTTATTTTAAGTTCTGGACTTATTGAATTTGATTTAAATTCAGAACTTGTTGAGTTAACTTACAATTATTAAATAAAGAGCGATTTATTACAATAACTTTTATTGAAACAAAAGCATGAATTCAGTAGCAAGACAGTTGCAAGATTATTGTAAGACTGTTGTTGTAAGACTGGTGTAAGACTGGTTACATTTAATGGGTACAACCTATTTATATTAAAGTGCTGATGTGTTTAATAATCACGAGTTTTACACGAATAAACAAATGAACAAGACGATCCTGAGTGGTTTTGGGGCCCGATGAGGGACCTTACATGCATTACTAATATTTATATGTTTATAATAACAGAATCCGAGCAATCTAGTGCATCATCTTCTGATGTGTCATAATAAAGCTAACAATTGCACCATGATGGTGAAATTGCTAAATTACAACATTAAAAGCAATCTAACATAAAGTAAATAAGGTATTAAATACACAAGTAAACGATTATAACATATGTAAGTAGATAGGTATGAAATACATAGAGTAAATAAGGTATAAAATACATAACACCTTCCTCATTAAGAATGGAGTAAGTGCATATACGAACGTAATGTTAAACACGACGTCGAGAAGTTATTGCTGATGATAAGGGTAGTTCTTCATTTTGATAAACAAAAGTATCTCCTTTCACATTGTACACTGGGTTTAAACTCACTGTTGGGCTAGGGGTTAACGGTGTTCTGGCACGTATACTGCAGAAATTGTAAATCTTAGGACAACAAGGTCCATGTCGAGGATCATCTCCAGAACTGGAATTCTTCAGGTAGCCTATGAACTTACGGCAAAGGCCACACTTGCAGCAAAGTACGTAGAACAGAACAAATGATAATAGGACAATTGTTATAATAACAAAAGTGCTGAGGTGTCTTGAAGCAAATGTTTGTTTTCCTAAGGAATCTAGCTGTTCTTGGTATTGGTTTAATTTGTGTTCTGCTATCTTGAGGTCATCTAGATTGAGATTATTCAATTTAAGAGGAGTTAACGTTATCTTGGCAACATCTTCATGGTTGAGGTTAAGACAACAATCAAATGGGATACTAGGAAAATATATAGTATCAGAAATGTTTGATGTTTTTTCTTCATTAGCAATAATTTGTGTAGTACCAACATAGGCACTGCATTTTGGTAACAGCGTCAAAATGGAGTTTTCTTGTAGGCTGATTGTTCTTGGATCGATGCCAGGACAAGTATAAGTCAAGGGTAGTTGTTTTTGTAGTACAACCATCCATTTATTGTTGTTAAGTGGTTGGAGTCGGTATCCATCTATATTAATAAGTAAGGGATGACATCTAGTGGTTGCAAGATTTAATATTAAATCCACTTCGCATGGTGCGTCAGCTACCGAGTATGGTAGGGTGGCTTGACATATACCCATTTTGGGTTGTAATAGTTTGCATGAGTTTATATCATTAATTCGTAAATACTGTCTGTTATTTTCAGATAATCCCACATATTTAGATTCAGGAATAATAGTGTGGAATAAGGTAGAATTAGGGTCTTTTGTGGGCAAGGAATATAAGTGATACAAGGTATACGTATCCCTTTCGACAAGAGGTATTTGTAAAATAAAAACTAGTCTTTGAGAAGTTTGATATGCAGACATTGATATGACATTAAACAAGTTTGGCAAGGTTTCAATGTTAGGAGTTAGAGGTAAATTGTTTTTTTCTAAATTTTGTGCAATAATCTTAAGGTGAGTAATTAAATCAATTGGTTTAACAATGGAACTATGAATAACTCCAAGTTTAGAAAACGTTATGCTTTCAATTGTTTCAATTAATTCTTGTTCAATATAAATCAGGGATTCCAATAATTGCTCACACATATCCATTACTTTTATTTGATCATTAAGGTACGTTTCTTGGCCTAATAGATTATTTAAATTAATTTGAATGAGGGCTATGTCTTTATTAAAGGTTTCTTCATCAACTTGAAGCTTATGAATAGTATTATTAAAATTATGAATGGTAGAGGTAATGACCTGAATTTGGTCTTTCATGAGATTTTGCAGTTCTTTGTCGTCCTTTTCCAGTTTATTAATACTTTCGTCGTAGAATTTACCGTCTGAAGCGTCTAAATTTCCGGTAATGAATTTCCATATGGAACCTAATCCATCAATGGCTCCGCGTCTGACACGTGTTGGCATGGAAAAGTTTATTTCATCAAATTTTGAATTTATTTTATTTTTAAAAGTATTTAAAAACCTAAGGTGTGCTTTTAAAGATACACCAAAGTGTTTAGTACGAAGGGGAAGGGAACTTTTAAGTGTTTTAGTACTGTCAATAAAGGTTTCTAATGAATCAAGGATACGGGTTGTTTGTACAAAACTATTTTTTAATAATGTGAGGTCTTTGTAGATTATCAACTTCCAGTTGTCATTTGAAATTTTTACTTGCATTTCTCGTTCATAAAACAGTCCAATGGTGTTACGTAAGGGTGTAACTGTAAGTTCTTTATTCATTGCTGTTGTTCCGACTAGGAACCTGTAACAATGAAGAAAGGGGTTCATCATCAGATTCAGTGAACTCAGGTTCAGATTCAGGGTCAGTGAATGGCTTTAAGCGATCAAAATTTATTATATATTTGCCTCGTTGGAGCTTTATAACAGCATTGTTAGTACCTTTTATTTCTAAAATTTTATGGGGACCAGTAAAGCGGGGTGCGTGCTTGACATGTTTCATGTTAGCGCCTCTTTCTACCCAAACCAATTGTCCTTGTTGATATTGAGGGGGATTTTTTGTGGCATGTTTATCAATTCTATACTTTGATTTGTCTTTACTGATATTAATGTTTTGTTTAACAAAGTCACAAATGAACTGACTCCAATTTTGTAACTCCTGAATAAAAGAATGTGTTGGTTTTTGTTCATTGTTAAAATTTAGTATGTGTCTTTTAAAATCTACATGTCCAAATACAATTTCTTGGGGAGTAAATTTGGTAGTTTGTGATTTACTATTATTAAAAGAAGTAATGAACATAGGTAGTGCGTCAATCATTCATTTTGTTGGGTATTCTAATTTAAAACATCTCATCGAGTCAGCTAACGTGCCATGGAAACGTTCAACAGTACCATTTGAGCGAGGGTGATCAGCAGAGCTATAGGTTGGAGTAATATTATAAAGGGCACAAAATTCTTTGAATTCTTTACTAATAAATTCGCTTCCTATGTCTGAGTGTATTATTTTTGGAATTGGATAATGTTGAAAATAAATTAATAAGTTTCTGACAACATTTTCAGAGTTATTATGAGACAATGGGTAAGCTTGAGCGAATTTTGAAAAATTGTCAATAATAGTTAAGTATTTAATATCTTCAAATTGGAATAAATCAATGTTTATTTTTTCAAAAGGAAAACTAGGTGTTTCCGAAAGTGTCATAGGGTAGTCTGTATTTTTCCTACAAATTTTTGCTTGACTGCATATTTCGCAAGAACGGATTACTTCAGTGACATCATTTTGCATATTTGGCCAATGAAAGTTTTGTTTTAGTTTCCTAAGAGTTTCATTTATGCCTTTATGATAATTGTCATAAGAGAGATGAGCTTCTCTAATAGTTTTGATGCGATTCTTTTTGTCTACGAATTTCAAGGTGTTGTGGCATATAACGAATTTGAGCTGTTTTTCTTGGAATACAAAACTAAGAATTTGGGCAAGGGGAATCTTATTGTTCTCAAAAATATAATAAGTGGTATTATTATCAAAGGATTCTTTGTGATTTTCAAATAAACGATAGTAATCTTCGATAGTAGCATGAGAAGGCCTTTTAAAAATATAAAATTTTTGATCTTTATTAGCTATACTACTTCTGACTTCAAGTTGGTTAGTAAAGGTAAAATCTTTACCATCGGCTATGTTATCTAGGATACAAAGGGTAGTTTCATTTTCTGCATTAGAAGGAACTCTTGTTTGATTGGGCAGAAAGAAGTGAACAATTTTCTTGTGTTTTTCGTGGAACAGGTTTTGTTCGGTATGTCCAATGAGTTTATAATTAACAGGGTAATTTGTTAAGAATGTATTAGAGGGACTGTTGGTTAAGGCATTAATTTTTATTCGAGAAAGGGCATCGGCATTAGCATTGATTTTTCCCGATCTGTATATAACTTCATAGTCATATTCCTCCAAAATAAGCCTCCACCTAGCTAATCTAGAACCAGGGTCTTTTATAGAAAACAACCACATCAAAGGTTTATGATCTGTAATTAATTTAAATTTTCTACCATAAATATAAGGCCTATAGTGTTTGACAGACCAAATAATGGCTAATAGTTCTCGTTCAATTACAGAATAACGAGTTTCAGCAGGGTTTAGGGTTCTGGAAGCATAAGCAATTGGTAAGTCGTTTCCTATTTCTCCTTGAGAGAGGACAGCACCTATTGCAAAAGCGCTGGCGTCAGTAGTGAGAAGAAATTCTTTAGAGAAATCGGGGTATTGTAAAATAGGGGGAGTAATTAGTAGATGTTTACAAGTTTCAAAAGATTTTTTACAATTTTGGTCAAAGTTAAACATGACGCCTTTTTTTAATAAATTGGTTAATGGTTTAATTACTTTTGCATAAGAAGGGACAAAGCGTCGGTAATAACCACTAAGCCCTAGGAACATTTTTATTTCTTTAGGGTTTTTGGGTTCAGGAAAATTTTGAATAGCCTTGATTTTATCAGGGTTTGGTTTTACACCATTTTCCGTTATTATGTGACCTAAATAGGCAACTTCCTTTCGAAGAAACTTGCATTTATCAGGTTGGATTTTTAGATTACAATTTTGGAGTCTTGAAAAAACATTTTTTAAACGAACTAAATGTTCCTGAAGAGTGGAAGAATATATTATAATATCATCCATATAAATGAGGCATTGTTCTCCTTGTAATCCTGTCATGATGTTGTCCATCACTCTTTGAAACGTAGAGGGAGCATTTTTAAGACCAAAAGGCATCCGTTTATATTCAAAATGTCCATTTTCAACAGAAAAGGCGGTTTTTGGAATGTCTACTTGGTTGACTTCTATTTGGTGAAAACCGGAAGCTAAATCCAGCGTGCTGAAGTATTTACACTTACCGAGCTGATCAAGAAGATCAGAAATGTTGGGCAATGGGTATTTATCTCCTACAGTGATATCATTTAGTTTACGGTAGTCTATTACAATACGCCACTTCTGGGTACCGGAAGCATCTAACTTTTTCGGGACTACCCAGACCGGCGATGACCAGGGGGAAATTGAAGGTTGTATAATACCTTGGTCTAACATTTGTTGTACCTGACCTTTCACTTCTTGTTTGTGTACCTGAGGGTATCTATAAGATTTTACAAAAATAGGATTATGATTGTTTGTATTAATTTCATGTTAATTTGGTTTGTAAAAGAAAGGGTATCTCCATTCAAATGAAAAATATCCGAGTAGTTTAGGCAAAGTTGAGAAATTAAAGTTTGTTCTTCTTTGTTTAGATGTTGAAGTCGTAAAATAGAAAGGATTTCGTCATCTCGTGATGTATGTTGAAATTGTAAACCGGAAATGATTTCATCATCTTGTGATGTATGTTGAAATTGTAAACCGGAAATGATTTCGTCATCTTGTGACGTCATAGGGTTATCAACATTAAGAGAATTTACTGAAAAATTATTTTCAATTGATTCTAACTCGATAGGGTTAAGCTTTATTTTATAAGGGTTTGTTCCTATATTCACAATAGAAGTGACAAAAGATTTGTTCTTAATTTGAACAAGGGCATCTGGAATGCGAACATGTGAATTAAAATTCATGCGAGGACAAATTGCACTAGAATTATCCTTTGTAGAAGTAGGAATAGAAATGTACATAATAGTACGAGCAGGAATAGTAATTTCATTATTAAGTTCCGTGTCATACAAATCAGTATTTGTTTGTACAGGGGCTAATTGCGATGAACACATTGAATTATCACTGTGTATATTCACTTCGTTATTACTAGTAAATAATGAGTCACTGACTAGTGAACTATCATTAGTCATATCGTCATCATTGCTGCAGTGCAAAGTCAGAGTTTTAAAATTAGTTTTAAGAATTTTATTTGGGATATCAATAACACACTTATATGTTTCAAAAAAATCGATTCCCAATAAGCCGTCGTAATCAATATCGATGTCTATTACAAACAGTTTATGAGCAATTCTAGCATTTTCGTGAGGAAAGTAAGTTATGCTTTTAGTAACAGGAATTTCCACTTTGGAAAATCCATGAATGGAAACTTTTTCATCTTGTAATTTTGAATTAGGTATTAAAATGTGGGGTTTACAAATTGAAATGGAGGCACCGGTGTCTAACAAGAAACGGTATCCATTCTTATTGTACACATAGTACAGATTATTAGAGGATATATTTAAAAGTGTAAATTTTCGATTTGTTCTGTCAAGTTTTCTGGACAGGTTTCGTTGAAAGGAGCGTGACTGTCCTGTTCGAGCTCCAGTTCGGAGTTTAAATGGTTTACAGGGCGTTGGGGATTATGTTGTATAACCGAAGGTCGGTTTTGATTTAAATTTTGAGTCACGTTAGGAGGTTTATTATTATAACCACTAGTAGAGGGTTGATTATTGTTTCGTTGGGAATTTTGGCGTGCATAACAATTTTCAATTAAATGTCCTGTCTTTTTACAGTACCGGCAAAAACGAGGATTAGAATTAGGTACAGCACTAGTTACGTTAGTAGAACTATAATTTTCTTTAGGAAAAATTCTTTGAGTTTGTTTTGAAATAATAGTAGTTTTAGATCTATTATTTTTTAGATAGGCTATATTTTCTTCTTCTAACATAAATTGTTCAGCCTGATCCAAAGTTTGGGGTCTTTGAGATCTAATTATAGAGCCGAAAGGATCTGTTAAACCAGAAAGAAATGTTTTTAGAGCGATTTTTTCATGGGACCTGTTTAAAGTAACACGATCTACGTCATTAAGGGTAATGTCAATAGCAACACTATTTCGTAATTTTGTTTTTAAGTCTTCTATGCGTTGAACAAAAGCACGAGGTGTTTCATTAGGTTTTTGGAAAGAAGCTGTTAAATCTCTGAGTAAACCTTCAGTATCTCTACAATCACCAAAATGACCAGTTAAAAGTTCTTTAATACTGTTCCAATCTGGCAAGTTACGTGAAGAAATAAACCTTTTAGCCTTTTGAGTTAATTTATTTTTTAAAATAAAAATTAGAGCGTTAGCGTATTCATCTGGGCAATTATCAGAAGCAAATTGACAAGCTGCAATGAAGTCAGCAAGGGTTGCTTGATCTCCATCATATTCAGGAATCATGTCCTTTAATTCTTTTAGAGTATATTCAGCCATGATAATAGGATAGGAATGGATTATAAGAAAGGATTTCAAATAGCAAAATTAGAATATGTGGTTATCTTACTTACAACAGCAGTAGTTGTAGCCACATTCGCTTGCGTTGGAATCCCAAATGTCGCAAAGACGTCCTGACGAGAAGCAATCACAGGAGTCCTGAATGACTTTCTTGTAGTTGGTTGAGGTGTGGGATGAGAAGTTCAGTCCGCAATGAAGTGTTGGAACACACAATGTTTAAATTTCACAGGAAAGGGGCCGCTGTTAAATTTTAAAACACCGTTGCAGAATCCTCCAAGACTGCGCCACTTTTAAGTTCTGGACTTATTGAATTTGATTTAAATTCAGAACTTGTTGAGTTAACTTACAATTATTAAATACAGAGCGATTTATTACAATAACTTTTATTGAAACAAAAGCATGAATTCAGTAGCAAGACAGTTGCAAGATTATTGTAAGACTGTTGTTGTAAGACTGGTGTAAGACTGGTTACATTTAATGGGTACAACCTATTTATATTAAAGTGCTGATGTGTTTAATAATCACGAGTTTTACACGAATAAACAAATGAACAAGACGATCCTGAGTGGTTTTGGGGCCCGATGAGGGACCTTACATGCATTACTAATATTTATATGTTTATAATAACAGAATCCGAGCAATCTAGTGCATCATCTTCTGATGTGTCATAATAAAGCTAACAATTGCATCATGATGGTGAAATTGCTAAATTACAACATTTTTTTTTTTTTTTTTTTTTTTAAAGAATCATGAAGCCGTGCGTGAGCACGACCCCATGATTCCTATCCCACCCCCTTACCCGGGCTCAGCGGACTTCCGCTCTTTCACCGGTCTATCATGCACCCCACCCCTGAAGACATGCAACCCAACATACACACCTACATACACCATCCATGGACCCGTCGGATTTAACTTGTTCAGAAAAATTACCGCCGAGCAGTGGATTCGAACCAGCTGCCATTGAGAGTCTAGTTTCAAAGCCTGGGACTTTAACCACTAGACCACCCGCCGGCCCAAATTACAACATTAAAAGCAATCTAACATAAAGTAAATAAGGTATTAAATACACAAGTAAACGATTATAACATATGTAAGTAGATAGGTATGAAATACATAGAGTAAATAAGGTATAAAATACATAACATTTATGACAAAATATTTAATCAGTTTGAAAATTTTCAAAAATTCTTTGAGGGCGTCAGAGTAAAATTTAAGAGATAGCTAAAAATATATTTGTAGTTCATTGCAAGTTCTATCGGCTCAGAAAGTTTAAAAAAAAATGATGGTGCCAGTTTTTGAGGAATAATGTTTTGAAGATGTCAAAAATGTTAAGCTGCTAGTATATTTACAATTTTCATATTTCTAAAAATATATATAAATATATAATATATATTAATTATACTTATTAAAGGCTATCAAATAATATAATAATTTGCATTAGTTGGATATTTTGTTTTTGAGTAATCGGGCATTAAAGTTAAAATCTTCAAAAAATCGCAGCGGCTTTAATTTTAGAGATACAACATTTGGAAAAAATTCATTGGACTTTTCTTTAGATGCACTACAACGCAATGTTATTAGAATTTCAAAATATTGTTTAGGACAAAATCTATACCAAAAAAACTGGTCTAATTTCCGTTTCTGGTTTCGGTTCCGATTAACGATCTTACGAAAAACTACCTGCAACTAAAAAACTTCCTTGCACCAAATATTATAAAAATCGGTCAAGGGGTAATGGAGATTTAGAGAAACGAACGCACCCACCCACCCACAGAGAGACATTTTTTTGGGTTCCTTGGACCCCAAAACGCACATTTCCGGTGAAATCTGAAATTCGAAAATTTGTATGAAATCATAACTTTCCTTACTTCAGTAGAAGTATCAGAATGTAAAAAGTTTATTTAGTAAATGGTTTTTAATTTTTTCTTAAAAAATTTTGTGACCTCATGCAAATGTATATGTAGCAAAGAGAATATTAAACATGTTCAGAAATTCAGAAATATAAGTCCCCATTTGAAAAAATGTTGATGATGTAAGTACAGAGCCTTCATTAATTACTGATACCCACATGACCACAAAATATAGTCGACCCAACTTACACTGTTGGTAAGCCTTTCACCAAAAAATTCCAAGCTGTTTGTTAACTTATCAAGGCTTGCTTGTTTGCATACAACATAACCTAACTTTTTGAGTGTTGGCAGAGATTTTTTAGTTACCATGACTGACTTCAACATCTACATCTAAAACTCCCTAAGTCACTGCGGACCACAGGTCACGTGGGTATCAGTAATTAACGAAGGCTCTGTACTTAAATAGCATTGCATAAAAATGTTGATTAAAATGGCTACCAATCTATATAAATAAATTTTTTAGTAGAATTGATATTAACGGCAGAACCGTGCTATTTTTGTAATACCTTTGCTTAAACCTGTATAAAATAATAAGATTTTTTTTCTATTTCTTCTAGTATTTCGAAATGTGCATTAATTAATATAAATATCTCATATTGCACCAGATACAAGAGTACACTTTCGCTTTGTGAAACAAGTGCAGAAATATGATATCGACAACTCAAATAAATTGACAGTAAGTGAATCGACAGCAGAGACCTGAGTAAATAAGAATCTGTCCGTGTCATATTTCTGATATTAAACTGAGAACGTGTTGTATCTTTGTATGAACAAGGGGATGAACTTTCACAGTCTGAACAGCAGCACTTATCTTTGATTTTGAGAAGAATGAGCGGAAATTGCGTGTAAAAGCTGCAACGCCCAGATTCTCCAGATGACGAAAATTACAAAAATCTCGAGTGGAAACTTGCTTGCCGCTCGTTCTCGATGTTTATTGGTCTAGACGCGAAGACTGATTGAGGGAAATTAAGCTTAAGGTTCAGATGCTTTATTCTCAGGTGTTTACTCGTCCACTTCACTCTAACTGTAAATTGTTCACAGTTCACATGTTTGCAGAAGAGACAATCGCGACAAGTTCAATGAAATGGTACAATAGAAAAAGCAGTAAAATTTTTTAGGCAAAAATAAACTACAGTTTTCCAGAAAGTCATTAAGAGGGTATTTGCAGGGCTTAAAATTTTTCCGTCTTACTGTACTGAAAACCGTTAAATACTTATAAAATATTATTATTTTTTGTTAGCTTGGCGTCTGTTAAAAAGCGAAATTTTCAATAATGTAGTTAATGCCAACTTTTGCATTAAATATAATACTTATGATGCGTTTTCGTTTATTTTTTATTACTATTTTTCGCCGACGGCAGAGGGTACACCACCTCATCACGAAGTTGTGACAAACCTCAATTTTACTGTGGAACGGAAAAATCTATTAGCCAAATTTTAGACAAACACGCCCAAACTTAGAATTCACCATAAGCCCAATTTTGTGTTTCAACCAGTAGCTGTATGCTGTAATCGCCTTTTCTCAATACTGTAGCCAACATTATCATATACTGAAATGGCTGATACCTCTTGCCAAAGTGAAACTTTTAGTTGAACATTCTTTAAAATGTTATTTTTGTAGAAACCCTTACTATGTAGCTCTATAAACAGAAATCACCTGGATTGAGGTCTGATGACCTAGTAGGCCAGATGTTAGAAAGTTGTTTACTTATGGTATGATTGTGTTTTTCAATAAGTCTACGCTGAAGTGTAATTGGAGGATGTGTACAATTTACCATGAGGATGAACGTTGCCAGTGAAGTTACTTCATCAACACAATCGTTCAATATGTAAACAATTTTGAAATAGTTCAATCAGTTTACAACTTCCAATTGCTATAACATTTTAATGATTAACATTTAAAATACGAATTTAAAATTAAAATGTAGCTAAAGCAATTAGATTTTGTCTGTTAACGAAAATGTTTAAAATGTCTACCATTTTAGTCTATTACCAAGGTCAACTTATGTGGTAAATTGTGTACTGCATCTCAGAGCATTTGCCGCTTGATCTTTTAAATGTTGCGCTGAATGCTTGGAATATCGTAAGATGGCGGGTGAATGCCGTATTCTTTAAATATTCAAACAACCGGTAATCTGCAGAGTTAATATCGGGAGATCTTGCCGGCCAATTATTTTTACAATTTCTTCCCATACTATAGCCATTAAAAGCAGTGGCGGCTCGTGATAGGATGTACTGGGAGGCACATTGGCAGTGTCCAACCCGCATTAAATTTTTCATGTGGTTTACGATAAAAATTGTGTTTAAATTTTAGATTTTAAAAGTTTGCAGTCAATATCACACAATAAATTATCACAAAATAGCAGACAATGGAAACAAGTTAAAGCATTTTCTTACATTGCATTTACAATCCAAAATTATTTTGCACGGACATCGTACAACACCACTAAATTATGATTACACAACCAACAACTGTTTTCACACTACTACGTCGTGTACGTGCGAATTCCGCAAATTAGGCGGCTATTGGACTAGCGCCTAGTCGGTTAGATTAACAAACTGTTCTTACTTTTTATTGGTGCATTTCTATTGCGCACGATTTAATAGGCACATTTTTAGCGATAACCGCCAAGTTCGTAGTGGCACAGATGAATATGCGGGTGTGTTCGGGTGTACTGCTTTTTGACTGCATAAGTAGTTGTGGCGTCGAATCTCGGTTGAGACCAAAATTTTTTTTTTATTTTATAGTTTTTTTTAAACACTGCTGTTGCGTTTTGCTGTTTACGCGAGGTTTAGGTTAAGAGCAGTTATATTTTTAAAGAACAAAATACGAAGACAAATTTGCATTCACTCATTGATTGACGTCAGGATCGCGGTTAAGCTAAGACACTGGCGTCTGGTGGCTATTGGCACGCGCTTACGACGGACAGCTGGCAGCATAATTCTCGGAAATTGTGGGTCCATGACCCTGAAGTCTTTAATACGTAGATACTTCTATCCTCTTTTAGCTTGTGTAATATGGATTTTACAGCAATGAGCTTTCTATTTCACTCTTATTCATTTGAAGGCCGTTTACGGCGCGGCGGCTTTATTCGGTGGCGTATAGCTGAATTGGGGACTGACAGCCAAATGACCCTTGCATAGATTCGTTTAATGCACGCTAAATACTCAAACATTCAAACGTTTTTGGATCCTGCGGCAGCTTTTTAATAAACGTTGTCGCATAGAATTCTCATACAAAAGTTAACTATAAAGCATTTATTAAATATTATAGTGTATAATATGTTGTCCTCAAACAAAAAGTAATTATTTATTTTTTCTTATTTCATTGGGAGGTCAATGACCATTTGACCTAATGGAGAAACCGCCACTGATTAAACGTATCCATTAGCAATGTGTTTGCACACTGATAAATGTGAGGAGAGCTCCATCATGTTGAAATGTGATTTTTTTATATTTTAACTGTTTTTAGTATTCCTAAGTTATGTATTTACGAAACTGATTTTTTTTTTAAATAATTATTAATCCAAAACCTGCAGTAGGTGCAAAGGTACATAAGTAGTGAAGTCCCCAGAATCACCTTGAACTCGTGAAAAGCCTAAATCAGACTTTACCCGGGAAAGTGTTCATCACTAGTCCCGCTCTCCTCGGAAAAGCTGATGGGACCCCTAAAATGTCTCTTTGGAGAAATTGTCCCCTTTGCTTATAATATGTGTAGTACATATTCATTTATTATAACGAAAACATTTTAACTGTTTTCATACTTAATTTTTTAAATTTAATAGCAGCAAATTACCATATTTTAAAAATATACAAAAACAAGTTATTTGAAAAACTTGTTAAAAGTTGCATTTGTCACTTTAATTGTAAATTTTGTAAAAATTGGTCATTATTCAGGTTATGGGCTTTTTTTTGCTCAATTTAACAGAGTCAACCCGTCACGCATGCGCGTTTGATCTAAAATCTCACCGTTATCGCGAGAATCCGCTTATCGCCCGCTTTTAATTATGATTATTCGGAAGAGTTTTGTTGGGCATTCGAGATCTTTGGCAGAGTGACGTTGACGGCCAACAGTAGTGTAGCTGATTTTTAATGTAAAGTTTTTAAATAACCAAAGAAAGGACACCTTGTACTAGAAAATAAAACTTTCTTTGTTTATGTATTTCTAGAAACAAGCAAAATCTACTGCTTAAAAATGTAAATTTGAGAACACAGTGTATATAATAACGCTTGTTGACGATAAACGTTGATAGTTTTTCTGGATGGTTTTCTTTGTCCAACACTGTTCCTTAAATTTTAATAAGTTAAAACATTTTTATATTATATATTTTTATACGAAAATGGGTAGACAAAACTACTTTGATAATACTCGGCCAGGAAAATAAATTCCATTTCTATGAAGAGAAAGAATGTGTAAAAGTTAAAGTGTAAGAAAATGGTCACATTACTCATATGGTAACTTTCAAATAACGAACATAGATAATAGGTACCTAAACTTACTAGTAGCTATATTAAATAAATAAAATACTTTATAACTTCAGCAATAATTACTTAGTTCAATCTTACAGATATTTTGACATGTTTACATGCCATTATCAAAGGCAATATTAAAAAGTAAACAGTTGGTATTGCTATAGTAACACTTGAACTAGGCGACTTGATCTTGGTTATCAGTGTTTGCAGACTAGTAGCTAATTGAAAACCGTTTCGTCTTTAATAAAGCAAAAATAAAACCGTTTAACTTCTACAAGAATTTTTTGTGTTCTAAATGAACATTTCGACTGCTAAGCAGACAGTAGAAATCGTTAAAGCATGAATCACAGCGAATCTGAAAATTACAGTTTCGGTATTCCTCAGCTCTTGAGGTGCGTTAAATTTAAGTAACGAAGAATTTCGAATCAAACCCCTTGATTTAAAATATTAATTTGAAATTTGTAGATAAATCGGGTTTGCCAGACTTCGAGTTTTCTGCTGTTTTTTTTTTACAGATTTTAGGAGTTTTAAATCAGACGGTAGGATAGAATGTTCTGAATCTAAAATGTGTGCTGCTACGCATGGTTTTTCTGGCCTGTTGAAGCAAAAATGAGAAAAGTGTGCTTTAAAACGAGTGCCTAGTTTCCTCTAAAATGCAACATTTAGAGTACAAAAAAGTTCTTGTGCAGTGGCGCCTGGTTCAGGGAGGGTAACGGGACACTGCCCTCCCAGCTATTTGTTACGGTTCCGTATTGCCTTTTCTATTAGCTCGAGGAGTTTGTTGTTTTAAACAAATTAAGGTAAGTGTATTAAAAGCCAAAAAAATGTCGAATATACAAAAAAGTTATTACCTGTCACATTACTGTTCAAATTTTAAATGTTACCCCTGAAGAAATGTCAAACTTTGTTTTTTTAAGGATACACTAAAATCTCATGTGCTCTTAAAACACGTTTCGAAAAAAATTGTCGGCTGCTCATTTTTCACATACTTTCATAAATTGCTCTCTCACTATGCCACACCACGAGCCGCCACTGTTCCTATAAAAATTAATGGGTTTTATTTTTGCTTTGTTCTTCATTGGCTCGTAGCTCCTTATTTTGTAATCTATTTACTTTATTTCATCTTCAAGTTTATTTAACAAAAAAAAAAATTAACAAACGTGAAAATGAACTCATCTTCCAGATTTTATTTTGATTTCCTGAAATGAAACGTAAATGCAACCTATTTATTTCACTTCTTGTTGGTAACAGCAGATAAAAACTTTAATGATGAAACTTATGCAGATAAATCAAAATCATTATGTGTGCTATTTTATATAAACATATAATAAAAATATTTAACTTTTTCTTCGTAAATAGATTGATTCATTATGACGCCACAACTTGACAGTTTTATAGAATTTATCAGTTGTCGCACCGGTCTTTTTGAACACATAATCACTTTTGCAATAACAGTAATATAGACGGTCATTTTATTATCTGTTAGAATTAGATAACTGTACTTCTAGGAAGTTCCAGGTTAAATGTCATCTCTTATATTTTTAGAGTAATTCTAATTCATTATTTTTTTATTTTTATTGCGTTTTTGTTATGTCATCAGTCAGTTTTATAAGTATAACTATTTAAAATATTAATAAACTGCTTAAAATGACTAATGTATGATGTAATTAAAAACAAACTTAATCTTAATAACCACTGACACGTTTAATGAATGTCGTAGAAGGTATACAGGTTGATTATAAATTCAGGGACAGTTGATTTGCTCATTTATTACTGGCGATAAGAAAAAATGTATACGTAAAAGTTATACAGTTATATAGTGACGAGTAGTTTAGGTATACAAAACAAAATGGCCAACTTTCTGTTTAAGCGGAAGCGACTATATCTTTATTTTTTTAATGGAACACCCTGTGTTTTTTAGGTTAATTCGATTGTATAATAAATTCTGTTTAAGAAACTATAATAATACAACTGTAGGCCTGAAGTTAATAAAAAGGTAAGATATTTTGATTTAAAGCAACGTATGCAACCAATGGTATTGATTATAAATACGTGCAATTGATCGCAGTAAGCTGTTGTTGAGAAAATAATAACAGCGATAAACAAACGTGTAACATTTGTCACAAAAACGTTTGTGAATAAACTAAGGCACGTTTCTTTTATTTCCCAATCAAGGCGCTTTTAGCTGTCAATCTCGCTCACCTGACCTAACTCCTGTGAATTTTTTGTTAGGAGTTTCATAAAATATAATAAACAACTAATATCTAATTAACATGAATTGTTTATTGCTATTATAATTTTCTTACTAACAGCATTCTAAGATCACTTGATTTAGAATCATTAACATTGGTTACATACGTTGCTTCAAATCAAAATATCTCGCCTATTATTAGCTTTACGCCGCCCATACAGTTGTAGTATAATTTTTGAAACAGAATTTATCGTACAATCGAATTAGCCCTAAAAATACATAGTGTTCTATTAAACAAATAAAGATATAGTCTTTTCCGCTTAAACGGGAAGTCGCCCAGTTTGTTTTGTATGACCAAAACAATCGCCACTGTATAACTTTTTCTTACATTTTTTTTAATTGCCAATACTAATTGAGCAAATGAATTAACCCTGATTTATAATCAATCCATATTATACGCAGATCCATCTGAAAATAATAAAAAACATATTTATTACAAATGTCAGCATGATTTATTTTCAATTAGTATAAATCAAGTACGAGTTCTGACATAAATAAAATTAAATCAAAGCGTAAATAAAGCAAATATAATTTTATTTAATAAGTAATGAAAACTAATTATGAGAAAACATAATTAAATTTAGGTATTAATTGATAATGCATGAGATATTTGTTGTAAGAATTGTGGTTGCAGTTCACGAACGCGAATGTTGTACATTTTGTAGCATTTTTATCAGAAATTGATGAATTTTGCAACTCTGCAAATTTTGATAAAAGAATAGAACTTTAGTACCCACTATTCCAACGCTTTTAATTTTCCCATACTTCTACTGAATGTTGTTCTACTGAAAATTATGATTTCATGCGAATTTTTGAATATTAACGGACATGCAGGTGTTAGGGTTCAAGGAAACCAAAAAAGTGGGTTTTAGAACATGTCTTTCTGTGGGAGAGTGGGGGTGGGTCTAATCTCAAAAACCGCTTGACCAACTTTTATTAATTTTGGTGTTTGGAAGATTTTTAGTAGCAGCTAGTTCTTTGTAAGGATTTTAACTAACCGGCAACGAAAATTAGGCATGTTTCTATGGCATACATTTTATTGTAATTTTTTTTGGGATTTGTTGTAGTGCATCCACAGGCAAATCAAATGTTTTTTTTCGAATGCCGTATCTTCAAAACGAACATCACTACGAACTTTTGAAAAAAGTGTTTTGTTTCGGTCCTGGGCGGCTATGGATTGTAAAACGCATGTCGTATCTTGAAACAATCTAACCTCAAACAAAATTTTACTTAAGATGACATAATTGGTGTTTTATTGTCGACCATTACGAAAATAAGATTTTGCAATAAATGTTTTCTTGTTCTTGCATAAATATTTTATAACAAAAAGGCTTTGTATGCAGAATATAAATAATTTAAAATAAAAACTTTTTTATTTAAATTAACGCATTTAATAATTCATAGCTACTCAGGACTGAAAGACTTTTTGAACACTCGTTATAATGATAGTATAATAATATAAATAATAGGAAACATAAAAATTGTAAATATGCCAGTTTTTCAGAAATTTGAAAATTTTCAAAAAATTATTATTATTTAAAAATTGCCCACACCACTATTTTTAAACGTTGTTAGCCGATAGAGCTTGCTTGCAGTGAACTACAAATTTATTTTATACTTATCTCCCAAATTTTAATCTGACGCCCGGCAGGAATTTTTAAATATTTAATATTGATTAATGATTTATTTAAAACCCCCAATAGTTATAAATTTTAAGCCTAACCTTAAAAAATTTGATACTTTTTAATATCAACAATGCGTTTTGCGAAAGCTACGTTATTTTAACTACGCCTATCAGTTAGCTCTAGTTGAAAAATATATTGTTCATTCTTTGTATATTTTTATTTAAATAAACTAATTACAGCGATTTTTGATCCGATATACGAAGCGCAATCTGTAATTAGTCATAGAGCGCTTACCTTGTTCGTGAGGTAGTTGCTGCTACTATGCTTGCAGTTACGATAAGACATCCTATTGCACAGACTATCGCAAGTTCAAATTCCCGACAGGGCGTTACAAATTTTTAATTTATTTTTAATTTCTGACAAAACAATGTTATTCAGTTCTTTACCTGCGCCAGATTATTTAAAACGTAAAAAGTATGAAATAGTATCAGCGATGTATTTGCTTATTTTTGTCGTACTTTCTAGCTTAAAAATGGCGAACACTAATTTTTGAAAATTAAAAATTTAACTTCATTTTATTCAAAAACGAGTTGTAAGATCGGCCGGCATAAAGTACAATGGGTATAACCATTGACTATACCTTTAGGTATAACTTTAGAGCTTTTTAAAACTTTTAAAGATTTTATTACGATTTTAAGTTTTTTAGTTTTAATATTTTCGAACTTTTCAAAGTTTATGAAGTTATCATAATTATTAGAATCTTCAAAAACCTTCAAAAATTTTATAAGTAATGTAATAGTTTAAATCGGAGAATTCTGAAGAAACCATTACCCAAGGAAGGTCTCGTGGCGGTTGCCCGACAGCTTTTTCCCTCTCTTATTTCTCCTCTTTCTCCTCTTCCTCATCCTTTTTATTTTGTTTTATCTACCTTACCTTCTTATTCTCCCGTCTTCCTGTTTGTTTTCACTTTTCTTTCGGTATAGGGAAGTACTAATTTCATGAAAATTATCGAAATCTAGATTATAACGAAATTACACGTTTTGGGGCCCAAGGGATCCAAGAAATGGTTTTTAAAAAATGGCTGTCTATAGGTGTGTGACGCTTCTACAGGCGAAAGTACTAGAACGATTTTGATGAAATTTTAAAGGAATTGATATACCAGAAATAGTAGCTTCAGTAAAGATTTTTCAAAAAATCCGAAACCGGAAGCAGAAGTTAAACATGTTTTTTGGTATCGTTTATTTCGAAACTAAATTTTGGCAATTTCAGCACAGGATCTGAGAGAGAAACTCGCAAATCAAAACTTTTTGCCGAACTGTCTAGTTTAAAAATGGCGGACGCTATGATTTTTTGAAAATGTCGACTTTAACAGCTATTTACTCAAAAAGTACTTGTCTGATCTGGATCAACTATAACTTGCTTGAGACTCCTTTCTGGGTAGTAAACGAATAAACGATGGACCGAAATTAAATTCGAAATTCTGGAAACGAAACTGCAATGGTGGTCCTCCACAGTTTTAGAAGTTTTCTAAAAAATATTTTCCAAAAACTGCTCATCCGATTTTTTTAAACTTTGTTGGCTGCTTGAACCGAAGATTGGCCACAATCATTTTTTTGCTGAAAGCTATACGCTTTCTATTAATTCATAAAAATCGAAAAGGGGTACCCCTTTATTTATTAAACGGGAAACCACAAATAACTTCTGCCGAAGAAAAATTACTCATCTTGACTAGTAGAACCAAACTCTAATGTTAGTTTTTAGAAAATTTTTTATTTGTTGTCTCCCTCTTTAGCTGACGGATTTGGGTTGTTGGTTGTCTACTGTAGATCATGTGAGCTTCAAATATTTGTAATTTAAAAAAAATTCATACTCACAAACATTTTTTGGACGTGGACAAGTTAGGACCCGAGCACGATTGCTAAGCCCCAGCATTATTATTGCTGACGTCACAAACTGACATCGAAGTATGGATGGAATGAAGGGTTGCCTATATAGCTTGCTTTCGTAGCAGTCGGTGAACTGTACAACGTTATAAATAAAATAAAATGTATTGCTATGATATGAGGCTATGTACTTACCGGAAAAACAATTCTTTAAATGCCTGCAATTTACGCAATAACTAATTATATTTCATATGAGACTCTTTTATAAAATTTCTCAGGGTCGTTATTAAGCTTGGGAAGAAATGGTATTAATAAAAAGAATAAAAAAAATACACAAGCCAATATCAACGTTACAACAGCTTTTTATTTAAAAGTCAATCTGGGGTTAAATTTTTAAAATCAAGAAATTTCTTTTTATTCTACTGTTCTTAAAACTGAACACTTATCTTTGTTTCGTCTTTATCAAGATATCCTTAACTCGACAATCGTTGAATGATAAACTCCCTCTTCTCTGGTTTGCAGTTTCCACAAAAACCACAGCACTCGCCTTTAGTAAGAATCTTCCTCCGCTGTTGTACCAATATGTACTGGACTGCTTTTATGTTTATTAATACTTGGCTTTTTCTACCATGATAACTGTAAACTCGTTCTGGACCGCTTTTATATTATTATTCTTTTGGATATTTCCAAAATTAGTTGAGAAACACTTGTATTCGTTTTGTTATAGCTTCTATTCGATTCAATATCACTATTTATTTCATATAACTCGTTTTATTTCTCTTTTTCTTACAGAGAATGAAAAATCCTGTGTCTTTGTTTTCAGGACGAGCCGTATCTAACCAATAAGTTTTCACTTGCTTTTGTCTTCGCTCTTGATCTCCCATTTTTTTTAAAACAAATAAATCTCATGAAACAATGAGTGTGCTTTTTATACATTTGTCAAATTGACATTCACATCCATAACCCCCACAAATGACATTTAACGATGCACAAAACAAGTAAGTCTAAAACTTCTTATATATTAAACCTTTTAAACATTTCTGAACTAATCTTTAATTAAAATTAACATAAACAGTAATTGTATCAATTAGATTGCGTTCTTTTTTCTTTCAGAGTAAACAAAACTTCACAAATATGAAAAATATAAATGATATAAAGATAACCACATTATTTGAATTTTAAAACAAGAAATCACAGCAATAATACGCAACTCTGAGTTTATAAGTTTGAATACCAAAACCTTACAGTCTTCACAAACCTCCAATCGTAAATTAAATTGTAACAAGCATCCCAAAAAACGGCCTTCCAGGAATTACAATACTCCAGTCAAATCATACAACACCGAATATCATAGCATTTTACTTGCAAATACCGTACGTATGTATTAATATCTAGTATTTGAAAGTCCACTCAAGGTTAACACTACAGTTTTTCCCCTTTTATTTGACTGTCTTTCGTCGTCTTTCTCATGTTCTGTCCCTTTCTATCTATTTTTCGCACCGATTTCATGTCGTCGTCTTTTTCTCTTTCTCTCTTTATTTCTTGCTCTAGTTGTAAATTTTTATTTTTGGATCACTTGAAAACCTTTCATAAGTATACAGGGTGTTCGAAATTATATAGGCACTATTGCTAATTTCGTTATTGCTAGAGCTACAAAGTCGGTTAAATTAAGAAAGTATTAGTTTTTTTGCGCTGATTACGATGCGTCAATAAAAAAAATAATATGGCGTTTACGAGTAATTCATGAAAACAACATTTTTTAAATATTCTGAAAGAAAATTACATTCTGAATATAAAAAATTGTATGCAGTAGAAACCTAAAGCGGATAATAAAAAAATTATTGCCGGTATTTATGGGGTGTATCAAGCTATCAATCAACAAATTATTTCTATGTATGGAGAAATTTGATGCTGACCATAAAAGAGTTTTACCAATAACTTTTTATTATACATTTTAGGTTACTATTGCATTAGAACTTTATTATTCAGAATTAAATTTTCTTTCAGAATAAGCAATGGTGCTCCGATAATTTCGAACACCCTGTATACTAAGGAAGTGAATGCTCCAGTGTTGTATAAATGCAAATTTGAAAATTCTGATCATATCAATTATATTTATTTCTTAGAGTACCTAATGATAAGAAATTTTTTTTCAATTTAATATTCTGATCTTCCGAATCGTTTTAAGTTGTAGACGTGATATGATGTGAATGAGGTGCGTCGATAAATAATTTATTTTAAAACATCCAAATTACTTAAGCATTGAATTTGATTTGTAAAGAACTTTCTTGTACTCGAAACAGAAGCCCTGGGGTCTTTGTTTGCTATCATATCGGATCCACCCTTATGTCGTCTAAGTCTCAGTAGTATTAAAGATTGAGGTATTAGTCATGGTTGAGTTTACCCTGTTGAGGCCGATAGGTCACGTGCGGGGGAGGTAATAAGACCTGACGGACCATCCCCAGGGCTGCCAACCCCAGCTTTCGATCACGCACCGGATCCTTATTCCGCATACATATTAAGTAATAACTTCATTTCGCAGTTTCATGCAGGGGCCACACGATTTTCTAGTTTCTTCAACTACAACAATAAATAATGGGTTTTATGAACTTTAAAAAGTGTAAGCATTCTGATGAAATCCCACGAGTTGTAGAGGGACATTAAAAGATACTTGTGGGACATCTCGCACACATCCATTAGTAGATATCGGATACCTTTATGGCTAACACGTGTTACATTATACTTTACAAAACCATCCTAAATATCGCTATCGGAGGCGAGAAGTACATTAACAATGATTCATTCGGTTTTCAGTGTGCACATTAAATTTATCTTTATAATACCATTGCTACAAACCGTAAAGCTGCTAAAATATGAATAGATATTGTAGCATAACACTTTTAGTTATTTAAATTTAGACCACACAGGTTTTTCATAGATATTTTTGAAGCCTGGAAACATACAGTTTTGGTGTTTCATAAAATAAAAATTTCCGTTTTAAAAAAATATGCATCTTGTAATGACTTTTCAAATGTAATTAATTAAACTACAAAGTTCCAAAGGTTAAATATTGTGATACTGATTTTTCACAGCTACTACAATTATGCAACTAATTTTTATGTAAACAGCATGTATTAATTTTTTAAAAGCACTTTCAAGTATTTTAAATTGCTGAATAGACCCTCATTAAGGAACAGTCGTTAATTAACGCTGTATCTTGTTACGTTATTACGAGTATACTCGTTCAATAGGTAATTTCTGATTTAATTTAAAATTTATTACCAAGAGTTTGTTTGTTTTACACAATTTTTTAACAGTACTAATATGTCTTTTAATGTCGCAAAACAAAACAAAAAAATATTAGAAACAGATTCTAATATAAGTGAGTTGTTTACAAAATTAAATTCAAAGGAGGTACTTGCTTGACTTTTAAGTATTAACGTAAATGCTGAAGTCGTTTATCGTGGCGAATTTGAAAGCAGCATTTAAACGTTTAGTGAAGTTATATCTTAAAAATGAGCAAAGTACTTCGCCTGAACTTTTCTATACTTTAGATATTGTTACTTATCATGTATTTAACAGTATTTTAATATTTTTACGATTTACTCCACAACATTTACTGCACTCTTACCACAGTAACAAGAGCATAACCGTAATATTATAAGAACATACTACATGATACTAAAGCCTTCATTTAAATAATATAGTATATATACCTTTTCAGATTATTTTCATTTATTTAACTACTGACTACAAAGAGACAGTAGTGAAGCAAAGGTCGACTCGTTTTAACCGTTGCTGTGTAGTGGATCACGCGCCTTGTAACTTGTGTACTTCGATCAACGCATGCAAAAAAAAAAGGAAATGTAAAGTAAACTATGCTGAAAGTTTTTAACTTTTTATTGCGAGGAAAACAATTAAGAGTTTAATTGTTTGAAAAAAGATTCCTTGAGATTAACTAAAACCACAAGCGGAAAGACAAATTCGTCAACCAAAAATTGAGTGAGAAGGGGAAATTAACACCTCTCCCCGATATTGCTGTACTTACAAATTAAGTTGACACTTTAATCTACCATCACTCATGAGCAATTTAGCCTAAACAGAAATTATTATCGGTTTTCGTTTATTAAATAAATAGGTAGGTATTTCGAATTTCAAAAATTTATAAACGGCGTAACAGAGAAATTAGCGGACTGGAACACAAGCCAAATTGTAGCTAATTTCTGAATCTATTAGTCTACAAAATAAATCGTATGGTCAGTTTATAAGTAGTACTTCTTGAAAAATTTTCAAAATTGGAACATTTTTTTACTTTCTAGTTTGTTTTTTCTATAAAAGTTTCTGTGCACGGCAACATTCTGTCTCTATAGGGTTATTACGATAAAACATTTGATTCCGATCTCTTAACTCGTTTTTGAGTAATAGGGCGCTAAAGTATATAACTTAAAAAAAATAGGTGCCATTGTAAAGCTAAGCGTTCGGAAAACAGCGTTGGATTTGCCCTGAGGTCTTCTATCAGTTTCTGTGTTCAGTTTGAAAAAATCAATCTCTGAATAAAGTGCTACCAAAAAACATGTCTAACTTCCGTTTCCGTCAGAACACCACATCTATGAACGCACACATGATCACGAGAGCGAGCGCACTCTCACAAACGCACGCACGCACACGCACGCACATGCGCATTCTCACCCGTCCGCCAACCCGCCCTCCATACCACCCGCCATGCCGTGCCATGCCATGCCATGCCATGCCGTGCCATGCTATGCCATGCCATGCCGTGCCATGCCATACCGTGCCATTCCATGCCATGCCATATCATGCCATGCGCTATCCTGCCCCGCTCGACCGTTCGCTCGCGCGCGCTTACACATACAACTGCACGCCTGCTTGCACGCACGCACGCACTTCCGCCATAACGCCCACTATCTCTCTTTAGATCACACTCCTGTATACCAATAAGTACTTCAATAATTAGGAAACAAGAAATACTTTTGCTCTACAATATCCATACAAACTGTGAAAACTGCACGAAAACATAACAGTTAAAATATTACTAAAAACTGAAAATGGAATTGATGATGCAGTGGAACATCTAATCAGCAACGTAAACATAGTACTCAACTCATCCTAAACGTGATAAAGTCGACAGGGTCAATAATTATTCTCTATGTGTTAGAGAAAAAATCGCTGGGTCGAGACAATATGGCAGCAAACAAGACACCCCAGGAACAAAAATGGATTAAACTGGTTATCTAAAGAGCTACAAAAGTTACTAAGCAAATGGAAAAATGAAGCGTTTAATGAATATGTAAGCAGTTTAGCACCCTTACATAGTGATTATACGCTGTAGAAAGCAACAATAAAAACTGAAAAGCGCTAAATACCCCATTCCACTAATTTCAAAGAAGATGACACGTGGGCCCAAAAAGAAAAAGATAAACCAGAACTGCTCACGGAACATCTATTCAAAATCTTCCAACCACACCACTCAATATCTACACAGAAAGAGGATAGGGAAATTTTGGACTACATACATATCCCACTGCAATTAAGCTTACCCATACAGAACTTTACACCTGGAAAAATTAAATACCTAAAAAGAGCGACTGGATATGACCCCATCTCTGGAAAACCACTGAAAGAACTGCTCAGAAAAGCATTATTGGCATTAACACAAATCTTCAACGCAATATAATTAGAATACAGTATGTTCCAATTCAGTGGATATTTGTCCAAATAATTTGAATACTAAAACTAGGCAAACCCCCACACAAAGTCACTTCATATAGACTTATATCGCTGCTACCAGTACTTGCAAAATTATTAGGAAAAGTAATAGTGATGAGACTGACGTCTATTATACAAAAGGAGGAATTAATTTCACAATATCAATATTGGTTGAGGCGTAAACTCTCTACATTGGAACAAATTCACCGAGATGTAGAAGTTATAGAAAAGGTCCTAGAAAAACACAGATTCTGCGCAACTGCATTTTTAGACGTCAGCCAAACGTTCGATAGAGTTTGGCATCCTGATTTATTATGTAAAATAAAAAAATTATTGTCTCATCAGTAGTTTCTATTCTTTAAATCTGATCTGAGTGAGAGGTACTAAGAAGTAAAATATGAAGAAAGCCAATACACATAATTAATGCAGGTGTTTCACATGGTAGCGTATTAGGGCCCACATTATACTAAATATTTACCGCAGACCTGCCCTGCGATAAAGATACGGTCACAACCATCTCTACGGACGATACTGCATAGTTAACCTGCACGAAGATCGAGCACAAGCATCAGCAAACCTACAGAAATCTCTTGATACCCTGCTAGCTTGGACACAAAAGTGGCGAACTAAAACCAATGAAAGTAAATCTACAGCAGTTACATTTACTATGAAGCGTAACACGACTCCACCTGTCTTACTGGACAGCATACCATTTTCTATCAAAAATGAATCTTGGCATGTCCATGGATAGGAGGCTAACGCAAAGAAATCATATCACCACCAAGAGAAAAAATTGGACATCAAAATGAAGAAAATGCACTGGCTGCTAGGTCGCAATTCGAAACTAACGCTTAATAACAAAGTCTTAAGAACAGTGTTAATTTCAATGCGGTCATATGGCATGCAATTATGGGGTTGTGCTAACCCCCCAAACATCAATGCAATACAACTGTTTCAAAGTAAGACTCTCCGAACAATGGCAAATGCTGTATGGTATATCAGCAATAATACATCACATACAAACCTCAAGACTCCCTGGGTCGGGGAAGAAATTAGAAGGTAGACTACCCAATTACCCCAGTGTTAGTGATCAATTTATTAAATAATGATGACAATATACTAGACGGCTAAATAGGCAAAAACCATTAGACCTTACTGATTAGTAAAATCGGGAGACCTCCAGTGGGTGATTGTTAAATTTGTTATTACATATCATTGACTACATTAATAAATGCATGCAAAAACTGCAAGCTTGATGTTATGAAATGTGACCTGCAAGTTTTACAAGTTATTTATCTAATGAGTAAAATTGTATTTAGGATTAAAATAATTTATAAATTATGTTTAAGAAACTTAACAGAATCAGTGTCTATGGTTCCGAAAATAGTTGTTATTATTATGGACTCTTAGGAGTATCCAACGATCTGCCAACTCGTTTTTGAGTAAACAGGCGTTAATGTTAAAATTATCATCATCATCATCATCATCTGACATGGAGCTGACTCGAGGGTCAATCCTGGATTACGCCAGGCCCACCCCATGCCAGTAGGTGGGTAGGAATTTATGTGATAGGTGGGACCGGGTGGAGTGTTGAATCGCGTTAGCATGTCTGCAATGCATACTGCAAGACACCGCTGCTACAACACCGGGTAGTTAGTAAGCTACGCATCAATGGGTGTTTTGAGTACGAAACCAAGACCGTTATGCGATTATGCATTTTAACCTAATAAGCTTTGGTATCAAAGTTTCACATTGTTCTTATTTTACACATTTCTATTGTTCTTAGATTACAGATTGAAAATATCTGAATTTCCTAGTTGCTAATAAACTACTTAATACTATTCTTTGATCTAGCATGGTCATATTTGGCGTTCCATTCCTGCTTCCTATGGATTCCTTTTCTTCTTTGGCTTCTTATTGCCCTGGGTGGTTGATTGTTGTCTACCGGAGTGTGTGTGGAGGTTGGACCTGCTTTGTAGTGTATTTCTATTGACGCCTTTAGTATTTCTGCTGCTGCTGCTATTAACTCGGCTCCCCCCCCCCCCCCAAATTCTTCTTTCCCTAGGTCTTCTAAGTAGGCTTCTGTTTGTAGTGGTGGGCCGTAGGTATGTACTAGATGGTCGTAGGGCGGAGCCAAGTTTCTTACATTTTCCTCCAGTTGCAATTGGAATTTTTGTGGGTTTTCTCTGATGTATGACACGATTTTGTTCCTTAAGATGAAAGCTTCTTTTTTTTGAGCTGTTCTCGGGTTGCTGTGACATTTGTGTTTTGGTTTGCTATTGAGGCGAATAAATAGTTTCCATCTCCTGTGATTTTCCGCACTGTCAATTTGTGTCTGTCCGTATATGCTGTTCCTGTTCCATGGTAGGTATTGTGTTTCCTGCTTCTTATGATTTCCGTTGATTTGCTGGTGTTTACACTTCCGTGTATATGTTTACGCACCTTCTAATACTACTAGTTCTGATTGACATCAGACGTTAATGTAGATACTTTTTTTTTTTTTTTAAGTTTTTATTTAAGCTAGTTCACAGCAAGTCTTTGCTATTCATAGCTGTGTTAGTACACTCACTTTGTATAAGCACTAAGGGGTTACTTTAACCCATCACTTATTTAAACACTATTCACTATCATATTTAAACGTTTATGAATTTTTCTACTGCCTATGTGATAGTACTCAGATGCAGGATATAATTTTAGATTTTCGTGATAACGTTAATGTTAGATACTAGAACCAATCTAATTTGACATACCCGGTTCTGAGCCTTAAATTCAACATTACGCTCCAAACCTTACTTAAATTACATGAACATAGACGTACTCCCCAGATGCTCCGCTCTACAACTTAATATATAAACTTTCTTAATGTTAGGTGTATATCACTACCTTAGATTATACAATAAATAACCATCTATACAAACATAATACTAACAAAATGTATTTTCAATACAAATATCGGTAATTAAATCAATTAATCTAATGGAAAATTATTGTACTTTATTGAAGGTATCGCGGCGCACGTAAAAGAATTCGTTTGCTTGAATTTTCCCGCCTGTTGAGTGTGAATTTATTTTGGTTCTAACTTTCCTAAATTGTAACGGATCTCGTTTGCCTTTTTCTGCTGAAAAGACCCTTAGAAATCTACCTGTTTCAAGACCTTTAGCGTCGAGTTCCAGGAATTTGTGTGTTGGCGTTCTCTATTGTCGGGTTTGGACGAAAATAAACTCTATTGCCTAACAGACTGCCCTTATAGAATAAGAATATCTACTTTTTTAAATTATTTGTATTGTTTAATATCTACTTACAGCCGCCTGTTCTTAAATTATCTTGGGGATTACATCTATTTATTCTCTATTAGAAATTACTACTCAGCTTTAACTGTTTGCTAAATATCCATTTTCCGGTTTCCTTTCATCTGTTGTGACATCTGCAGGTAAACAAGGTGGTACCTTTAATCCCGCAGGTAATTCTCGCTTCTTTGTTTTTGAGAACTGGAACTACACTAAAATTGTTTTTTCAAACGATCAAAAACGCAGTTTTACATTTAAAAGCTGGAGTGGCGTCGTTAACACGTGTGCCCTCGGCCACTGCTGGAACTCGACTCCAACAGGCGTTAATGTTAAAATTATGATAATAAATAAGAAAGATCATTGCTTTAATTTTTATTATCTATCATTTTTGTAGCTTATGAGATTTCGATACACTACCCACACAGTATAACTGTTTAATTTGCTTCAATTCCCACAAAAATAAGTTAGAACACAAATTTCTTAATCGTTTTTAGATAATATGTAATTAAAATACAATAGAGGGGTTTAAATTTACATTGGTTTCACAAGTTTAGACATGAATTCAGGATTATGTTAATAAGTTTAATTGATTTTGTAACACGATAGGGTTATTAAAATCAAAGTCCTAATCTAATAATTACGTTGCCTCTGCGTAGGTTGATAGGTTTTTGGGTTTAATTAAATTATTAATTAGTTAATAGATTAACTAAAATTATGGACCCAAACTAATCAAGAAGGCCTCATGTAAGCAAACAAAATCTAAAATTAGGAGCTTTGTTAACATACGGGAGCTCTAATCGTGGGATTTTCGTTATAAAAATGAGGTGGTATTATTTATTATGTAAAACCTTTTAACATAATTTAAAAATTTAAAATCAAGCTAATTTTCCAAGATAAGATGAGAAATTATAGTTAAACATTTCCATGCATCATACAGTAAGGTGGTAATAATTTTGGCTAATTCACTTAGACAAGAGATAATTCAAGAAGGAAAATTTTGACCCAATTTGCTTATAGCATAGGCGCTTAAAATAAAATTCAAGAAAATGTAGAATCGCGAAGTTAATTAAGAATTAAAAGCAATTTACCTAAGGAAATTGTTGAAATAGGTTGTGAACTCTAAAACAGACTGCACGTTCATTTCGCGTTATAATTCACTGCGTTAATTAGCAAGGGAATTCAGCAAACTTTGCCTAAATTGGCGCTTTGATACATTCAGCTTTATAATTACAATTACGTAGGCGTATTGGATTCGTCAGAGATAAAAGCAACTTCTAACAGCTTTAATACTGCCAGTTTTATTCACAACTTCAAAACTTTCGCCATGTCAATTAAATACAAGCTAGACCTTACTAAATATACGTTTTGAGGAGCATCAGAAAGGTGCAATTTATGGCACGTGTCGCACGTAAACCATTTTTGATGGTATTTTCGTGAATTACTCCACTAGGGACGACACATTTCGAATATTACGTTTTCTTCAAAACAGCAGGTGTTGCCGCAAAATTATGAGTTTGGGCACATCGAAATGCAGGCTTTAAATTTGTGTGTTTGGGAGGGGCCGAAACCAATCAAAATTAAAAAAGAATTATTTCACACTTCACACGTTTGATTAAAAGTTTATTTTACCCTTCAAAGTTGTTCAAGAACCCCTTCGAATTCCCTCGACGTGTACGTCAAAAAATTGTATTCGAGCACAATAAAACCGCGACCGAAACCGCGTTGTGCTAGTCTTGTTATTTATGCACCGTGCGCTCCGACCTCCAAAATTGCGTATTTCTGCAATAGGAGGGTGAATAATGCGCTATGTTAGGTCTAGACCGCTTCACCAAGCTTTCCAATGTACGGGCCTTAAATACGATTCAATGAAATTTCCATTGCTGAAAGCAAAATTTTGATTTGCATAAATTAAACTGCTCGTACTACCTATAAAAATTGCATCTCATTTTGTAATTCGAATTTTTTAAATTATTTTACTTCTTGAAGAACTGTTTGAGAAACTGATTTCTTTAGAAACGCACATTTACTTCCTCAGACCAGTTGCAGAATTAAGAAATGTTTGTAAAACTGTATTTATGCATATTTGAGAGCCTTAGGAGTCCAAAAAAGCAATTTACGGAAAAACTTTTTTGCTCTTCAATTAGCGATATCTCCCGATCGGTTACTTAATTTTAAAACAATTTCGCAGGTAAAACCTTAGTTTAACATATATTTAACAAAACCTTAGAATCAGGAGGAAGTCTATTTAACTACCTCTACAACCAAGTTTTAATACAAATTCTGCCAAAATTAATTTTTGTTGCAAAATCTTCACAATACTTTATAATAAAAATAGACCAATAATAAGTAATGGGAAAAAATGTTGAAAAGTGATATAATTTCGGTGGTGCTGTACCCGGAAGTGTCACAGGAGTTACCTAAGCATGGCGTTAGATCAATATATACGAGCTCGCCTCAAATTCGCCGCATAGAAACATTACCCCTGTGGCTTTTGTCCTATCCCGTTGGTCACTCATTACAGGCACTCACACCAAACAACTAAGTTTGAGAAAACTGGTTAAACTTACAAAGCCCCAATGCCCAAAACCCAAAACTAAACATAAAGTAGAAATACACATCGTAGCTTAGGATTAGTAACAGAATTGGGGGTAATTCGTTTTATAGAATGGTTTGTGAAGCAAACTTTAAACCAACGAATGATAGTATTTGTCAACGTAGCCATAAAATGTATTGATAACGTGATGTAAAAATTTTGTGCAAAATACAAAAATTATTTTAAACACTAGTCTAGATTAATTTTTTTTCATACAGCAATACCTACCACAAGCGAATTAAAAATTATCGATAATTATGTCGCTTCATTGTTGCTAGGAAACATCACGACGAAAAACGGGAAACTATCATTTTTAAAGAATAAGGACAAGGTCTTAATAGTTTCTTGGTACGCCCTACTGCTTATATAGAAGAGTTTCTTTGTGTTAAGTTGCTGCCGTTAATGGCGTTAATATGTTTTTAATATCTTGCAACATTCAAGTTTATAGAAATATAGTTACCTAAGTAGAATGTCGTTAATGCTTATCATACTAAACTGATACTATTATATTAATTTTACAAGAATATACTAAATCTTTACTAAAGGTAATATTAACTTTGATAATGGCATGTAAACATGTCAAAATACGTATAAGGTTAAAGTAAATAAATATTGTTGAATTAAAATAAATTATTTTATTCCTAAAAAACGACATAAAATTGCATGGAAGCAGGCTGACCGCCCTACGGCTAGTTAGATATTACGCTGCGACATCGGATCAAAAATCGCGCTAAATAGCTTATTTGAAGAGTTACAGAAAAATACACAAAGAATGAAAAAATATTTTCTAAACTAGAACTAATTGATAGGCGTAATTAAAATCACCCAACTTCCGGAAAACGTGTTGTTGATATTAAAAAGTATCAATTTTTATAATAATTTTTAAAATGGTTTAAAATTATTTTTATCATAATAAACTGCTTCAAATAGTCCATTGAACTGTTTAAAGTTTACGTTTGTATTCATTCAATTGTGTCATTGACTGATGTATAAGGTTTACAATTTACTTCAAAAATCGTGTAATTGAAACTCTTAGCCAAAGTATCCTGGGAACATAAAAACTGGAAAATATCATTTCCTATGCATTTTGTCTATAGTTAAACTTTTTTGGGAAACGGTGTATGCTGTCCGCCTATGCAATGACGGAAAAAGATATTGCCATAACCGCTAAGGTGAGAAACGACGAAGCAGCTACAGACATCGATGTTTCGGAGTTATTGCTCCTCTTCAGTGAAGCGTAGATGGGGGGAAAAGTTGGAAAAAGGAAGAAACACAACAGGGTAGGTACCAAGACACATCAAACCTTTGTACCTTGTCATCCGGGTCGATTGGCTGTCAACCCTGTAAATTAGTGGGTGTTAGTCATGAAGGCACAAATTTGGGATGTGTGTTTTGGTACCTACCCTGTTGTGTTTCTTTCTTTTTTTCCAACGTTTCCTCCCAGCTACGCTACACTGAAGAGGAGCAATAACTCCGAAACATCGATAGCTGTAGCCGTTTCGTCGTTTCTCACCTGAGCGGTTTATGGCAATATCTTTTTCGTTTTTCTGTCATTATTGTATATATTTTAGTACCAAATAATATATGACTTTGTTACTTAGTTTTTGACAGATAATCACGCAGTGCTTTTAATATGTACGATGTTGGATACACCCTTACAAGACAGAAATTCGGCAAACGTACAGGCTTGTCCTCTGGCACCGGTGTTTATCCCTAGCAGCAGGAAAGAAACTGCATACGAGGTGTTTTTAAAACGTATGGTGTAAACATGTGTTCGGAAATGCTGTCTTGGGGAGCTATAGCCTCTTAAAGGGGCTGTCCCAAATTCATTTTTTAATTATTATCTTCCGAGAAATATTAAGTACGGTCATGAGACTTGGCATGCAGGCTAATATTAGTAAGCGCTATTATTTCGCAGCAATCAATGGCAAAAAAATAATTTATCCATAGGCGTACGCAAAATTACATAAAAAATGTACTCTTACTATATTTGTTATAACACCAACTTGTTTTTCTCATTCATTTGATACCAGCCAGTTAAACACAGCGAGCAAAAAAAACTTAATTAAGGAGACGGTAGAAAAACGAATGTCTTAGATTGATACGTAATTTGCATTTTCTGTCGTTAATTTAAAAATTATGACTTTAAAAGAACCTTGATTAAGTGTTTCGTTTGCTCGCACTGTCTTACAAAAATGATTAAACCCAAAAATGAATTCTCACAATGTGACTTCTAGAACTGCTGAACAGTGGTTTGAGAGAGAGAGAGAGGGGTTAAATGATCAACGGTAAATTTACCACGTAAACTTCAGCGTTATCCCAGCCACATTTAAAGCACATTGCTGTTGCTAAAAGGTCACGTGACACGGCGCAGTGACTTGATCCTTATTTTATTTTTTTAAATAGAATAGTATACTGTGTGACGACTCATTTGAAAGCTCTTTTCAAATGGAATTCAGAGCACTGTTTTTTTTGACAAACATTGACCGGTAATGTATGGATAACCGTTGTTCAAATTGAATCTCACAAAAATCTTCTTTTTGGAACACATCTAGTGTGCGATTTTCGGTTTTGTTTTTCAAGTTGTTGAATTTAAAAATACCTTTTTAATGGGGTATGAGTTGACCCACCTTCGTATTAGAAAGTCTCGAGAAACCCCTCTACCCCCCCCCCCCCCACTCAAACTACTCTTTCCGAAGCCCCTAAAAAAATTATAAATATTTTTACTGAATACCTAGTGTACGATTTATATGTATAACAAATTTTCTATCCCATCCATGTAGGTTCAATGGTTTAGCCGTAAAAGATAGTGCGTGGGTGGTTTTACACGCACTATATAGGTATGTGTAGGTAGTTGGTAGGTACAAACTATTGAAATTTTTGTTACGCTTTGTATATTTATGTAGGTGGTAGGTACAAATCATTGAAATTATTTTAGATGTAGGTACCTCATGTTATTATTATGTTGCTAAAAGTGTTGAGTTTTGTTGTTGACAATTCTAACTGTGGTAATTAAAAAAAATATTTTTAGTTATGCACAAAAAAGCAACATAATAGTTATTTATTGTATGAGTGGATTTATGAGGCAAATAAAACTCGCGAAAAAGATTAGGCACGAGGCCGCAAGGCTGAGTGTTTAAATTTTCAAGAGTTTTATTTGCAGGTAATCCACAAATGCAATACAAAATTTTATCCACAACTTACAATATTGTAGAGGCATAGTTATGTGAATCACTAATACCGACATTGATCATTTTGAAACATTGAATTTAATTGTATATGAAAGATCAGCGTAGCAAGTTGTCACTAATCAAAACTGTCAAAATTGTCATAATGATAAATTAAACGGCTTCACGAGAAAATGCAGAATTTTGGTGAAACTTCTTGTGAAACTTCAGTTCCAGCTACGATTGCAGTTAAGCTGTCCTCGCCAGTGAAGCAAAAAAAAACGACAATATTTTCTCTTTTAATGTGAATATAAATGTAAATGTTAACAAGGAAGTTTAAATATAATTTGATTATGTTACGTGTCTTATGGCGTAATTATAAGACCCATGTGTTTTATTAATACCATAAGACGTCTCTCAATTGTAGTAAGTTGTGGATAAAATAAATTAATCTTGCATCTCGGTAAAAGCTTCTTATAGTATGTGACCAAAGTTCTAGATACAAAAAAATACAAAATTAAAAAAATAATAATCTTAGTTATACATAAAAATGCAACATAAAATAAATTAAACTTGCATTTTTCTTAAAGCTTCTTATATCATGTGATTAACGTTCTCAGTACAATCCGGTATGGTCTAGTGGCTAGGATACCTGGCTTTCACCCAGGAGGCTCGGGTTCGATTCCCGGTACCGGAAATTTTTTTTCAAAAAGATTTTGAAGTTACCGGCTTAATTTTATTTTTTTAATAGCAGTAAATGGATTTGTAAAGAATATCAGTTAACAACAATCAAGTCTCTTTCAAGTGGGAAGAAATAGTATGGAAATGTTACAAAGCATTCCAAACGTGAGTAATTTAATAAGTTGTCTTGTTTTCCGGTGAAGCAACTTCTCAACTTTTTTGTTCCTTTTTTATACACAACTAGAACAAAGATTTAAAAAATTTACAATAAATGAAATTGCCAACAACGAAAATGTACACTTTTAACAACATAATAACGTCTAAAATAATTTCTTGATATTAGAGTGATGAAAATTCCCACTGAACGGAATATCAACAAAAGCTGAACGCATGCATGGCAATGGAAATTCATGAACAAAACATTATTGGCTTTTATTATCGAGGCAATACTCGCAGTAAATAATTATTTAAATTTAATGTCACAACCAGTTACCATATTTTCTAAGTTAAACGAAACTTTTTAATTTTATTTCAATCAAATATTTCTACTTTATTCAATTGGAAGGATTCATTCAGTGGCCTTCTCGGCCTTCAGACCTAAATGCCTAATATTTTATGGAGGCTAGTTAAAATCTTATGTTTACAAAGATGAACTCAACAATTCCGTACTTTTAAATAAACTTGTATACACCGTGATTTAGAATTATGATGCACAATTTTATACGTGTGTAAATCACTAAAAATAAAGCGATCGCAATTTTTTCGTTTTGCTTTATGCCAATCTATAAGGTTTCTATGGACCTCTTCGGGGGAGAAGGGAAAAATTTGTTTATTGATGATATACAGTGTTTCCCAAAAAGTACACAACAAATGGGAAAGATTTTGATTATTGATTTCTCAAAATATTTATAGTTTTTATAACATGTTGTGTAAAATCATTTTTCCAACTATAAATTTTTCAATTGACTTACGGTTTGGTGGAAAATTCAAATAATTTAAAATTGTGACAAGTGCTACCATTATTTCTCAAAAGCTTGAAGAAGTTTATAGAAAAAAGATGAATGTATTTAAAAAGTATGTATATTTAATATAAAGTTTTAATAAGAAATAAAAATTATATTTTTTTCCCATTTTTAATTATAGGTATTGTTACGTCACAATAAATGACTTTCAGTAAATTTTTATTAAATTCTATGTTGTTTTGTTTTCAACTACAGGTATTTATTTGTAAAATGCTTGCATTTCATCCAAGCCTTTTACGTGTTTAAGGCACATTGGTTATTGGTTATTGGTAGTAGCAATTGCAGAGCACGGTTTTGTGAGTCCCTGAACACCCCGGCCAATAAGGCCTATTGTGTTTCTCTGCCCTTGCGTTTTGAATTAGGTGAACAGGTTAAGACCCTTTACTAGGTTTAGTAGCCTGTGGACCAGATCTTTTTCCGGTATGCCTACCTGTGGGTCTATTTCGCCCAACAGGTTGTGACGTCGGCGGTTTAATGCTTCACATTCAAAGATTACATGAGAGGCAGTTTCTTCCTCTTCATTACAGAGTCTGCATATGGGTTCTTCTGTATATACGCCCATTCTGTGCATGTGTTTCCTTAGATTGCAATGACCGGTTAGTAGCCCCGTCGCAATTCTAAGATTATTTCTGTTGAGTTTCAGTATTTCAGTTGTTAAAGTCTGAGATGGTCTTCCCATCATCAGTTTACTGTGTCTTTGTCCTTGCACGTGGTTCCAATATTGCTGGTGTTGTTGTTTAATCCACTCAGTTATTACCCCACGTGCTGTCGCCTTCGTGATACCTAGTACTGGTTCAGGACCAATAAAGGTTGCCTCAGATCCTTTCCTCGCTAGTTGGTCTGCTTTTTCATTGCCTGCTATACCCTTGTGACCTGGCACCCACACCAGTGTTACTTGGTTGTGTTTTGCCAGGGTTTTCAGGTTTTGCAGGCATTCCCAAACTAGCTTGGATCTTATCTGCTTTGATGCTAATGCCTTTAGGGCTGCCTGACTGTCAGTGAGTATTTGGATAGGTTTGCCTTTGGTTTGCCTTCTCAAATTCTCACAGACACAGGTTCCCAGAGCGAATATCTCCGCTTGGAATACCGTGGTGTTTTGCCCCAGTGAGACATGCATGTTGTGCCTTGGGGTTTCGCCGTGTATTCCAGCACCTGACCCGTTATCCATCTTAGACCCATCTGTGTACCAGATCAGCCCTCTTGACGGATTCTGTTCTTCCCTACGACGCCATTGATCCCAGTCCATTTGGATTTCAAATGGTTTGTCGTATGAAATTTTTGGAATCATAGTGTCGCTACCCATGTTTAAAAGAGGGTTTGCGATATCATTTGTGATTCTGGTGTGCCCAAGGTTGTTCTGGGTTTTCCAGTTCATGTTACATGTCAGCCTGTATGCCGCCATCCTGGCCTCTCCCCTGATGAAAATGTCGAGGGGGGGTAGGTTTAGCATTATTTCCATGGCTGCCGTGGGTGAGCTTTTCATTGCTCCTGTTATGCATAGGCATGCTAGCCTCTGAATTTTTGTGAGTTTTGCGATTGCCTGCTTTTGTTTGACCTTTGGCCACCAAACCAGGCAGCCGTAGGTTATCATGGGTCTTACCACTGCAATGTATAACCAGTGTACCATGTGTGGCTTTAATCCCCAGGTTTTTCCAACTGTTCTCCGGCACATCATTAATGCCGTTTTACATTTGTTGGTTATGTTGTCTAGATGCTGATTCCAGGTCAACTTGGTGTCTAGGAACGCGCCCAAATATTTGACCTCTCCTCTCATCTGTACAACTTGGTTAAAGAGAGTTGGCAGCCGTAGCCCATCCAGCTTTCTTTTGTTAGTGAAGGGGACTAGTGTTGTTTTTGTAGGATTTACCCTTAGGTTTTCCTTTATGCACCACCCTTCAACAGCTTTTAGAGCTCTTTGCATGAGCTCTGATACTGTATTGGCATATTTCCCCACTATGAGTATGACGATATCATCCGCATACCCCTGTGTGTAGTAGCCAGATTTGTTCAGTGAGACTAGCAGTTCGTCTACGACCAAGTCCCAGAGCAGGGGAGATAGGACTCCGCCTTGAGGACATCCTCTGGCCACAGACACCTGTGCTGTCTCACCTGCCAATGTCGTCTGAATCTGTCTGCCTTGTAACATGGCTTTCATCCACCTGCATAGGGTGTCTTCAACTCCACGGTTACTAGCAGCCAGTATCATTGATTCAAATGAGGTGTTATCAAATGCGCCCTCTATGTCAAGAAATGCAGTTAATGCTATTTCTTGGTTGGTCAGTGCCGTCTCTATTTTTGAGATTAGCTGATGTAATGCGCTTTCGCACGATTTTCCTGCTTGGTATGCATGCTGATTAGGGTGTAGTGGCCTCTCTATTAGACAGGTTTCCCTAAGATGCTTTTCAATCAGTTTCTCCATTGTTTTCAACACAAACGATGATAGGGATATAGGTCTATATGCCTTTGCCTGGGCGTATGAATTCCGCCCCGGTTTTGGTATAAAGACGACCCTTACTTGGTTCCATGCTTTTGGCACATACCCTAGTGCCAAGCTGGCTCTATATATTTTACATAAGATTGGTGCTAGGTCTTGCTTGCCCTGCTGTAGCAGAGCAGGGAATATCCCGTCAGGACCAGGAGATTTATAGGCCTCAAATGAGTTAATTGCCCAGATGACCCTATCGTACGTTATTACCCTATTGGCTATCCGCCAGCTGTCCCTAGATGCTCTACGATAGAGTTGTTCTAGGTTTTGCTGGTCATTGATAGGCTCAAGGTTTACGTTCATCGAACCTGGAAAGTGCACTTGGAGTAGGACCTCCAGTGTTTCCTTACCATTGTTCGTATATTCCCCTGTGGGTTTTATAAGTGTCCCCAGTGGATTTATCGGGTCCTTTGCCATGAGTTTGTAGAGTCTTGCTCCTTCAGATGTAGATTCTACATCTTCACAGAACTTCCTCCATGAATCTCTTTTGGCTTTTCTTAGTTCCCGATTGTATTCGGTGAGTGTTTTGGAATATTCCAACCACTCATTCGTTTTTTTCGCCTTATTGTATGATTTCCTGGTTTTCTGCCTTAACTGAGCAAGGTTTTCATTCCACCAGTTTACTGTTCTGCTGGTGATTCGCCTTACTTGAGGGCAGCTTTCATGATAAGAGGTTATTATTGCCTCTTGTACCTGTTCTGAGGCTACCTCAATTTCATAAGGATTTCTCAGACTTTGCATAACCTGCTTAATGTTATTGCCCAGTTCGCTCCTGTAACTCAGCCAGTTGGTTTTACGTGGGTTTCTGTACATCTCCAATGTTTTATCGTCATTGACGATTTCCAGGAGTATATACCTGTGATCTGAGTGGGATGGCTCCTCAGACACATACCACTTAGCCACCTGTGTGCTGATATACGGAGAGCTAATGGTTATGTCAATTACTTCTTTCCTTACCCTTGTAACAAAAGTTGGTTTATTGCCTTTATTCAAGATTACCAGATCTCTGGAGATTATGAATTCTAACAGTGACTCACCTCTGTTGTTCGTGTCAGTGCTGCCCCACACGGTATGGTGAGCGTTTGCATCTGCTCCGATGATCATCTGGAGGTTAGAGTCCTCACAGAATTTCTCCAGCCTCTCCACGTGCTCTGAAGGTGGTGGGTTGAGTGAGTCATATGGGAGGTAAGCAGAAGCGAATATTAGCTTCTTGCTGGCTCCGTTTTTATGATAGCTCAGTCTTATGGCTGCTAGGTCTCTAGAACAGAAATTAAGCAGTGTTAAAGCCTGTAGATTCTTCCTGACATAGATACAGGATCTTACATTGCCAGAGTGTAAGTCATAAATAATATTACCTTTGGCTTCTCCGAGGCCTGCTACACGGCCCTTGACTAACCAGGGTTCTTGTATGAGGGCCACATCGATGTTGTCTGCTGCTAGCAGTCTGCATAGTGAGGCAGAAGCCGCCTTACTGTGCTGAAGGTTGATCTGCATTACCCTCAGCATTTTTAGGCATTTCCTTCCTTCCTAAGACTTTGAAGTTGAGCTGAGTTAGTCCCAGATAGGGTTTGAAGCCCATTCCGCTCAGCGTCTTCAAAGAGCCATCGTCGATGCTCATTACGAGAGTTGTCCCTTTGGGTTCCTCTTTTCGTGTGACGACGTGCCACTCCTTTGCTGATAGGCCCATATTCTGGGTTTCCAGCAATTGGAGTATCTTTGGTGTTTGAGCCACGCCAAGGAGTTCTGTTGGCACCCATACTACGACCTTGGTGGTCTTGACTATGTCCCTCGCCAACCCCACTTTGAGGACTGCGCCTTCCCACAGCTCGAGTTTGGGTGTCCACTCCGTTAGCCATGTCTTTGACTTTTCGTTCGCACATGTGAAGTACACTACTCCTTTATCTGCGTAGCTGTTTTTAAACTGGGGTGCGGTTTCTGGTTTGCATTTCCAGATCTCTCCCATAACAGCCATCTGTATTTTCTTTGACTGCTCTTCTGACAGTTTTTCTTCTGGATAGTTATCCAGAGTGATAGCCATCTTTGAGGCGGTTAGAGCTTGGCTGTAGGTCGCCCCAGACACGTCTTTCTGGGACGTGCTGGGTTTTACCTGCAGCGGCTCGCCGCCTTCTGACTTTTTTGACTTTTTCTGGGGCTGGCTCTTCGTCGAAGACGGAGTGCTTCCCTCAGATCTCAGTCGCTTGCTACTAGCTACCCTAGAATCTTTGCTGGTTGAAGTGCCTGCTGTAGGTTCTTGGTTTTGCCGGTTTGCCCTTGGTTTCCTGGGTCTGATCGGTTCCCCAGCCGCCTTCGCAGCCTCTATTGCTTGCTTCCGTTTCTGTGCACCGGATAGGCACATTACTTGTTGCATTTAATTATTTGAAAATCTTAAATGCAACAATTAATATTTATTTATAAATTCTAGCTTTCCTCGTTGAAGTCCATATTTATTGATTATGGGTATATAAAATACTTAATTACTTCAACAATATTGATTTATTTTAACCTTATACGTATTTCGGCATGTTTACGTGCCATTGTCAAAGGTTATATTAGAAAGTAAACAGTTGATATTGTTATACCAATAGAACTTGGTGACTTGATCTCGGTAATCGTCTGCAGATGACTTGATTTCTTATTCCAAAATATCCAAGAGGGGAGAATTTAAAAGATCAATTTGCTCATTTATTAACGGTACAGTTTTTAAATGTTTGTGAATTTCAAAAGCTTCTAGTATATCTAATTTACGTTTATCATCACAAAAGTGTAAACATTTTATAGTCTTATTAGATGTCATTGAATGATTGTGTTCTAGTAAGTGTTTAGCGTAATTGGATTTATGTGGGTGTTTGCATTTGTAACAACGTACGTGTTCTTTATACCTAATATCAAAATTTCTAATTGTCTGGCCCATATCAATCGAATTACAATGCGAACAATTTAATTTGTAAATGCCTGATTTTAGCAAATCATTTGTTTTTGATTTTGCATTAAACAAATGTTTAAGATGTTTCTAGTTGTTTTAAAACTTACTTTATATTTATTTGTTTGGTTTATAATTTTAGCACTTTTTTCGTATTTGTCACCAAAATATGGGATCGAGGCATATTTAATCGTATCGGATGAAGTTGGAGTATTCGGATACATTTTTTGAATGGCTAATTTATAGTCTTTTTCTTTAATTAATGTATCAATAAGTTTAGTATTATAACTTTTTGATTAATTCGGAAGAATTGTTAACTGAATATTTTGGTTTATAATCAAAACTGGTAACCATATTACTTAGTATTTTTGCTAGCATATGGTTGGGTGCATGTATGTATGATACCACTGGTCTAATGGGCATGTTGCGTTTGTGTATTTTTAATAAACCGTATAGTTTTGGTGGTTGTGGATTTGGATTTATTATTTGTCTTTTTTGATAAGCTGTTAAACAAACCTGGCAATTTTCTAATGTTTGTTTTAATTCTTTTTGATAATTTTTGGTGGGATTACTAGTTAAAGTTTTTAAGTTTGAACTGGTTATGAAATCATTAATTTTTTGTAAGTAATGTCATTGGGTAATATAACTAACGTGTTTCCTGTATCTGCCTTAACAGAAATGACATTATTTACTGAAATTTTTTCTTTAATCGTTTTAAATAATAAACTATTTTGATTAATTATTTTATTTTTTGATTTATTAGTATTCATTGACATCTCTTTTAATAAATTAGCAATTTGAAATTTTGCATAATTGAAATGTCTTTCTTTAAGAATCAAAACTGCTAAAATTTCTTTAATATTATTGGTAAATTTTGGAAAAGGGGAAAATTTAACGGTACAGTTCTTAAATTCACAAACATTTAAAAACTGTACCGTTAATGAATGAGCAAATTGATCTCTTAAATTCTCCCATATTAGATATTTTGGAATAAGAAATCAAGTCATCTGCAGACGATTACCGAGATCAAGTCATCAAGTTCTATAGCTATAACAACATTAACTGTTTACTTTCTAATATAACCTTTGACAATGGCATGTAAACATGCCGAAATACGTATAAGATTAAAATAAATAAATATTGTTGAAGTAATTATTTTTTTATATACCCATAATCAATTAACAATTAATATGCCTTAAACACGTCCGTATAACCACACAATACAGAACCTATATCGAACCTGTATTTAAATCTTTAGTCGATACAGGCTTTCTGTACCCTATGGATAGCGCGACGATAGAGATTACATATCGATTGGGTATAGTTGTCTTTACTAACTCTGTATATAAGATGTAAAGCTCCTGTACAGACAACATATAGTTAAAGTACAGATGCAGTTAAGATTGCGTATAGAGCACATGAAGGTACTGTAAAGATACGATATAGGTTTTTAAAGATACTATTCCGATGCTGTATCGTCCAAATTAAGGTGCGGTATAGATAATTCAAGCAATTAATTTTAGATAAAAAAAATATTTTTTTACGCGGATATATTTTCTTTTATAATATTTTATACAACCCCTCTGTATTTTTTTAGCTAATTTCATTTACACTAATGTATTTATTGATAGATTTTTAATTTTAAAAATGCGCTGCATACTTTACCTTAGCGGGGAATCGAACTGGCCATCTTTGGTTTGTGAGTCGGTCTCCTTGCACCCTGAGCTAATCTCGCCTGTTATAAGATTCGACCGCTAAATGTTTTAAGAGTATTACAGAAGGTTATGATGGACAATATGATACAAATGTACTACCAAGAATTACAGTTAGGGTTAAACCGTTTTTTTTGCAGTAAAATTTATAGTGACGTTGCATAATATCTCGTTAAGGGCGTATAGTATGCTTGGATAAAACGTGATTAACAGGGACTACGTAGAAAACGCATTGGACGCTTAATAATAAAGTTAGACATTTTTGTGGGCTCTTGAAATTTTTAAAGTTAAATGTGTTTCATGTTTCTCATTTTCTAATTTTGTTTTTTACATTAATTTTAATGTAGAGTAAAATCATTTTATAAATAGTTGGTAAAGTGTATCGTTTGTAGCTTTGCTAAGTTTTTAATAAACTGATGCCGAAACAAAAAAAAAGACAACTACGTAGTTAGATTATATATAGTATTAAAATTTCAAGAAACACGTGAAAACAGACTATTTTGATAGAGTAAAGTATTAAGAAAAATAAACAGTGAAGAATTATAGGGGATAAAATATAAAACAGTTTTAGTAGGTTCAGACATTTCGAGAATCTTACTTCGAAATAATTGATGTCTTTGTATTATTTTACCACCAACTACTTTAAAGTGCATTATTTCTGAATTTCCCGCCATTGCTGAGGTCAGAATTGTAATTTCAAGAAAAAAATATCACGTAATATGTTCATGTTGTCGGTTCGTACTTTGTACTGCTGGCGCTGGGATAAGCTTTAAATATCTTTATCTTTTTGGTGAGTGGACTTTCCAAGCAGGTCTGTTTATAAACCCCCATAAAGGTTTAGAGCTAATCTTCAACCATGCATTGTTTAACGTCCGGCTTGGTTTTAGGTTTTACCCTTAAGAAAGTTTCTTTGCAATTGAGTCATTGTTATTGTGTTTCGCTGGAACTTTTAGCCGATGAAATATATTTATTTACAAAGTTTTTCCAATTACATGTTCAAAAACACTTTAGGTTAATGATTATGTCATAAATTATTATTATAATTGTAGGAAGCACACAAATCTCCAAGGTTCCATCAAATTCGTAAACTTTAAATTCTTGATCTTGTTGATGCGCCATTTTTAACGTTTTTATACACAAGGCCAACAAATAAAAATAGTGTTTAGATTGACGCTATACACAGCGGTTTTAGGCTTAAGATAAAACTGTAAAGACAGGCAGTATATATTTAGCACAGATTCGATAAAGACAAAAGCGGTAATTGCGCTACAGGTGCGATATAGCCTGCATGAAGATATTGTAGAGATTTGTTAAAGGTACAACTGTAAAGACAATCAGTATATATTTTCTACAGATCCGATAAAGATAAAATCCCTGCTTGAAGTACCGGTGCGGTATAGCATAGAATAAGATGTGATACAGATGTGATAAAGATAAAACTGTACTGGAAACAAGTATAGATATCATATAGATGCGGTAAATATTTAATCTATACAGTTAAGGTATAGGCTAAAGTACAGCTCCAATACATATTACACCTGTATCACGTAATCTTTACCGCATCTTTAAATATCTCTATCGCCTAGGACATCTTTATAGATGTAGATATTTGGTAATATCTTACAAAATCCGAAGAAAATGAAAATGTTATTTCCAATTGAAACTCTATATTTGGGCTTACTTTTTAAATGCAATTATCTTTTGCTTATAAACTTTTTCAAAATTTTGAAAAAAAAAGGTAGTGTACTCTTGTCACAATTTTAAATTATTTGAATTTCACGCTAAAAATAGTTTCGAATGATTCATAAAATTGACATTTTTTAGATAGTAATAATAAAAAAGTTTCCTATTTGTTGCATACTTTTTGGGAAACACTGTATACATAAAACGGTTGTTTCAATTTTTTCAAATTAACACATAGGCTTATAATAAATAGCATATTATACAACGAATGTGTATTAATAGCCATTATATAAGAGTTGCATACACTATTTTTTTACGACTAGTTAATTAAAAATAAATATCCAATACAAAAATTTATTTGAACATTATACTTAAAAAAAACTAATAGTTTGGCGGTGCTAATTGAGAAATGTCAACAACTTTTGTAACTATGGTTACCCAAGACAATGCTTTGCTGCTATTGGTCAGTTTGGATCATTTCATAATGATAATCTATATCGAAATGGGTATCATTATAGTATAAGCAGCGCACACTTAATAAGTAAATTAAAACATGAGAGTAGAAAAAATAATTTAAAATATTATTGTTATTGAGGGCTCGTAGCTGTCTTATAAATTATTATACAGTAAAGTGAAAAAATAGGCGTTGCTTCATTTTCAGTCTTTTGCACCACAATTTTAAATTGCACTGTATAACATCTTGTCTACAAAGTAACATTTCCATTAATAAAACTGTTTGGCGTAAAAAAATTAAACTTAGACTAATTTCAAAACAAAGCAGTTTCTATCAAGAGCCCAATTTTAGGCCGACACTCTAAAGCTATCTTTCATTTTCCTGTAATAAAAAAATCTGTATATTTAATAACAACCGATCATCTGAATGCTTTCACAGCAAACAGTAGCGATAGCTAAAGTCAATATTATGTCAGAATATTCATAAACAGAAGGGCGAAAGGGATGAGGGTAGTCCAGTAGTATTGCAGTTAGCAATTTCTCGCTGCGATTTCGCGAAGTTGACGTCCAAGCAGGACTATTGCAATGCTATTGCGATAGCAACCACGGTTTCCTTGCAACACAAACGCCTTCCCGTCACCAGAGCGAGTGAATTCAATCAGAAATCATTGTTTAGAAGTTATATTTCCTCATGCTTTGACGGCGAACTAACAGGCTCCCCTGCTGATATTCCACTTCGTGCACAATAAACATCCGATACTATATCGAAGTGCGAACAACTGACACAGGCCAAAGTTGCTTCTTTGTACTCAATTTCTGAAACTCTTCCAACATTTCGGTGCTTGTATTGTAACAGAAGTTATTCACCTCCTAACGCGTATATACAGGGGCATTCATATTTAAGTAGAAACCTAAAAGTTGGAGGTATGCAACCCAAAAGGCATATTATTTGTAACTTAGATCTTTGAAATGCAATAACTATTTTTAACTACTAACTATTTCAAAAATTAGTTAGTTTTGTATTGCTTCCTTTACCTCCTTGTCTATACTTATAGACAACGTAAACATGAAGTATGGTGATGTTATTTGGCGTTATAACATCATAAAATGGTTAATTTCTACAATGTAACTTGAAAAAACACTGTTTTCGAAAAATAAGATAAGTATCTATAAAAATATTAACCCCTAAGACCATAAGTCGCTTATATAAGTTAGAAGACCCTCCTAGTTAAAGCAAAGTCAAATTTTGTACTCATTTTCTACCAAAAACTACGCAGTAAGCGAAACTAGGATAAATAGTTTGGTAGTATTCGCATTGTAAATCGCTACCTGTCTCTATTTCAATTCTTCTTTTTTCTCCAAATCTCGGTCTCGAACTACAGTTCTTTAAGCCTAGTTCCAGAATGTTTTCGGCCTTCTTGGATTTTTTCGGGTTTTTCTCATTTGAATTATCTTGTGGGGACATATCTGGATATTTGCACAAAACAGATTTCCAAACCACTTAAATTCCTTTTTTTCATTTAAAATTTCTTGTGCACTCATTTATCTGATTTTATAATTTGTAATATGCTAAAACATTACTATAACTTTAGTAATATTCTTATTAACAAAAATGTTGAATTAATAAAACGGACTGAGTTGATTTAATTATTTAAACTTTGCACCAATCAAAATTATTTTACTTTTAATAATAAAATTTATTTCCAAAAAGATGGTCTACCCATGGGAAGTCTAATTTCACCTCTTTTAGCTAATGTATTTATAGAAAATTTAGAACATCAAATATTCGAATCAAATCAATCTGAGAAAGTTATATTTTGGTTTCGTTATGTTGATGACGTTTTAGCATGTTTTAATAGTTCATTTGATATAATTAATGAATTTTTAATTTTTATTAACAGCTTGCATCCAAACATAAAATATACATTAAAAACTGAACAAAATACGTCTATTAACTTTTTAGATTTAAACATAAAAATTTTTTCAACTAATAAATTTGAGTACCCAGTTTATAGAAAACCTACACAAACAGACATTACAATACCACGCGATTCTAGTCATCATAAAACACATAAATTAGCAGCATACAGATCCCTGATACATAAAGCTTTGACGGTCCCTTTAGATGAAATTAATTATAATAGAGAAATTTCAATTATTAAACAAATTGCATACAGTAATGGTTATAATACTAAAGTTATTGTTACATAATTAGAGAAAAAGATTATAAATTAGCCATTCAAAAAATTTATCCGAATACCCTAACTTCATTCGATACAATTAAATATGCCTCGATCCCATATTTTGGTAACAAATCAGAAAAAATGCTAAAATTGCAAACAAAACAAATAAATATAAAGTAAGTTTTAAAACAACTACAAACATCTTTTTTTTCTTTTTTTAATATACATTTATTGCCAGATCAACAATCATTTGTTAAACATAGCATAGGTAAAAGATTTTGTGACATATTATGAATATATATTGTAACATAGTGCGACAAAAATAATTAGCGCGGTGAATTCACTTTTGGTTAATTTTGTCTATGATTTGCTGTAACTAGGTCCTGAGGTAGTTTGCGTTTAAGCCTGGTGTGAATATTGATTTCAAAGAGTTGATAGAATTCCGCACCACTGCATTCACTCGCGTTTGAGAGAAATTTTTCCGCACAGTTCTTGATGTGTTGATCAATGGGTAAAATGCCGAGTTCTTCATGGAGTTGGGTATTTCTAACGTACCACGGTGCGTTAACTATTATTCTTAGAATTTTGTTTTGGAGGCGTTGTATTTTCTGAATGTTGGTGTTTGAGGTGTTGCACCAGACCGGTGATCCATATAAGACGAGAGGTCTAATTAGGGTTTTGTAGAGTAGTGTTGCACATTCAATTTTTAACGAGGATTTGCGGTTGATAAGTGGATATAATTGTTGTAATCTAGCGTAGCTTTGGGTAAGCTTTTGATTTATGTGATACCCACAGCTTAATCGAGTGTCAAGATATAATCCCAAGTATTTAACAGCACTGTTGTTGGGGTTCCAAGGTATTTCATTGTTCTCTACTTGTATGCAAAGAGGATTATTGAGCCTTCTTAGTGTAAAAATTTTGGTTTGGAATTTGTCAGGATTTATTCTGATGTTCCAGGTTCTGAACCAAGTTAAAAGTTTGTCAGTTTCGGTCTGCAATTTGGAGATTGCTTCGTTGAGGTTATCGGATTGCGTGAACATAGAGGTGTCGTCTGCGAAGGTAGCTATTGTAGCACCAGGCTCTGGTAAATCAGACGTATATATGTTGAAGAGAGTCGGTCCCAGGATGCTGCCCTGGGGAACTCCAGCACGGATCCTGGTGATTTCAGACAGGGTTGTGTTGATTTTGACAGCAAATGTTCTGTTGTCCAGAAAGGAGAATATGATTGCTTTGAGATATGCGGGCATTGTAATATGAGGGATTTTCCTCTTGAGGCCTTCAATCCATACCCTGTCGAACGCCTGCGCGACATCGAGGAAGATTGCAAACATCTGAAACACTTTGTTTAATGTAAAATCAAAAACAGACAATTTGCTGGAATCAGGCATTTACAAATTAAATTGTTCGCATTGTATTTCGGTTTATATAGACCAGGCAACTAGAAAATTTGATATTAGCTATAAGGAACACGTACGTTGTTACAAGTATAAACACCTACATAAATCCAATTACGCTAAACACTTACTAGAACACAGTCATTCAATGACATCCAATAACGCCATAAATTGTTTACACTTTTGTGATGATAAACGTAAATTAGATATACTAGAAGCTTTTGAAATTCACAAACATTTAAAAACGGTACCGTTAATGAATGAGCAAATTGATCTCTTAAATTCTACTCTATTGGACAGGTTAAAATAAATAAATATTGTTAAAGTAATTAGGTATTTTATATACAGATAATCATTAAAAATGGACTTTAACGAAGTAAAGCTAGAAATTATAAATAACTTTAAGGCTCTATTTAATCCTGCACTGCTCTGTCTATGGCTCTATAGGCTTCCTTCGTGATAAATAATACCTACAAATACTATGTACTGTTTTCATATACACAACACACCGTCTGTAACCAGTACCTTACCTTGTTTACCTTGCAAGAAACGCCGTTTCCGTTATCTTGATAGCTAGGTGCCCTGTACTACCTGCAAGACATAGCAAGTATGGACTGACTATAAGCAACTTTTTGCTTTTTGAAATTTTTCTGTAAACAAAATCATTTTTAAGTAATTCGTTGATGTGTTTTTTTTTTTTTTATTTAAGTTTTCCGGACCAGCTTAAAAGCTATACACAGAATTGTTCACTGTTTTACACTGATACTTCTCTCAATATTGGCGTTGTGAGGGCATCTCCACTAAAGGTCCTCAGTCACTAAGTTCGTCTTCTGATGATAGTAGATCCTGCGGTAGTTTACGTTTAATTCGTTGGTGGATAGATTTTTCTCCTAACATGTAATGGACTGCGCCTGGACACTCGCTAAGTTTAGTGTGAAAAGTTTTAATGCACTTTTTAACGTAAGTCTCCACTGTGGGAATTTGTAGATCTTGGTGTATTTGAGTATTTCGAACAAACCAAGGAGCGTTTGTTGCTATGCGTAACACTTTATTTTGAAATGTTTGTATTTTTTTCACTGTTGTTTTAGCCGCAGCGCCCCAGACTGGACTGGCATAAGTTATTAATGGCCTTAATAAAGATTTGTAAAGCAGTAGGGAACAGGTTATTGTAGAGGTGTTTTACGGTTTAATATAGGATAGAGCTTTGACAATCTTACGTGGCATTCACTTAACTTTTTGTTTACATGTATTCTCCAAGTCAGACGTTTATCAAGATGGACTCCTAGATACTTGACGCCTTGATCAGAGGGATTCCATTTGATAGGGTTATCATTTATTACAATGTTGGGTGGGGTTATGGGCCGTCTTAAAGTGAATATTTTTGCTTCACACTTTGAATGATTAAGTTCTATGTTCCATTTACATAACCACTTGTTTAGATTGTTCAGATTTTCTTGTAAGTTGTAAGCTGCTGTGTTGATGTTTTCGCTCTGTGTTATTATAGCTGTATCGTCTGCATACATGGCAATAGCTGAGTCGTTTGGTTGGGGAATGTCGTGCATGAAAATATTATATAAGGTTGGACCTAAAATAGAGCCTTGAGGAATACCGGCTGCAATTTGTTTAACTGAAGATAGTGTACTATTGACTCTGACTTGGAATTGTCTGTTTTCCAGAAAGGATTTAATGATTAATACCATGTAGCTCGATAAGTCAAGATTTATCAGTTTGTGCATTAAACCATCCGTCCATACTGTGTCAAAAGCCTTGGCGATGTCAAGGAAGGCAACAATGGTGTGCTGCTTGTGTTCGAAGCCTCTCTCGATGATTTCTGCTATTCTTAAAAGTTGATGGGTTGTGGAGTGTTGAGCCTTAAATCCAAACTGGAAGTTGGGGATTGCGTTTACATTTTGTAATTCTGATCTTAGCCTGGTCAGTATGACTTTCTCAAAGAGTTTAGACAGTACAGGTAATAGACTGATTGGTCTGTAATTGGTGGGGTGGTGATTGTTTTTGCCTGGTTTCGCAAACATCAATATGTGGGCCATCTTCCACGTTGTTGGGAAATATCCACTCCTTAGACAGGCATTAAAAACTGCCGTAATATAGCTGATCGCTTTTTTGGGAAGTTGTTTCAATATTTTATTCGTAATAAGGTCGTGACCAGGAGCTTTTTTATTAGGTAATTTTGTAATGTAAAGCGTCAATTCGGTTGGCGTAATATGGTTTATCCTTCCCGGGAAGACAGGTATATTGTGTGCAATGTTGTCGGCGATGTGTTGAAAGTTTTCTTGATTGTCATTGGTGACCGGGGTGGTGAAAATTTGCGCTAGATGTTCTGCGAATAACTCACACTTATCTTCGTCGCTGAAATATATTATATCATTATGCTTTAAAGGGGAAATTGTAGGAGGTTCTTTGAGGATGCGTTTAGTTGCTCTCCAAAGGCTGTGATCAGACGGTTGAAGTTCCTCTAAGTAATTATGGTAGCAGCGTATTCGTAAATTGTCCAATTCGAGTTTGACTCTCCGTATCAGTTGATTTAATAAGGGTTTAATGTTGTGGTTTCGAGTTCTCTGCCACTCCCTGCGAACTTGATTTTTTTGTGTAATTAGGTTCGCAATGTACAAGGGGGTTTGTTGCGAGTTGGGCGGTTTTCGACTGTTCTGTATTGTAGTTGCTTCTATTATACTTTCTTTTATACCCACTTGGAGCTGTTCTACTGAGGAGTCGATCTCTCCTTTTGTAATTAAGCTGGTCGGACATTTTATTTTATCGCTTAGCGTATCTTGAAATCTTTCCCAGTTAACTATGCCATTAACGAGCTGAGGCAATTGAGCGATTCTGCTGGGTGTTGCAGAGAAGGAGATAATGACAGGCAAGTGATCCGAGTCTAGTTCGGTTACCACATTTTGGTATATCGGGTGAGTACTGTTCTTATGTAATACGATGTCCAAAATGTCAGGTAAATGGTCCTCACGATAAGGGTAGTGCGTAACTGAATCTGGAGCTGATATCTGTATTGCATTTGCGTTAGCATAGGTGTATAATCTTAAGCCATCTTGATTGTGTGCACGGCAACCCCAGATGGTGTGTTTACAGTTTGGGTCGCCTATCACATAGGTTGGTTCGTTGCCTTGAAATAAATATTGGAGATCAGCTTCAGAGAGTCTTCTATTTGGTTGTTTATATACGCTAGCAATCTTTATGGCGCTACTATTGAGTATTTTCAGTTTTACTTCGATTGTCTCAATACTCATTAAATTATGTATTGGTAGTGGACATACTGATAGGTTTTTCTTGGCAATTATTGCAACGCCTCCAGAAGCTACTGGTGCTGGTCTGTCATTTCTAAATACATTATAACCCGGTATTTTGAAACTCTCGGTATTTACTAAATGGGTTTCTGTAATACATGCTATATCAATGTTGTGACTAACCAAGAAGTTAATAAAACTGGATCGTTTCCTTTTGAGTCCGTCAGCATTCCAGTTGACGATTGTTAACTTATTTATGTTGAGGGTGTTATTTGCCATTGAGGAGTGCGGGTAATAGCGATATTAATATTGGTTTAATTTTATCTAGATGTGGGGTGATAATATCAATTATAGCTTTAATTATAGTGGTTATAAGATCAGTAGAGCCTTCGTTTTGGGTATCTGGAGCTTGGGTATGGATTATGCTGTCTGACCATTGTCTTTTTGGTTTAGGGAGAACTGGGAAGTTAGTGGTATTGTTTACTGGCATTGTTGTATTTGTTGGGGGGATATTCCGTCGGTGATTGCTAATTGTTTTGTGGGCGATGGTTTGAAAGTAGGCGCATCCCCTGTAATTAGCAGGGTGTTCCCCGCCACAGTTTACGCAGGTGGGTTTTTCATCAGAACTTTTTGTGCATTGAGAGTAATGGTGGTTTTCTTTACATTTGACGCATCTCGGGGTTAGTTTGCAGTAATTTTTTGTATGTCCAAATAATTGGCACCTAGAGCATTGCGGTACATTGGGAGATTTGCGTCTGTGCTCCACTGTAATTATGCAATGAATCAATTTATCTATGGAAAATATTTTATTGGCTTCTGAAGTTTTTTGCAGTTCTACTGCGCAAATTGGGATTGGAAGTCTTTTTTTGTTATATAGCCTTGCTACTTTTATTATAGGAAGATTTTGGTTTTCCAATTCGGTCCTTATCTCTTGCTCAGTGAGAGAGATGGGTACGCTACGTAAAATTACGGACAGGGTTTGTTCTTCGGCAATTTGGTAAGTATGATATTTTAATTTATACGAGTCGTAATATTTGGTTAGGTTTCTAAAGTCACTGATATCGCTTAAATTAATACGCAAGAAGTTACCTTTATTGGCTGTGCTGAATTCTTGCTCGACAATCGCTTTGATATCCTTTAGAACTTCTTGATAATTTCCAGCATCGTGTAGAAAGATAGGAGGTATTTTTGGTTTGCTATCATTTGATTTTTGTTCTGTTGCTTGTTCGGTTGGTTTATCCTGTTGTTTGTCTAAATCCATTGGCGTAGTATTTTGTGTATCGCAGTTTTTATCTTGTATATCGCAGTTTTTATCTTGTATATCACAGTTTTTACCTTGGTAAATTATCTGCGTTGTAGAGGGAGATAGGTAAAATTTATTAGTTGTGATAAGTTGTTCGGGCTCAAAAAGATACCTTTTATTAGGGTCATTGCAATCTGGGGACAGATTGCTGCTATCACGTTTGTTGTCCTTTGGCATTTTTACTGTCCTTTGGGCCTCCAAGGAGGCCCTGTTAAAATTATTGTTTAATATATCACTATTAAGTTATTTGCTATTAGCACAAGTTAAACTAAATATTTTGGAGTTATTTATTGATAACACGTCTGCTTTCACTGATAACTCACACGTCCGATCACGACCAGTGTTGACACGCGACTTGATGTGGTTTTGATACAACTTTACATGAAATTTTTAATAAGAACTACTCCGTTGATCATGTGGTCTATGCCGGCAATTTTTCCGGGGTATTTTTTCTAGATGCCTTGGATAGGTTTGATGTGTTTGTGGGGCTAGTATGCGTAAAGAAAATAGCTACAGAACGATTAATGTCGCATAGCCACGTGATCATCGGGACAGTTGCTGCCAAAAAATATTGAGAACAATTTTGTTAAATCTAGATGAAGAAATTACTGAAACCTTGTCCAGTGTACGCACAAATTCCAGGTCGCAAAATGTTACCGAATGTTCGTACTTGTTATGTCTCACAGGTACAGGGTCCTATGGAAGGCGATGTTGCAAACTTTTTCTATAAAATTGTTTTGAAGGAACGATGCATCTGTCGACGACTACGTATAGGTACACCGTGAGTACTATCTTGGTGCGGGGACTATATTGGCACTAAATCCTATTTTATAACCTTCTTCTTCTTCCTCTTAATTCAGGACAAGTCCTGTCCTTTATATTTTGCTTCTTAGATGTTGTCTTGTGAGCCTAATGTCCAAATCTCGCACCATCTCTTTTGTGGCCTTCCAGGTGGTAGTTTTGTGTTTGGTTTTTGGGTCATTACCCTCTTTGCGAGTCTGTTGTTAGCCATTCTTTCCACGTGATCTTTTATAACCAATTTAATAAATACAGAAAAACAAAACCGTTATTTTAGTTTGGTTCCATTTGCTCCGCATTTCGCGCATCACACTTAATTGTCATACACCATTTATAAAATACCAACTATTTAACTACAAATCAGAAAAGAAATTACAATTAAAAGTGAGGTTGTAATAATTTATTTGCGTTATAGCAACATAAATCGCATAAACACTACTAGAAAATAAAATATAACTGACATTTAGTCCTTCTGTTAGTCTACTATTATTTATTTCAATTCGTAATAGTACGGCAGAGACATACCTTTCCACCGGTCCATTACCGCGAGCGGAACTTTTAGCTATAAGATACTGTTCAATGCTTAAGTTGGACAATAATTCGTTAACACATTGGTCGGTAAAATTAGTGCCATCATCGCAAATTAATCGTTTGGTAATTTCAAAGATAGTTAAATAAATTTTCAAGTTTTTGTCAACTTCTAGACCCCAAAGTGTTTTCAATACGACCAAGAATAAGTATTTTGTAAAAACATCTATTAGAAGTAAAATATGTTTGTACCTTTCTGTAGTTAGGGGAAATGGCCCTGCAAAATCAGCATGTACTGTGTGGAAGGTGATGGGAATTTTATCAATCGGGTGTAAAAGTCTTTGTTTTGGACATGTATGCTTTCCACCTGCTATGCATTTTAACCAATGATCACAATATATTTTGACACACCGGGAAACCAAAACTAGTGATTAATTTTTGCAAAAGTTCTGTTTGGTCCAATATGACACTGTTCGGCATTCGCAACAAACCAAGGCAACTACCGTTAGGTACAAAAACGGGATACATTGGTGGATTATGCACAGTATTAATTTTCCTAAACAAAATATCGTTTTGGCAAAAATATTCAGTTGGTAATTTTCCTTCTGTTAGTTTTAATTTTATTTTCTGCGTTTCTGTGTCATTATTCTGAACCAGTTTAAGCCAATTATTTTAAAAGATATCCCTAATAAAAATACCGTAAAATGTTTCTCTAACTAGTAAGTACTGTTGGGCAGTGGGAAACTTTCATATGGAAACTTTCCATCGGAAACTAAAAAAAAAGGGAAAGTTTCTCGGACAACTGGAAACTTTTTCAAAATAATAGAAACAAATGAAATAAATAATGTGTGATGCTATAATGCGTTTACCTATGGTTTTATAACATTATTACCCATTTCAGTAGTAAATCTTCAAGTAAGTTTACCCTTATATGTAACCTTTAACTGTTTATCATAACATAACCTAACGTTGGAATAAAATAGCACCAAAAGCTACAAAACTCGCATTTGTATGCAATTCGGTTTCTAAATTAGGATCAAAAATACTTAACAACGGTCTCGTACTCAGATATACGCAAATATGACGTTCAGCAATTTCTTGCTCTTCTCCCCAGATAAACGTCTCATTATTTTTAGTTCGTTTTGTTATGCAAGCCGTGCGTGTTGGTTGCAAATTCCGGAATATATTAACGAAAGTATAACGCTAGTGTCATAAATTGCCGCACTTGCTGAACATTCTTAGAATAGGGAGCGTTTAGAGGAGCCTATACCTTAATTTTGACAGGTTAACTTATGCAAACAAACTGAAATTCCTTTTGGTTTAATCTATATTCACTGGTCATCTGTCTACCATGGTTATAACTCGCGAACCTTATAAGTAAAACGTTAACATCTACGTAAGGTAAATGTAGATAGCTCATCAATATCTTTCCCATCTGACCTACAGACAATGCTGTTGGATAATTTTATTATTTTCCATTGAGAGCTCAGGATAGTCTGCCATTTGGATAAACATTTTCACTTATAATACCACGAGTAGTCAAAGTTTTGTCGACTATTTTTGCGGCGATATATCACGAGAGTGATACCACCACAAAAATAATCTACATAACTTTGACTAAGAATGGTATTCAAGGGACTATTCAATGAAGCAAATCGTTAAAGTTTTCGAATGAAAACTTGTTTTGTTTAAAATAGTCACTTGAATACCCTCCAGGAAGATATATCTACTCTCGTTTTTTTATTGACTAAGAAACACCAAATTTAATTTTTGACAGGTGACAGGTGAATTGAATAGTCACTGATATGTTATGAAGTATACCTAAGAGAAAGATATTTATTGTATTCGTATCTCAGTTTATAAGTGTTAACGCAAGAAACCAATCTAAGCTCAAAAGATTGGTACTCGCACTCGTATTAAACCATAGAGAAAAGAGGTTGGTCCGATAGTAGGAAATAGAAAAAGAAACTTTCGGTTTAAAACATAGCATCAAGATGTGGCATGATTGCAGGAATAATCGTTCTGGACAACCGTTTATGGAAGGTTTTGAATTTATAGTAGGGTAAGCACGTAGTGAAACATTATTAATAAATAGTGAACTATTAAAAATTAATAGTTTGTTTGTTTGTTTAATCTTTCACCTCTTATACCCGAAGGTGTCGAGGTCTTTTATTACTTAATAGTATAATAATAAAATAAAACACTGGGCATTTGTTTCGCAATCTGTTGATTTTTATTCACTCGAATCGAGTTTCAACCATCTCTGTTATCTCAGGAGTATAGAAATAAAACTAAAAGCTGCAAATGCACAAAACTACCCATTTCTAGAATTCTTTCGTCGCCGCTCTGATTTTAAGTATTAACACATGTGTTTCTATGCTTTGTTGTTGGCTGTAGGTCAAGGAGTGGTGAATTACCTAAAGCGGTGTGGTCGTTCACTATATTTTTATTATTACTTATTGCCTTTTTAATTTCTAAATTTTCTAATTTATTTAAACGGTTACCCTTGGTTTATATGTGTAAAAGTTTAATATCTGTATGTTTAAAAATATGATTACGTATGTACGTTCTATTTTAGAATTCACTGTATACTAACTATCAGATATATAAAGCATTGTCTGGGTCCCCTAACACAATACTTAACTAGAAAAAGCATTAAAGAAAGGTTGTTGCGTATTTAAGAACAAAATTGTGAATATACTCAAGGGTTTTTGAGTTGTGTAGCTTAGTAAATTAATATTAAACTCTATTTATAAACTCTAGCTTTACTTCGTTAAAGTCCATATTTAATGATTATCTGTATATAAAATACTTAATTACTTTAACATTTATTTATTTTAATCTTATACGTATTTCGGCATGTTTACATGCCATTGTCAAAGGTTATATGAAAAAGTAAACAGTTAGTATTGTTAGAGCAATAGAACTTTGTGACTTGATCTCGGTAATCGTCTGCAAATGACTTGATTTCTCATTCCAAAATATCCAATAGAGGAGAATTGAAGAGATCAATTTGCTCATTCATTAACGGTGCATGGATTTATGTGGATGTTTGTATTTGTAACAACATATGCGTTCTTTATACCTAATATCAACATTTCTATATGTCTGGCTTATATAAACCGAATTACAATGTGAACAATTTAATTTGTAAATGCTTGATTTTAGCAAATCATCTGTTTTTGATGTTTCTAGTTCTTTTAAAACTTACTTTATATTTATTTGTTTGGTTTATAATTTAAGCAATTTTTTCTGACTTGTCACCAAAATATGGGCTCGAGGCATATTTAATTGTATCGGATGAAGTTGGAGTATTCGGATAAATTTTTTGAATGGCTAATTTATAATCTTTTTCTTTAATTAATGTATCAATAAGTTTAGTATTATAACCATTACTGTATGCAATTTGTTTAATAATTGAAATTTCTCTATTATAATTAATTTCATCTAAAGGGACCGTCAAAGCCGTATGTATCAGGGACCTGTATGCTGCTAATTTTATGTATTTTATGATGACAAGAATCATGTGGTATTGTAATGTATGTTTTTGTAGGTTTTTTATAAACTGAGTATTCAAATTTATTAGTTGAATTAATTTTTATGTTTAAATCTAAATACAAGTCCATTAACTTTTTTAACTATATAATACGTTACTCATCGAAGGAATTTTCGTCTTCGCTAAAAACCATATTTAATTATGAATAAATCTGTGATAAAAAAAAAGGAAAAGTATTGGAATTGCAAAAAAATCATTCTTAATTTGAAACCTGCAAGATTTCACGTTAAAACGGGGAATACATAAAATACGACGTAAAAATGAACTTTCTCAAACATTTTAGCAAGAAAACTGTACTTTTGATCAATTTCCTGAACGGCAATATCGGGCTTCCTTTATTGTGCGCCCCATCACCCCAAAGAACGGGGGCCGCCGAGAGCCCGAGGTAAAGGGAGCCCTGAGAGATGTTGATTGGCAATTTATTTGCCCTGCAGGCGTTTGATTCCACTTTCCTTGCTGTCGTATTTGATACAGAAACTCTGGTTTAATCACAATCTCGAAAACGTCTGATGATGTTCAAAGATAGCTGATCAAAATTGATCCTGAAACGCAGATCTGCGGCTCTGTTTTACAATTTCGTGTCCGCACTTTTCAACGAGTACGCGATTTATGACTACTTGTAAATTTCGCCCAATTATTTGTTTTTGAGCCATTGGATTTTCATCGCGCTCGCTTTGTAGAACCGCCATCCGCTCTGCTGCTGCTTTTTGTCGAAAGAATCTTAAATTTTCCCAAGATAAATACCGTTGAGCAATTCATCAAGCTAGAAACAAAACAGCGGGTTAGTTACTTGCTTTGTATGTACAAAAACATAATTTTAAAACCGGTAATAAACATTGAGGAAATAATTAACTCGCTTTAACACTTTAGAAGTACACCTGCTTTTCGAAACTTTATAAATAAACGTGTAAATCGTGCTGGAAACAATAAATTATTTCGAATAACAAGTTTATTAACAATGTTCTAAGTACAAAATCATTACCAGCAACTAAAGTTCCTTTAAAGTATTAAGTTGCGAAATTTTAGTATGAAAATTCCTTTTAGACATGTTAACGTACGTTTTCAGTGGTTTATGGGCACATCGATTGCTTTATTGCTTTCGTAAACAGGAGCCAATGTTTCCAATCTGTACTCAGCCGCGTAACTCACAATGTTTACCGGATCTGCAGCTACGGTTGGCTGCTTACAGATCTATGGGAGTCATGTAAAATTTATTTCATGTTGCCTTACTGACTTAAATTACTGTACATTGTTGCTGTTGACGTTAATTACGTTCCTGGCTGATTCATAAACTCCAAATTGGAAGAAGATTGTGTAAGTTAATAGAAACCAGGACAAAAAAGAAAAGATAAGGAATCGGGAAATATATACTTTTATTAAAAATTGAATGTAGAATTATAAACAGAACTTTTAAATACGATTTAAAACACTCATTCGTTACAAGTTAAATCAAAGCTATAAAAGCCAAAACTTAAAGTGCAGAATAGTATATTCTGTAACAAGTTTGAAATATGGCACATTCCGCACTAGTGGAAAATTTGAAACCCGAGCCGAAAGGGAGGGGACGGTCCACGGGTGCGGAATAGCCATTCCAAACGTGTTACAGACTGACTATAAGTTTGCTACGACGAGAAAATTTTAAGTTTTCTATCTAAAATACGCTTTGATAAAACAGTTGATAGACGAGAGACGCAACCCTTATTACTCAAAACAGTGTTAGAATGGAATATTCTATAACAAGTGTAAGAATGTAGATATTCCGTAATTCAAAATTGTATCAGAATGATTATATTGTTATATTTATTGTCCGGATTTCTAGACTAGTATTTAGTCAGTATTAAAATTATGATTTCGGTAAATATACAGGCTGAGTCAAGCTATACGCCTTTTTTTTTGGTGAGTTTATTATTAGGAATTTATTAAAAATTTTTGGTATGCATATGTTTCGAAGGGTGCTCTACAACTTGGCGCAGTCAGTTTTTTGATTGGACGTCAAATGTCAAAATAGCGATTTTCAACTGTTTATTTTTAAATGGAACGGTACGACTTTTTTTGGCTTAAACGATGCTGTATGATGTTTACAATATGATCCTTACTGAATTTTTCATAATTTTTACGATTCGGCTGTAAAATAAGCATTCATTACGTTAGTCTAGTAGGCCGGTACGTACGCACGCGTCACCATGTTTTTGCGTAAAATAAGTAAACTTTTGATGTAACAATTGGTTTTAAGTAAACATTTCCACTTCTTCGAGTTTCTTGTTGGATAAAAACTAATTAGTTTTTTATTTAAATTTTGTTTAGTTTATAATCTTACACTTTTCATTCGATGTTATCCAATTATTGAAGTAACTATTATTTAATGTAATCTAAATACCTGAGTTTCTGTTTTTTTATGTTTATTAAAATAATGATTTCACTATGCATACTGACAATCATTAAATCGTTTTGTGTTTACATCAAAGTACGTTCCGCGGGTCCAGGCCTACTAGACTAACATAATGAATGCATATTTTAATGTTGATCTTAAAAATTGTGAAAAAATTCAGTAAGGATCATATTGTAAACATCATACAGCATTGTTTAAGCCAAAAAAAGTCGTACCGTTGCATTTAAAAATAAACAGTTGAAAATCGCTATTTTGACATTTGACGTCCAATCAAAAAACTGACTGTGCCAAGTTGTAGAGCACCTTTCGAAACATATGCATACCAAAAATGTTTAATAAATTTCTAATAATAAACTCACCAAAAAAAGGCGTATAGCTTGACTCAGCCTGTATAGTTCGCGCGTATATTAAATTGTAAACGAATTATCTACGAGCTTAGAACAGTAACACATTCATATGTTTGACCTTGCCAGCTTGTGTAGATAGTTACTATTTATTTGGTCAGCTGTAATTAATTCTTGCGTAATAGTAAAATACAATAAAACAGGGTTCATAAGCGTAGACGCCGTAGAATATGAAAGGTTGTAAATTTGAAAAGTGTTTCACGAAACAATTTTATGAAACTGCAAATATATTTTTTTTGATTGACATGTAAGAAAGGAACCACGAATTGATGAAAGTAGAACGTGTAAATTCATTAATACAACTAGGAAGCTCTACGAAAGAAAAGTTTGGACTATCAACATTCAAAAACAGGAAGCCACCGTTAAACAAAAAATTTAAAAATTGCAATACATAACAACAGCGTTTTCTAAATTCTCAGCCGAAAAATTAGCTATCTTGTTTAAAATGTTTCAAGTGTAACTGAATAGATTTGAGTACGTCCATGGTTTTTGTTTACTTATTGAATTTTAACGAAAATTTTTATTTTCTGCGACTGAAAGTCCGATCTTTACTTATATTATAAAATAGTCGTAGCAAAAAATAATTAAAATACTACAGCGTCTGGTTTACCTTTTTCGGAAAAACGTATTAAAAATAAACGCGATAATACTAACGGATTTGCACCTTTTGGGGTTACGCGATTAAGTGACCAAATAATCGGTTTTTGCCAAGGTGTCTGTATGTATGAGGACGTGCGCACGCGTTTGCATACGCTTAGATAAAACTGCAAGTCCGGTATTACGCGGTTAAGGCTCAGTTCTATGGCAAGCCGTTTTTAACCGACTTCAAAAAAAGGAGGAGGTTCTCAATTCGTCTGTATATATTTTTTTCTATTTTGGTTCTTTACTGACTACTTTATGAAACTCATTTGGATTTCATAAAGCAACTCCTAAAAGAATTCAAAATTTTATTTTGTTAGGTTGGTGACAAACATGTGACAAGAAAACCTTCACGCGTTATAAACATAACCTTCAAATTGTAAGTTCTAAAAAAGATTATTTAGCGTATTTTCCGCTACTTTGCGTAGCTCGGGTGGGGTGCAAGATAATTCTTCTTCCATCTTATCTTCAAATCTTAGGTATTTTAAAAATTAAATCACTTTCAAATTGTTTGTCTAAATTTTAATTTGACAGTAGTTTTGTATGAAATTACTAAATGTCACCAACAGCCACATATCAAAAACAAAAACCAAATTTTCCTAATCGATTAAATTTTTAAATTAAAATATAAAATAAGGTAATTTTTAACTTTTTTGGACCAAAATAGAAAAAATAGTATAAAATACACGTTTCATAAGACATTTAAGCGCACTTGTCCATTAGAAAACTCGCCGCAAGCGGCTCGTTTTCTAACTTGGACGCGTGCTCTAAAATCATGTCTTATGAAACTTGTTTTTTAATATACTATTTTTTTATTGGTGTCCCATTTTACCTATTTAAAGCACGCCTCAGCGTGTTTAATCGAACTTTCAAAAACACGCGTTTTTTAAAGTTACCATGGCAACATCAACAACTCGAGAAACGTGAAGTCTAAATGACAATTTTTTGATTATTGATCTGACAGGAGTACCTTGTAACGTCAAATAAAATATTACTAACAAATTTTTGAAGGTAAGCAAGCACAACTCGTTCATTTATATCTGTTACCTTTTGCTCTTCCATCCATTTGATGAACATTAGATTTTTGCGGTATTAACCGCGATTCTGCTTTACTATTTAAAAAATCGATATTAGAATTCATTTTTAAGCAGTGCAATTAATCTTTGATGACAAATTGCAAATTAATTTCTGTTTTTCTCATTTCCATGACAACGAAAGGTATACTGATGTCACATCACGAATTCAACCATTTTACATTATTAGTTCTTATTTCCATTTTTTGTAGTAATAATACCAGTATTTATGATTTCAAAGTGCACCAATAAAAAAAAATAGCGTAAAGTATTCGTGGATAACTGGTCTTTAAAACACTTGCTCTACTTCGAGCACTCCGGCTGCGCCGTCGTGCTCGAAAAATCGCGCGTGTTTTAAAGACCTTTTTATCCACTTATACTTTAATATACTATTTTTATTTTTTTATTTTATTTTATGTATGTTCGGGCATAACTTTTTTGTTTATGAACCGATTTGAATGATTCTTTTTCCGTTGGGTTCAGTATAGTTCCAAGGTGGTCCCATTTTAATTTCATTGGCATTGGAGCTTGAACTTCGAAGATACACCGGGGAACTCCTCAAAATCTATTGTTTTTAACCGACTTTTTAGTGTTTCCGTCTTTCATCTTCCGTTTCAACTAGCCGTCGTTTCCTCATTCGAGAAGCATCCTTACTAGGTCTACCCATCGCTTAAAATTGTAAAATAATTAACTTTAAAAAAAAAGAAAACCGACTTCAAATAAAAACACAAAAGTGACATAAGTTAACTAAAAAGCAAAAAATAAATGTTTTTTATACAACAGTTTAATACTTATTTGTTGTTCCGATTAATGTAATTAAGAAATTATTGTTTAGTATATAATTATTAATTGTTTAATAATTTTGAAGTCGGTGTCAAGTAAAACATAAAAATTCGAATCTAATTTGTTATTGTAGCAAGGTATATAATTTTTATGTTTTACTTGGCACCGACTTGATTAAACAATTAATAATTATATACTAATAATAATTTCTTAATTATATTAAACGGAACAACAAATAAGTATTAAATTGTTGTATAAAAAAAACATTTATTTTTTGCTTTTTAGTTAACTTATGTCACTTTTGTGTTTTTATTTGAAGTCGGTTTTCTATTGTTTTTAAAGTTAATTATACTTTTTAATGTGAAAGGTCCAAACAGTATTAAAATTGTTTATTTTTTGTGATTTTCCTTAAAAACATGCAAAACGAATTTCAGATATCTGAAATGAATATCAGACATCAGAAAATTCATTTCATTGATTTTAGATTATAGAAACTAGTTTTTGATATCATCATCAGCAAAAATTTCAAATACACACTCAAAAGCTACAATAAAATCTTAAACTATATAAATAGTAGCAATTGAGAGTTTAGCGTTTCAATTTTCTGATGTTAACGTTAAATAATATAATTTACCGTATAATTTCTTCCAAATAGTAGGTAAGAGTGCTACTGAACTACAGATTTAGTTATTCATTTTTTGTAATTCATTATATCACAATATTAATGTTTTCTCAAATAAAAAATCATTAGCAGAAATGACGTGGTACACATTTATATTATGACTGTGTTATTAAAACCGTTTAGAATATTGCATAAAAATGATCAGTTGTTGACTTCTAATAACAGGTACATTTATAACTTCCCAGTGATATGATAGAAGAGTAAAAATATAGCAGTGATATAGAAAATGGTTCGTTTCTAAAATGTGATATATTTTTATTATGACTGTGATCATAAAAACATTTAAAATGTCGCGGTAAAGTTAAAAATTGTTGATTTCAAACATCAAGTACATTTATAATTTAACAGTGATATTAAAAATGCTAAAAATATTACAGTAAATTTGAAATAGTTAGATTTAAAATATGTGATAAGCATTTTTAATATGACTGTGATATTAAAAACACGAAAATATCGGCGAATAATCAAAAATTGGTGGTTTAAAATTAGTGGTAATTTACATTATCACAGTGATATTAAAAACCATTAAAAACATCACAGTGAAATTGAAAAAGTTAAATTTAAAATTTGTGGTGTGCATTTATATTACGTCTGCCATAAAAAAACCCGGAAAATAAGAGCGACCAAAACAATAGGCGTCTGGCCTATTGTTTCAATCACTACGTTCCTAAAATTAATAATAAATTTCAATAATACATTACAAAACATAATATAAACTTAAATAACAGAAATTATCAAAAAATATGCAAAAAGTTGCTCAATCTTAGAAACATACAGAAAAACTACACACATCTGTTTATCAGTTTAGGTGGTGTGACCTTTGTATTTTGTAAATTACAATTATTTAATTTATAATTTATACAGAAATCTTTCTCTCCTTTTAGTATTGGTATTACGTGTATATAATTCTCTAATACAGAGAGTAGTATCATTATTATACCTAGTAGACAAAAAGGAATGGGATGTTTGCGAGGATGGTTTCTTGGCGTTAGTTCATCAGCTAGTTTTACTATTGTATATATATTGTAAATATAGGCAACCCAATTTACACTGTTGGTAAGCCTTTTATCCAAAATTTACCAAGCCGTTTGTTAACTTAACAAGGCTTGCTTGTTTATATACATAACCTCACTTTGAGTGTTGACAGTGATACTTACAGGGAAGTTTTAGTTACCACGAGTGCCAATCCTGAACTGACTTCAACATCTAAATCTAAAACTCCCTAAGTCACTGCGAACCAAAGGTCACGCGGGTATCAGTAATTAACGAAGGCTCTGTATAATTAAGAATATCTCAAGACATTTCTAAATAAATTTGTTACGGGTAGAGCTGGGAATGAGGATAACCAACAACTTTGGATAAACCAAGAAATGAAATTAAAATTTTATTAGCATTAAGCTTCACCCGGTTAAAGTGCAAGCTGCCCACACGCCTCTGGGTAAAGCTGGTTTCATTGTTTTGCTCATTCATTAACGGTGCAGTTTTTAAATGTTTCTGAATTTCAAAAGGTTTTAGTATATCTAATTTACGTTTATCATCACAAAAGTGTAAACATTTTATGGTGTTATTGGATGTCATTGAATGATTGTGTTCTAGTAAGTGTTTAGCGTAATTGGATTTATGTGGGTGTTTCTGTTTGTAACAGCGTACGTGTTCTTTATACCTAATATCAAAAATTTCTAATTGTCTGGCCTATATAAACCGAATTACAATGCGAACAAATTAATTTGTAAATGCCTTATTTCAGCAAATCGTTTGTTTTTGATTTTGCATTAAGCAAAGTGTTTAAGATGTTTCTAGTTGTATTAAAACTTACTTTATATTTATTTGTTTTGTTTATAATTTTAGCAATTTTTCTGATTTGTCACCAAAATATGGAAGCGAGGCATATTTATTTAATTGTATCGAATGAAGTTAGGGTATTCGGATAAATTTTTTGAATGCTAATGTATTATTTATTTATTTTTATTTTAAGTTCTGGATTGATGCGAAAAATTTGTGTTTTCAATGAATATTCGATGTTTCTGGGAATTTAGAATTTCATTATAATCGGTTCAGTAGTTCCCGAATAGTTTTGTATTTTCCATTACAATTTTAAAACTGGATTTTTACGATTACAAGACAGTTCCAGTAAGAGAAAGTAATACGAATTCAACACCATTTTGATTTTTTACCAAGCAACATTAATTACACAAAAATAGTTTAATAAAATCACTTTTGTATTAAACTATTTTGTTTCCCTAAAAAGCAAAACTTTTTATACAATAAAGTAATTTACAAAAAATGACAATTTTTTACTTAATTGTTTTTACACACAAATAAAATTAAAATTTGCCTTTCAGTTCAAAATTTCTCACTATCATTGGAATTAATTCAATTCCTAAATTATTTTTCTGAAAAGTAGAAATAAACTAAAGTGAGAGTTTAACAAAATCGAGCAGACTAAGACAATCACTAAGTAACTGGTTACTAAAGATAAAGATCAGAACATCTCCTGAAAGGATTGGCATGTAAACGAATCAGAAGTTTTAAGTTGTATCTAAATGGAGTAGTGCTTTCCTCTTGCTTATTACTAAGATGATTAGAGATCACTTAGGAAGTTTCCCAACTAGATGTCACATGCGATGTTCTAGTAAGTAAATGCTCCGAAATTAGGTTACAACATATGGAGAGCGGTTAACCATGCACATGTAGGAATGAATCATGTACAGATTGTTCAGTAATGTTATTACGGATGTCAGTCATATGAACTACGCTTCAAACGCTGCCTAAATTAATTGTGGAGTACAAAGCTGATTGGGAATTGCTGCGATGAACCGAGAGGAACATTGAGTTTAGAGCCAACATAGTAGGTGTAAATGTATTGGTGTGTCAGTACCTAGTACGTGGGCAATTAGAGCTGCAACATATAATAGGACGTTAACTGTACGCCACGAATGCACTGAAATAGCTTTTTATATCCTTTTTTAAATTAACTTTCTAATACAAGAAATTTACAAGAACATGCGTCATTCTTTCCTAATTTTCAATTCAATCTGTAACATTACTACCCACAATAGAGGTAATGTCAACCTGTTCAGGTAATGGACAAAAATTAATTCTTTCGACATTTTTGCGCAATGTATACTTGTTAGTGTTTAACAAAAGTCTTTATTTTTTTTCTTCTTATCTTGCTCTATTATAAAATTGAAGGCAACAGTTATAATCAGTGTTGCAAGACCAGACAAGAAATTTGTTTGCAAGAAAGGTGCATTTGCCTTTTCTTGTATTCTTGCACTGTTGTTATAATTCAGGTTATCAAAAAGCGAGCGAGATACTTAAACTATTAAATAACAGACTTTATCGGTATGGAAATGGACTAAATAATATGCTTTACTTACCCATTTAAAGTGGAAAAAATACGCCTTTACGCTTGAGATAATAAATTAGCAGCCTACCTCCCGTAAAACCTTAACTTGCTCCTAGAACTATTACACCAGCCTCGGATGAAGGACGGACTCAACAATATGACAACACGGCGCGGAAACGGAAAAGGAAAGTATGGAAAAAGAACATAATCCGGCTAGGATGCTGGAACATCACATCCTGGAACAACAAAGACCAGGAAATTATTCTAGAAATGGAAAAACATAAAATGGATATCTGTTTAATATCAGAAACAAAGAAGAAAGGTAAAGGCAATACAAGGTACCAAAACTACATCCTGTTCTACAGCGGAGTTGACAAGGGATCTAGAGCACACGGAGGAGTAGGGATACTAATTCATAAAAAGCTCGAAAACAATATTGACGATGTGAAGTATATAAACCACAACATAATGTATCTAACTATCAAGTTAGCGCATGAAAAAATACACCTAATAAGCGTCTACGCACCAGATATAAATAAACCCGTAGAAGAAAGAGAAACGTTTTATGATGATTTGCAAGAGACATTAAACCATCTTCCAAACAAAGACAAAATATTTATCTTAGGCGACTTTAACGCTAGGGTCGGCAACTATATCATCCCCGGAATTATGCATAAATTTAATGAAGAAACAAGGAATGGAAATGGAGATATGTTAATATCGATATGTGCCCATAATGAGTTGCGAATAAATAATACGTATTTTGATCATAAAGACCAACACAAGTATACTTTTACAAACACCAGAGGCCAAAAGTCAATGATCGATTATGTAGTTACAAACAGGAAAGTACATCCTAGTCAGATACTCGACGTGCGCACGTTGACATCTGCAAATGCCGGAACACCACACGGACTAGTGATATGCAAGCACCGAACATCTCGAATAATAACAAAAAAGAAACAGCCTAACCCTGTATCTAAATTTAACATAGAGTCATTGTAAAATGATAGTACAAAAGACCTATATGAAAAAAGACTAAAAGAAAAAATCGCCCATAATGCCATTCTAGAGGAAGATAATGCTGAAACAACCTGTCAGAAAATTAAAACTAATATAATAGACAGTGCCACAGAGGCCATATGCTTAAGAATAACTGACACAAATAGACCCAAAAATAACAAACCCTGGTTCACCCAGGAGATTAAAGAACTAGCGAAAGAAAAGAGAAACGCATACATAAAATATATTAATAATAGAACACCCGAAGAATACGAGGCATATAAGGGTATCAGAAATAGAACAACTAACGAGATTAAACAGATTAAAAAACAATACTGGGAAAGGTTTTCGATGGAGATGGAGCATGACCTATACGGAGGGCAGAAAAAAGTGTGGAACATGTTACGAAATAGAAAGAAGTTAGTTAATGAGGAAGTACAAGTAAACACCATAAAAATAGAAGAGTGGGTAGCGCACTTTGAACATCTCTATGTCCATACAGAAACAAATAACGAAGAACGGGAAAACCGAACACCCTCTCCAACACAAGACGAAGATAATGACAAGATAACACTAGAAGATGTAAAGGTCGCGGTAGGAAAGTTGAAAACACGAAAATCACCTGGAATTGACAACATCCCCAATGAACTGATAAAATATGGGGGGAATGACATGCAGAACGAGATGACGAATTTGTTTCAAAGGATCGAAAATACCGGATTAATACCTGCAGAATGGAGAACCAGCATAACTGTACCTATATACAAAAAAGGGCCAAAAAACAACCCTGCCAATTATAGAGGCATAACACTATTAACCTCAATACAAAAAATACTAACCAAAATTTTAGCAGAAAAACTTAATGATAAAGTAGTCATATCTGAAGAACAGCAAGGATTCAGATCCAATAGATCGACAATTGACGCAATCTTCATTTTGCGGCAACTAATAGAAAAGTCTATAGAGTTTAACAAGCCTATGTTCATTTGCTTTGTAGATCTAAAACAGGCATTTGACAGAGTGCGACTAAACGATGTAACAACCCTGCTAGAACAAAAGAACATAAATAAGAAGTACATAAATATAATCAGAGAACTGAGTAGTGCTAACAAAAACAGAATAAAAACTGACAACGGCCTAACACAAGAAATTAATGTACAAGCAGGTATCAGACAAGGTGATAGTCTAAGCCCATGCCTCTTTAACATTATGATGGACCAAATCATCAAAAGCGTAAATGAAGTAAACGCAGGATACACAATGGGTGATCGATCCATAAAAAATTTATTGCTATGCCGACGATGCCACTCTTATGGCAGAGAATGAGGATGACCTACAGCGACTACTCCACAGATTTAAAATAACAGCTGGAAAATACAATATGCTCATATCCTGTGAAAAAACGCATTCTATGGTAATATCTAAAAACCCAATAAGATGTAAGCTCGTAATTGACGACCACATTATCCAACAGGTAATGAGTTTTAACTACCTGGGAGTGGACATATCAAGTGATAGATACTTAATGGATGAGGTAAGAAACCAGGCGAATAAAGCAGCAAGAATTGCGGGTTACCTCAGAGATATTATATGGCGAAACAAGTACATGAGCTCAGAGAGTAAGATCCGAATATATAAAACCTGCATCAGGCCTGTGCTTACCTATGCCGCAGATACAAGAGCTGAAACAACACGAACAAAAAGAACATTGAGGGCAAATGAAATGAAGACATTGAGGAGTATCAAAGGTGTGACGCTGAGAGACAGGATACGTAATAACACAATACTAAATGAATTAGAAGTACAGGATGTCGTAAGATGGACAAGAACAGTAGGAAGACCACCAAAGCGATGGTGTGAAAGCTGGACATCGGAATCTCAAGAAGGAAGGTGATAATAGAACAAACAGGACAAAGTCCTATTATAAGTGGAAGAAGAAGAAGAAGAAGAAGCCGTTAAAAATTAAAACGACGACGCGGCTACAGACATCGATGTTTCGGAGTTATTGCCCCTCTTTAGTATAGCGCAGCTGGGAGGAAAACTTGGAATAAGAAGAAACACAACAGGGTAGGTACCAAGACACACATCTCCAATTTGTGCCTTCATGACTAACACCTACTAATTTGCAGGCATGAGAGCCAATCGGCTCGGATGGGAATACCATGCCAAGGACCAACCTACTGGGGCAAGTTTAAATACAAAAGGTATTAATAACAACGCGGTTGAGTATATGAAAATATAACGGAAAGAAATTATTGCCCATAAACCGCTAAAAATTAAAACGACGACGCAGCTACAGACATTGATGTTTCGGAGTTATTGCTTCTCTTTAGTGTAGCGTACAAATTTGGGATGTGTGTCTTGGTACCTACCCTGTTGTGTTTCTTTTTATTCTAATTTTTCCTCCCAGCTACGCCACACTGAAGAGGAGCAGTAACTCCGAAACATCGATGTCTGTAGCTGCGTCGTCGTTTTAATTTTTAGCGGTTTATTGGCGGTAATTTCTTTTTGTTATATTGTCATATGTTTTACCGCATTATTATTATTTTCTATTGTATTCATACTTACTTTATGCATATATAAGTGAGTGTCACTGCAGTCGCAGTTTACCTAATTATCAGTGTCCGGATTTTTAGTCTAGTATTTAGTCAGTATTGAAAGTATGAGGCAATAAATTAATAACAAATTCTTGCATAATTTTTATAAATATTTTTATAAATATATATTTCGTAAGTTATCTACGTGATTATTACAATATTCCCCCTATATGTTTGACTTGACGCGAACTCGTTTAGGCACTTTTTGTTTATTTGGTCAACTGCAACTGATGCTTGTTAAATTTCGAAAGAAATGATAACAGGGTTTATATGCGTATGATATTAATGGCCACCGGTTTTAAAAGTACTACACCAAACAAGTTTATGAATATCTCATTTATAAAGTAACACTCAACGAAACGATTCATCTCAAATATTGCAATTGTAGTTGTACCAACCTTGCAAAATCATGCAACATGTTTCACATACAACTTAATGGATTTCAGTACGCCTATGGTTTTTGTTTCCATATTGAATTTTAACAAAATTTTTTGCTGTTTTGGAACTAAAAATCCAGACTTTGCTTATTATTATTGTTTGGGTTTTTGGAAAAGTAACTGATTTCGGACATTGGAAATGATTTCACTGCTATTCACCACGTGTAGGTACACTACGCTCTGTAAAATACACACTGATTTGAGTGACAGCAGAATAGTCTGGGTGCCAAACAGGTGCATCTCTGACTTGCAAGAGTCCAAAAGTCTGCAAACAATGCGCAACAGCTCGCTGGTACTTTCCCATACTTTTTACGTTTAAAACATTCTCGCGACAAGAAGTGATGGAAATTTACATCTAATTTAGCCGATCAAAGTCCGCTGCAGACTCAAGGCGCTGGTTACGTAGGTACGGACCGCGCGCGCTCCTACTACGTAAAAGGCGCTAAGATAGTTAATGCGCTCACGAAAATAGTTATAACAACCTTATTTATAGATCAAAAATATGCAAAGAAGAAAAATATTATTTTTTATTAGAGCTAATTGATAGGCGTAGTTAAAATCACGTAACTGCCGGAAAACACGTTGTTGATATTAAAAAGTACTTTTTTCCTTAATTTTCAGAATAGTTGAAAATTCTCGCTAAGCCTAATAAAGTAATTCAACTAGTCTATCGAACTGATAAAAGTTTATAACGATCGGCGTTTGCGTTTAGGAATAAAAAATTATTCAATTTTAAAATTTTCAAAAATTCCTAAAGGGCGTCAAAGTGAAATTTGGAAAATTTGTAAACAACAAATTTTGCAGTTCATTGCAAGCTGTATCGGCTCAGGGAGTTTAAAAAAAATTGTGTGGGCAGTTTTTGAAATTTTTTTTGAAAATGTATAAAATTTTGAATCGCTAGTATCCTTACAATTTTCATTTTTCCAAAAATAATTTTACATCATTTGATTATACTTATTAAGGGCTATCAAATAATATGATAATTTGTATAGATTGGATATTCTGTTTTTGAGCAATCGGGCATTGAAGATAAAATTTTCATAATTTCGTAACGGCCTTCATTTTGAAGATACAGCATTTAAAAAAAAGAATTTGATTTTTCTTCAGATGCACTACAACGCTGTGTATTCCAAATTTGAAATAAAATCATAACTTTCCTTACTTCAGTAGAAGTATGGGAAAGTGAAAAAGCAAGAAACGGAGAAGTCTCGACATCTGTCAACAAAAAACATGCAAGACAAGAAAATGCAAGTCTTGTTAGCAAGACAAGATTTTTGTTTTGCAAGACTAAAGCAAGACAAGAGTTATTTAAGTTTTTGTCTTGTTTTATAGACAATACAAGAAGTACCCGTAAGACAAGAACTATTGCCACGTGAAACACTAATTTTTGTGGTCATTTAACATCTTCATGCTGTGTTTGAAGCCAAAACTTTAACTAAAATTTGCTAGGAATACGAGCGATACGAGCGAATGGGGGTTACGACAAATATTGCGCTTGCGCATAATATACAGTATTTACGTAGAATACGAATCTAAGCTTCTTCTTTTCTGAACGATTTCAATTCTGAGATCTTTCTTTGGAAACTTGACTCTTCAATGAGGAACTTACTCATTTTTCAAGTTTTAATTAATAACACTATACTTACGTTATTATTTCTAAATTATTAACACGATAATGTATTGTATACAGCTTCCGCAGCTGTAACCAGATGTATTACCTTTATGTTAGTTATCCATGTAATTTTGCAGGAAACATGTTTATAATTAAAAATCGCTATTCGTGTTTATAATTATTTCTATGTTACTAATTCTCAAGGATATTTATGCAGTATAAATAAATTTTTCAAAATATATTTTAATAATTAATCTGTCAACTTGCTGTAAAAGACACCATGGAATACTTTTTAGCAAGTTTGTGTCTTGTAATGACTTTTGCAACTTTTGAAGCTTCAAAGATGGTGAGATATGCATATTTTATTAATTTTTACTTTACCATACTTTCACTATGTGTGTGTTTCCGTCTCCGTGTCTATACCGCAAAAATCTAGGAACTACTACCGATCTTAAGAAAATTTGGAATACTAGGTTCAACAAAAATTCATTTGACCAAAAAGTTTATTTTAACGATACGAAACCAGAACGGAAATTAGATAAGTTTAAAATTAGAATAAATGGAATTTTAAAAATTTAGAAAGAGATTATGATAGAGGACGCCAAGGCAAATCAAAAGCTCTGTTTACGAACTCTCTAGCTTTATAATGGCGGCGGTTACGATTTTTTGAAGATTTTTGACTTTAACGCCTTATTAGTCAAAACAAGAGTTAAGGGATGGGGATGAAATTGGAATTCTAAGTGCCCTACGGGAATTCTAAGAGAATTTGTATGCAAATGAAAACTGTAAAGTAAATTATTTTTATATTTTTGAAAATTTTCAAAAAATTGCGTTTTAGTTTTGCACGCATGTACAGATGGGGATCAGCTAAAATTTGATTGGTGTCTCAGATCACTCATTTCTATGTTACAACTTTGTTAATATTTAAAATTCGAAAATGTATAGTTCTTTATTCAATATATGGGGTACGATAAAATATTTATGTTTAAGCTAGATTGCTCATGAGTGATGGTAGAATAATTTTGAAATGTAGCAATATTTAGGAATTTAAATTTTTGCTTCTTTTACCTCATTTTAGACTGATAAATTTGCTGTATTGTCTCTAGTTTTCTTTAATACCAAGGAATTTTTATCAAAATATCAAAAAATTAATTTTGTTAAAAAAAACTTCCTGCTGTTTGCTAACCGGCCAATATTTTGTAGGTTAGGTATTGTGCTATTTACCAGACAGGAATACGTGTGGTATCATTTAACAGTTGTTGAACGGTATACAAACATAGTTAACAATTTCTAAAGTAAGGGAAAGTCCAGGCGAAGTGCTTCGCTCATTATTTGTGCTTATAACGAAATTTGTCTAGATGGGCCCTGTTGGAAATATAATCGGCAATTCAATATTCCCCTGCAAAGAAAAACCAACGAGCGATGATCTTAATATATTCGTTGAATTAAGAAGTATAGATGACAAGGGAACTAAAGCGATGTTTGGTAATTTCACTAATAAGATTCCTATTGACGATACCATTGATGTAAGTATTAAATTAAAATTATTCTTTTCTGATTGCTCAAATATAAAAATTTTAGTCTTAAACTTTTCTAAGTTTAAAGCATAAATACAAAAAATTTTGGATTATCTGTTGTATACTAAACAGTCTCCCAATGTTTTGATAATCGTAATTAATTATTTTTTTATACGTACACTATTTTCAGTATACTTTAGACATACAAAAATCGGAAGGTGGAGGCTGGAAAAGCTATTACAATATAAAAGGGAAATTTTGTGTGGATGCAGTGAAAATATTTCCTAAACTATGGCAAAAGCTTAGAATGGAAGCCAAGCCATCTATAATTTTGCCGTGCCCCATAAAACCAGTAATAAAACTTAAGACTAATTATTATCAGAAATTGTTTTTCTTCTTTTTAGGGAACCTACCTTATTAATAAATTTCAATGCAGCAGTAAAGATCTAACTATTCCAGCCATTTTCTACGGCCGATTTCTATTAAAGTTTACTGCTAGTAAAAATAATAAAGTGATGGTGTGCTTACAAGGAGAAGGCGTTTCACAAGCACCATAAAAGCAAGCAGAATGTGGACTGTTTATCCTAAATAATAAATAATATAATGGTAGTGGTTAAAATACAAAATAAATATAATTTTGCATTAATATTATATGTTTTAATAGTTCACGAAAAATGTTTTGAATTATACTACAGGCAGTTTTGATTTGAACATTACTATGTTTTTTTTTTCGTTCTACCACGTGTACAATTTTTAGTAACATTATTCTATAGTATTTCACTTAAATAAATATAAAATTATAAAATCTGATTGAAATCTAAATACGAGTATTTAAATGTGCCGCTGGCGGAACTTATTGGAATGATAATAAAATATTGAAGAAACGTCATTATTAAATAATTTAAACGAAGTAAGATTGAAAACAATTATTTAATAGAATCACAGTGTTAAAATTTAAACATAAGTAGGTAGGCATACACGATAAAGTCACAGTAATCATCTTAAAATTCAGTGTAATTCTATAAAAAATTTAAAGTGTACATAGAACAGCTTGGTACTCAATAGGTGATATTGTAACGGGACAAACCTGCTGACACAGTTTGAAAAATTGTAAGAATTAATTTTGTTGCACTGATTTGAAGCAAACTCGCTGGAGGCGCTACAAGTGGAAGCTTGTACGCGGAGGGATCGAGGCGAAACACAGTGCGTAGGGGAAATTAAATTCTAATCAGAGCTCCCTTTCCTTACCGCTAGATATAAAACCCTGGACCAGCCCAGTCAAGGAGACTTCCACATTGTTTTCATTTGAATCAAGACTTCCACTTTGCTTTATTCAAATCTAGACTTGTTAAAAATTATTCTTTTGAATTCCAACGTATTCTACCTGTTAATAGTTTTTATTTTAAATATTCAGAATACAAACTTAGAATTTAACCGAACCTGGATCTCTTGTTCAAATTAACTATTTAATTACCAAAGCGTTGGTGTTTGGTCCTGATTTGGAGATGCCTGTTCTCGTATCTAAACTTAACATTTTTTTGCTTTAAAAATTGTATTTTATTTCAATTGGGAGATGTTCTCCTGTTGAAATTAGAAACGTTTTATTAAACCCGAATTTCTAATTATTTTTGTTATTTGCCAGAATCCGATGTTTAGTTTGTTTTCACAAGTTGAGTAGAACTTTCCATGAATTGAACGGTAATTTTTCATTTCCACACAACCCTGTATATATTTAAACTTCCCAGTATTTTCCCAATGTGATTTTTTTTAATTACTTTAATTACAAGTAATTAAAGCCAGTAAAAAAAGTAGTAATTATAATTTAACGCACATAGCTGAAAAATTTGTTCACAAAACACAATCAAAAACCATTTTAATTGTAGTCGAAACCACATCAAGCCGAGTGTAAAAACACTAACCGCCGCACAACACTTTAAAATTTAATTTACTTCTTAACAGACATCTGTGAATTTATTGGACGAGCGTATATATATAAGTTTTGTGTGCACAAACATTGACTTTAGTTTACAGAAACACTAAGCTGTCAAGTTCATTTTGAGCTTTCGATATCAAATCAGATCGATGCGCGATCATACCGCAGCAGGGAATTCCATATTAAAACAGCCCAGCAACCAGGAAAGCGTCCCATAGGGGTCGGACAATCATAGTCGTCGTTCCAAATGGGACATTTCATTGTTTTATTGCACATTTAATGTAAATTGTAAATAATCACTAAAATACATACAATTAATAACCAGACATTTTGAATTGTAATATAAACGTAAGAAACATTGTAAATAATTTTTGTTAGTTTTCACTTTATTTCCAACGAACCCTGCCTTCTAGCTACCCACGTTGTTGGTCCGTTACAATATATCCATTATCCAATAACTGCAGGTGAAATTATATTACAAACTCCTCTATTATTTCAGTACTCCTATATGGTAATAGCATAGTGTTTGCGGCTAAAAAAATCGCCCAAAAAATTAGCTTGCCCTTCAAAAAGGCGCTATACAAAATTCTTCAAGTTACAGGCACAGCAAGAAACTTCAATTTTACGAACACCTCTGGCAAAAATAAAAGTTTTTTGTGGTTTTTCTATTTTTAAAAGTGTAAAATTACATTTGTGAAAATACATGCGGCCCCGTTACGGTGCTGAAATGTTTTAAATGCAATTTTCTTGTTTCAAACCTATGCAAAATTACAATTATCTTTAAGTTTTTTGTCGATACTGCCGCATCTACAGTATTGCGGCCAATAAAGTATGGTTACCGTACTTTAGAGAGGTACTGTTTGAAGCCCTCTCCCTTTCTTCTCATTTATTAATTTTTATTATGTTTATAAGTTAAGACATGTTTTTTGATAGCATTTTTTTCACAAACAGAATCTCATAAATCTAAAAACGGAATATGATGGAGAGCGTTAAGATAAATCGAATGTTTTTTCGGAGCACTCTACCTGTAAAGTGGCGTATGCTTAGATTTTTTTTAATTTTCGGCATTAACGCCTGTTTGCTCAAAAACGAATTGACAGATCGGAACAGAATGTCACTGTGTATGAGAATTTATGTACAAATCAAAGCTGTGAAGCGAAATAGCTATTTATGCATCAAGGGCGTTACTACGATGATTACGCCCGGAGAACGATGAAATCCAGCTCGAGGGCTTTAGCCCGAGAGATGGATATCGTTCGATGGGCGTAATCATTCGGTGACGCCGTGGTGCATACAAGATTTTATTGTTCACTTTGTTCTTTAAAAAGAAAACAAAGAATTGGCATCTTTGTGTACGCTTTACCTACATAAATACAATATCTGGTAGCCTATGAAACAAAAACAGATTGCTTACTTATAATTGTCAAATTTGTTTTTGAATTGCAATTATGAATACGCTACCAAAATGTGTACAAGAAAATTTGCAAACTGTAATTTTTATTTGGGCAAATCAGCTTAATTCTCTGTATTACAAGTTGTACTAGTTGTTTTTACCAAAATAAATTTTTTGAGGGCGTAATGAATTCATTACGTCCACCCATTACGCCCCGGTTGTTATGGACATGTTTACATACTTCGTATCCTAGGAGTTATCATTCAATTACAGTAAAGTGAACAATAAATACTTTTACGATTTTGGACATTGTCAAAAAACTATTACTCAAAAGCGTATAGCGCCAGGGATGGGCTACAATTTGTTCTGTGTCGCACTTCACCAATTTCTCTGTGTTGACTAATTTCAATGTGACGCCTACAATGAATTTCCGAAAAACGTAAATTCCTGCCTTTCTATTTAATAAACGGAGTACAGTAAAAATGTTTGTTTAAGCTAAAGCGCTCATGAGTAATAATTAATTGAGGGTAAGCTTTCCCCCTCCCTCCCTAATTTTACCGAATTAATTGGTTAAAATCGATTTATATACAAATAAAGCAATCTCTGTATAAAATTCATAAAACTGACACTTCGATCCTCGGTCCGCTATACTATCAACGTAAGCAGCTTATTTACTATTTAAAAAAAGCTGGAGCATAGCCCACGGGTTCCGCTAGTTTATATGTTAAATCCCTAACTGTTTCACCCTAACAAGACAACTAAGTCTTATATCTCGGAAAGATTTATCACTATAACACAACGGCAGGCTTTTGCATCTCGGCTCGGTTTATTGATTGTTTTCATCGAAACTTAATCTTTGTGTCACTTCTGTTGGTATAGTTTGGTTATTTATGGCTTGATTTAATTCTAGCGGGTCTAAAATATGTATTTATTGCGCTAACAACAAACAAATACATGGCAGTACTCTCGGCTAGGTTTTGCTTATTATTAAAAAGAGTTTACTACAAAACTGTTTACTACCAATTTTAAATGCTTCTGTACGAACTTCACTTTTAGTGACGACGCATTCAACGTGTCTTACATCTCGAGACAGCTTAGATTTTATTATATTTGATATATTTTTTTTTCGGGAGATGTTTTTCCGAAAGATTTTATAAGGGTTTTTCTTTCCTAATTTTTTTTTCGTGTTTTTCGTTCGTTTTGCCAGCGCTGTTTTCCAAGACTAGTTTCGTGTTTTGTTCAAGGATTTTATTACCGGTAGCAATTCGTGTTCAGAACGACTAAAGTTACTAACAAACATCGGAAGGCGTAGCCTACTAGTTCTTTTAATTTATTTTTAAAGTTAAATTGAATGAATTAAGTTTTGTGTGGTTTTTACTTGAGTAAGTTTTTGACTACTTGATGTTCGCTTTTTGATTACTTGATGTTCGGACTTAATTCACTCATTAATTATTAAAATTTGTAAACTATTTATACGTATAATAAATGTAATAAGTTAGCTGTGTCTATATACAGAGCGACCAAATAAAAACGCAGTCGCCTACAAAGCAAGTGCGTCATGTCTATGATTAGTTTACAAATCGTAGAGCTATTATCATAGTTGCGCGGTTTATTACTTTACTGCAATTGCTCATATTTAACATTTTTAACAATTAACAAGTGAGCATGGTATAGTTATTTGTGTAACAAGGAAAAAAATGTGTTTTTCTTTCAGCGTGTGCTTTTTATTTCACGAGCCATAGGCCGTCGACCTTGTTAGAAAGTAGGCTTTTTACCTCTCATTTTGTGGTCGGAAGTTGACAATTGCTGCTTAGCGGGAGCAAAATATCTTTTCGTCCCGAGAGACGAAAAACGATTAAGTTTTTATTTGATTGCTGTGTACAAGACATGTAGCGATTGCGTCTTGCAGTATTGTGTAACTCAAATGTGGCAAACCTTTTTCGAAATGCATGCCAAAATTTGCTTCTTTATTTTTTTTAAGGGGAGTGAAGCGCATTGTTTGAGTGATGCTGATGCAATAGTGATGAAGTAAAGTACATGTTGTTGGCTTGTATGATTGCGACATTATATACCTTCAATTTGATCCGCTTTATTTGTTTAACTGAATGTTACATATCAGAAGCAGAATATTGATCCATGCGTGCCTGCAAGTGTAAAGGTGATCTTTGTTAAACCACAAAGGAAAAATGACGTAAATAATGAAACTGAAGCAGTCATTGAAGGGCGCACTCAAAAAGCATCACGAAGTTCGAGTTTGTTGACTACTAGTTCTTTCCGTACAAACGAAAGTGCAAATGTGCGGATTTCTAGTCTACTATTTAGTCAGTGTTCAAATTATGGCGCAATCAATTAATAATAAACTCTAGCATAATCTTTTTAAATATATAGTTGGCGCATATATGCAATTAGCAAGACACCCACATGTTTGACCTTATAGAGCTTGTTTAGATACGTATTATTTATTTGGCTAGCTGGTTTATATTCTTAAGCTATTTGACAACGAAATTGATAAGCGCAGAACATGAATAATGATGGGTTTTAAAAGTAATACACGAAACGATTTTATGAAACTTTGCAAAATTATTTTTAGTGCAGAACCTCTTTGGCTTAGCTCAACAATAACATAAGACTGAACGTAACGATGTGTCTCAAATATTGCAGTTGTAGTTGTAGAACGCAAAATCATGTGACATGTTTCACGTATAACTGAATGGATTTGAGTACGCCCATTATTTTTGTTTACTTATTGCAGTTTAACGAAATGTTTTGATTTCTTGTGACTAATAGTTCGGTCTTTGATTGGGATTATTCGGAGGTTACAATTCATTTATATATAAAGATTTTTCAAAATAGAGACATGAAAAGTATTGAAAGTATGGGCAAAGCACTTTACTATTTTTCTTTCTATTACAGTTTTAAATAAATTTTCTTTGGATACTTTAATTAAACACATGAAAATTACAAAATCAGCATAAAATGTAATTTTTTTATCGTGTACTGAAGAAAGGTATTGAATGGGTATTAAAATATTGAATAACTGGTTCAGATTAATAATTTAATTAAAACAGTGTAAGATTATTATCAATGCGTGCTTCTTAGCTATTAATACAGCTCAGAGTGTTAAAAAACACAATTGTAATTGTTATAAACGGCATTCAACATAATATTTAGGGTATATGCGTTCAGAAAAAAATGGTCAAGGCCACTGTATTGCATATCCTACCTTAGTATAGCAAATGCACCGCATCGGCAAAATAGTGGCATCTAAAGCTTACTCGATCCTTTTTTTGAACGCATCTATCTATGTTAAGTAAGTAGGTAAGTTAGCAAGTCTTGAAAATTTACATAAAATGCCCTAGTTTGAAGAAAGTCTATAAAAGTTTAAAAAGGTGCCCATCCAACAATAGTAAATAGTTGATAACTGATGTTTGCAGTGGATATAAGAGCGTGCTGTTAATTGCTCGATTAGTTCAGTGCTCTTGTGTAATAACTACATATGTTTCTAGGTTTTGCTTGAATTTGTATATACTTGCTTGAGCACAGTAAAATAAGAAAGCGAAGATTTTAAAACCTGTAAAAAGCGAATTAATCATAACGAATATATAACATACTTACAAAAACTTACACTGACGAGAGTGTCAAGTGAAAGATCTACAAAATGTGCTGCAGTTAAAGATAAAGGACGTTTGGATCTTTCCATTATGATCAACAGTGTTTTACGAACCGATATGCCACAGTTTGTCCATTCCGACATATAACAAGCGTCTCTGATTTGCTCACTCTGTACATAAAACTGCTTAATTAGTAGCTTCAACAAAAATAAACAGCAAGTAGTGTTGTAAGCCGTATGCTTATGAGAAAGTGTTGTCTGGTTGAGAATATGCAAGAGCATAATCAATGCAAGTGTCGGTCGTTCTGCTTTATAGTCGAGAGCTAGAATCGCATCAAGATTCTAGCAGTTTTGGCAACTTGTCTTATCTCATCTCATTATGTCTCGAAATTTTGAGACAAAATTTAACTTATACTTTTGTTTCGAATATTGCAACAAGACACGACTTCACTTAAACGTATCACATCACTACAACGTTCTACGAATCTAATGTCTCCTAATATATTAAAAATTGAAAACAAAAAGTTTTAACGTAAACACTGTAGTATGCAATATACAATGCGTCCCAAGACTAGCCGAACATAGACGATAACATTATAAAACGGAAAATCTCATATAATATTATCCTGAAATGCTCCCGTCAATTTTAAACGCCATTAAACGATGAAGAACGAATATTTTTGTATCGTCAGGAGAAATTTTGCTAAGCTTCCGGTTTAATTACTGCTTAAATTAGGTAATTTGCACATACCATTATCTTGTATACACTGTGTCTATAAAGTACCCCCCCCCCCCACCCCCGCCAACTAACTTTTGAACGACTTGATATTTTTCCACAATATTTGGTGTGCTTTAATGGGAAATTTAATACTATTTTTCAGACCATAATAAAATTTTGTATCATTTAAAATGGCGGCTGGGCGCTTTTTGAATTTTTTTCTTAAATGGAAAGGGGGGTCGAGTGACACCTCATTGGAAAGGTCTTTTAGTTCTGCGTCTGATCCTAGAGTTTCAAAAAAAATATTCAGCCATAACAAAATGACAATGTTTGAAGATAAAGAAGTCTATTAAAAAAACTAAGAATTAAAGCTTAAATTAATTAAATTAAGTGTTCAAAATGTTTACTATTCACTTCTTGGCACATAAAAAGTCGGTTATGAAATTCCTGCCTTACATTTTCATAAGTTTCTGGAGTGATATTTCTGCAAACTTCTGTAATGCGTTGCTTCAATTCTTCCATTGTTTCTGGACGGGTTCTGTACACTTCCGATTTCATTTATGCCCATAGAAAAAAATCTAAGAAAGTTAAATCTGGGGAGTGGGCCGGCTATTCTACAGCCCCACCCCTACCAATCCATATTCCAAGAAAATGTCCGTTGAGAAAGTCAGAAACAGGCCTATAATAATGAGGCGGCGCACCGTCTTGTTGGAACATAACGTTTTCATATTATTTCCAGCGACCTGAGTTATTTCTGGGGAAATTTTGTCCTGCAAATGAAAAAGTGGACTCCTGGATAAAAAAATCAAAACAATTTTGAATTTTGTTTTAAATCCGCCATTTTGTTATGGCTGAATATTTTTCTTTGGAACTCTAGGATCAGACGCAGAACTAAAAGACCTTTCAAATGAGGTGTCACTCGACCCTGGATAAAAAATCAAAACAATTTTGAATTGAGTGAGCCCATTTGTTTAAAATCCGCCATTTTGTTATGGCTAAATATTTTTCATTGAAACTGTAGGATCAGACGCAGAATTAAAAGACCTTTTAAATGAGGTGTCACTCGACCCACCTTTCTATTTAAAAAGAAATTTTAAAATGGCGCCCAGTCGTGGTAAAATATCAAAACGTTCAAAAATTAGTTAGGGGGGGGGGGGGTACTTTATAGACAGACGGTAGGTAAATCATTATAGAAACCTAACAACGTAATGCAATAGTCGTTAATTTAGGAAGCGTAGCGCTCGCTCGTGCTACTTGAAGCTAGGCAACTTGAACAGTGCAGCTGCAAGTGTTCTTTTTACTGTTTCACTGGCAGCTCTTATAATGTTAAGCTAAGAGCCTTTGCAGTTTGCGGTCCTTTAAAAATAAGTTATTCGTCTGTGCTATTATCATAGTTGCGTGGTTTATTATTTTATTTTGCCACAATTGCTCATATTTAACATTTTTAAACAGCAAGTGAGCAATGTAAATTATTTTTGAGATTAATAATTTTTATTGTACAAACGTGCAAGCGGTAAACACATAGACTTGTAATCTGGCGGCCCCAATTCCAACCCCGTGGCAGACCTGTTTTTTTCACAATTTTCTCTCTCTTTTTATCGGTTTTAAAAACATGAAACAAACAACATTTTCACCATTTATTGTTTTAATTGTTTTGTTACTTATTTCGTTTTGATTGTTTAGTGTTCTAAATTTAAATTAAATAGAAACTTATTTCAAGTTACCTCTTTTTTGATAAAACAAAAATAAATTATAGGCATAGGGCAAGATAAGGTAGCAGTAAAAAATGCCAAAAAGAAAGTTAAAAACAGTTCTACCACTGGATTTAAACTGAAGCATCCTGATTGTAAACCCACGCCTAAACGAAACGCTAAACCAACATGCCATGACGTTAAAAGTTTTTTCAATTATGTGAGTTAATCGGGTCAAGTTTGCTAACTGACATTTATCATGCACGTTTGTAAAATAAATATAAATAATGGTAAACATAATTTACAATGCTCACTGGTTAATTATTTAAAAACGTTAAATGTGAGCAATTAAAGTAAAATAAAATAATAAACCGCGCAACTAGTTAATAACTCAATGTTTTGCAAACTAATCCTCGAGATGCCACGTTTAAGTTTTTATTTGATCGCTCTACAGCAAAAGTACAAAAATACATAGTGCAGAGAAAATTTTAATATTTTTGCTAAAATATTAAAATAGGGCATGACTTTCTGACCCTCCGACCTGCAGCTACCCCAATGCACATAGTAGATAAAAAGATAAGCTAATTGTAAGATTTTGGGTTCATATTGCAACTATAAAGTAAACCTCTTGTTTCTTATTTAAGTAGTTTTATAAAAATTTTATTTTATGGAGTCAGGAATAAGTTATTTTTGAAAAACAGGGCTTATACTTATAACTATATTGTTGCTTTTCCAATTTTCGTGGCCGCACATTAGCGGGCACTGCTTTTGTGATTCCTTTTTTTATGATTTCCCAATATTTATTACAAATTTTGATTTTACAGATACAAGTAATTTAATGGGCATTGTTTATTAAATAGTTGTATAATTTTCACTAAGCATTTAGTTTTGAAACTGTGATTCAATAGCTGAATTATTATTTAAGAATTTTAATTGTCAGATACATATTTTATTATGTTAAGATGGCTCAATGAAGATTTAATTAAATATAATATTTTGCGTAATTTAAGACTTTTTTCACAAAAAACGGTACAATAACAACATTTAGATTTTATAAAATAAAACATATAATTATAAATTTAAAAAAGTAGAAAGAAATTGGCGGCGAGCGGGATTTAAACCGCTACATTTTTGGTACCGTTGGCGTTGTGGTGTCGCGAGCGTGCTTGCTGCGTTATGAAGACACGCATGCGGAGCAGCGTAATTTCGAAGTTACAATCCGAACTTGTTAATTTCGATCGTAACTTAACTAATTTAAGCCGTAAATGAACCGGAAGCTTAGCAAGAGCTTTCTTCCGAGTAATACAATGTGTGTTATTCATCGTTACGACGTCTACAATTTACGGGTGCGTTTTGTGCAGATATTATACGAGCTTTTCAGTTTCATGTTATGTGCCTATGATTGCCTAACCTTGGGGCACATTGTATAAGTTTTATGTCGTTCGAATAGAACTTTTATCGCAAATTCTATAAATTAAGTACCTATTTTTTTACACACCTGAAGAATAATTTCATTTGCAGGAACACAAAAGAATGCCAGTTGTATTATAACCGCAAGAAAGAAGAGAAGGCATCTTACAAAATCCATACTAGTTACTGGCAGCTGAAATTAATTTAATAAAAAATTGTTTTGAATTTAATTTAATTTGTCTTCGAAATAAACTTACAAGAAGGAAATTGAACCCTAAAAGACAAGTTACGATTAAACTTATAAGCAGTTGGATCAGAAACCCAATTGTGAAAGTATCTTCAATCAACATAATGTACCTACAAAATAATTAAGAAAATACAACCACAGAACGAAGTTAATATATCAAATACCTTTCAATGGCGATATGATGAATTACACATTTTTTCAAAATATCGTTGATTACGGTGTCATTGTGGTTTCGTAGTTGTAAAGAAGGTGTCGCACGTGAACAACAATCAGTTGCTCGAATAATTTTTTCCCTTACAATTCTAAGTTGACCTGCTGCTATAGCAATAAAAGTGAAAATGATTCCATCGAAGCAGGGAATGCTTGTGCAAATAAGCATTAACGAATAAGACTGAAAGGCATAGATACCATAATAAATAAGCCAATGTTGATTTTGCATGTCCATAGGAAAAGGAACAGGTAATGGCCGTTCTGTTTCCGTATCAAGTATTGGACACAAGCTTATTGTTAATCCTGTACTAATTACAGTGACGAAGAGCGTTGGTCGATATAATTTACACAGACGAACTTTGTCTTGTAAGAAAATGTCCAAATAATCTTCGTGCGATGCAAGGATTGGCTCCTTCAAAATGTTTACTATTTTATAAAATTGTGGTTTGTTGAAAAACACTATAGAATGTTTTGCTACGCTGTGAAATGACGCCATTGAACAACATAAACCAAATGAAACAATCTGCAAATCTGCCAAGTTGTTGAAAACAGTTATAAGCGTTGTTACAGTAAATGCACTCATTGTAAACATTGTGAGAGATCCAGTCATTCTGTACGTAAAAGTTGAAGACCGTTCAGGCCACGTGCCTATCATTAACATTACCTGTTTTATAGCCTTCACCGCTTCATCAATATCAAGTTTTCCCATCTAAAAATAAACAAAGGTATTTTATTATTTTAAATATGCAGCAAAATAAACACAATCCATCGATTTGAATTTAATACTTGGAATCAACGAAATATAAAGTTGTTACTTTTCAAGAGCAAGATATATGAAGGAATGGATTATGTGACAATTCTTTAGTAACCCTAAAAAAATACAGACCCTTACACACAAGTAACTAAATACCAGATACGTTTTTCGACAGCAAAGCTATCATCATCAGTGGTCAACTGACACTGACACAGTGTCAGTTTACCACTGATGATGATAGCTTTGCTGTCGAAATACGTATCTGGTATTTATTTACTTGTGTGGAAGGGTGCCGTATTTTTAAAGTGTTGTTATTCCACAGTTCGAGTGTTTTTTCTTCATTATTTAGTAAAATTAGCTAAAATTTCATATTTTTAAAACTGCGTTGATACTTATATTCAGAGCGCGGACTTATACGCATTTTTTTTAACAAAAGCGCCTATAGTAAGCTTGATAAACCAGAAAAAAACATAAATATCACAAAATATGCAAAATCAAAAGAACGCCAAAATTTTTATTTGCTTTCCATAAAAGCAAGGTATTGTTACAAATATTTCAATACTGCTTAAAAATTCAAATATGTAATTAACAACAAATATTACCTTGATATACATTTCCCTGCCGGTTAAGCCATGTTTTTATTAAAAATTTAACTTAAGCACATTGTGGGAAAATAACAGACATTTTTAAAATCAGCTTTTAAAAATAAGAATAGGCTGCCGCGCGAAATGTGACTAATGAACTCGATAACCAAATATTGTTTTATGTTTATTGTAATTCAGGGCGCCACGCCGGCTGGCCATAAGGTCATGAGTAAAAAAAGGATTGTGGATTGATTCTGTTGAGAGCAGTTGGGTGGAAAGGTTGTAATAACCGACGTCTTTAGTAACCCTCTTACCTTATATTAATTTTAATCCCTATATAAACAGCGGTGGGATAGACTTAAGCCTACTTGAACGTTTAGTGCGTGGTCAGTGAGGTCCTATCGGAGTTTAGAATTTGGAAGACACATTCGATGAGGACCTGAGAGAAAGTTAATGCGTGATTTGCCAAATAATTTTAATTTAACAGTTGCGGATAAATTGCATGTCTTTTATCTGCAGCTGCAGGATTTTTTAAGTCAGAGTATACTTTTTCAGACCATACGTTTGAGGGGTTAGATGTAGATAGAAATAGTAAACAATTCAAGCTAAATAACTTGTTTTTAATGTTGCTAGCAGTCAGCCAGTCCATTCTTTTATACCATTCAGTATTAAAAGATCTAGGTTTCTTCCTATCGCCTGTCTGTAACAGCCCTAGTAATTTAGAAGTACATCGCCCATGTTTTTTTTAAATTTCTACTTCCTTTTCGTAAGAGTAACCATTAAACTTTTCCTTTAAAAGCTAGCCAACTAGATTTTTCATATTTGCTGCAAATTTGCAAACTACGTATGAAATAAATAATCACTCAATAGCTTCACGCTGGGCGTGAGTGCCGCTGAACGACGCTAGTAATTTAAAGAACCGAGTGAGGCTGTGCGTTTTCAATGCTAAAAACGTTCTGAAATTCCTACTATTTGTTACATCTGATCATTGCATTTTTTTTATAAATGTACATGCAAAGGTATTAAGAATAATAGACTGGCCGATTGTGTCTGACCTGGAAAAATTTGGCTCGATAAGCTGGGCCTCGCGTAAGCAAAACGGTGTTTTGAACGCTTGTTTGTTTATTTGCGGTCGCTTAATTTCAGAACTATTCTGCTATTATTGCTTTCACTGTAAGTAAAATTTAATTACATGCTAGTTAATACATTTACTCCCAGTTTTTGTTTGGCGTCCAATTTTTAATATTACGCGGTGGTGTTAAAACGTGAAAATAAAAACTGTATGTAAAAGTAGCTTTTTTTAAATTAGAATTTAGGATTTGATTTTATTTAAAAAATTATGGGTAGGCTGTCCCCACCCTGCCTAATAGGACGGACGGACCACTTGATAGTTAAACGCGGTCGGTGTAATTACTAATTTGGCCAAGTGTTTAGTAATTTAGCTAGTGATTACTAAACACTATAATAACAGCAATTCGCAGTTGGCGACAACATCAGTTTGCAGTTGGCAACAACTGCATTTCACAGTTGGCGACAGTAGCAATTCGCAATTGGCAACAACAGCAGCTTACAGTTGGCAACAACAGCAGTGCGCAGTTGGCGACAACAGCAGAAAAGTTGGCGACATCATCAGTTCGCGGTTGGCGACAACAGCAGTTTACAGTTGGCAACAACAGCAGTTCGCTGTTGGCGACAACAGCAGTTTGCAGTTGGCGATAACAGCAGTTTGCAGTTGGCGACAACAGCAGTTTGCAGTTGGCGACAACAGCAGTTCGCAGTTGGCGACAACAGCAGTCTACAGTTGGAGACAGCAGAAATTCGCAGTTGGTGACAACAGTAGTTTGTAACCTGCAGTTTGCATTTTGCAGTTGGCAGTTTGCGGTTTGCAGATTGCAGTTTGCAGTTTGCGGGTCGTAGTTGGCGACAATTATACAGCGTGAGATGCAGTTGCAAGAAAATAGTTTCGCCGTGTGAACTAAACTGGCCTAAAGCTTTTGAGGTGGGTGGGCCTGCAGCTTCTGCTACAATCTTGTTTCTGTGAACTAAGGGTTAAGTCACACATGCGTGTCCTGAGGATAGGACAAGTTGCAGGATGGCCGAGTGTAAGCTGCCGCGTGAAATGTTACTAATGACCCCGATAATCAAATATTAGTTTATGTTTATTGTAATTTAATGCGACCGACGGCTGGTCATGACGTCACGAATAAAAGATAGATTTGGGGGGGATTTTGTTGAGAGCAGTTGGCTAGAAATGTTGTAATAACCGACGTCTTTAGTACATAGTGTTCTAGATATTTAATTGTGTTTTATTTTAATCCTCTCACCTTATATTAATTTCACAACGTACATAAGACACATTGCAAAGGCGTAACTTATGCTTTTCATGCAGTTTCTGCAAAATAGTTTATTTTCAATAAACAGGACAATCTTTAAGTCTAATTGCCGGTACGGATTTATCCTTCACTTTAGGCATTTCCTAATTTTAAATTAAAGGTATTCACAAAACATCACAACACAATGGAATGATCCGGACTACTGACGTTAACAACAAGCAAAACAATGTTTTTACAACTAAACGCGATAGACTATTGTGTATGGCTTTTGATAGAACACATAACTTGGTTAATCCCCGAGCGCACGATTTTGTTCTGTGAGGAATGCTTATTTGATCTAGCGGGGCATTTTTAGAATATGATGTAAATATTCGGTAATTATTCGCAGAGTTGTTCAAACCGAAAAACAGTAAATTAATTAATGTTTTGACATTACTTTTTTTTCACTAAACTAAAGATTGGAAATGTTAAATTCATTATAAAAAAACACCAAATAGCTGTATAAAAGCTAAAATAAGCGCATATAAGCAGTGTAGGAAGCAAAACAAGAAAATAAGCAAAATAAAAATAGTGTCAAATGATTACATTTTTCATGAACCGTGGAAATACAAAAAGATTTTGATTTTGCTTTCAATATTAGTGTATATGCAAAATGCTTGCAATCCGCACTTTGCTGATATTTTTATCATGTAACTGTCATTCCATAAAATTGTTTTTGTGCAATTTGAAATAAATCTTGAATATTTTGCTAACAACAAATAAGAAACCAAAATATCAAATTTTCAATCTATTATTTTAGAGAGTTTTTATGCACAATACAAATTAGACAGTAAAAGCGAAAGAAGAAATGAGAACACAAAATTGTTTGGTAAAAGTCGAAACGAAATTTCGTTTACGAGATTTCTGTTCACCTCAAATTCTAGCTGATCTATTCAAAACGATTTTGCTAAATTATCACCGCCTAGATAATTTAAAGGGTTTTGAATTATAAAACTAAATAATTTAATTTTTATATCTGTATGACAAAATACAAGAAAATACCTTTAGTCTGGCCACCTATTACAAAGTTGTACTTTACACAATAAAATCTTGCTATCTAATAATTTTTTTATTTCTAATTTCTTGTTAAATTACAGTCACGATACAATTCTCGAAATCAACAACTCATAATATTTTAGAAATTAACTATGTACTTATTTACCCTGCTGTTTACATATTATTTTGTATTGGTAAAACAATTCAGCTGCTTGATTGTTTATCATTACATAAAAACAAATGATAGGTAAGGTCCTGAAACAGAACTAAAACAGATACCTGCATATTAAAGCTTATCGACTTTTATACTACGTTAATTATTACAGAATCATAAATTAGAAACTAAAAATATACCTATAAAAAGTTGTAATCAGAAATATGCAAAGGAGCGAAATGCTCCCCATTTTAATAGTTTTTTTTAAATGACGAGTTCATGTCCAGTCTCTACTGTTTTTAAATAGTAAGATATATGCTTATCTAAATAAATTAAACAAAATTAATATGGCTCAAGGATTTCGTGGTGAATAAGTGAAACCGTGGTTTTTATTAGGAGTATTCTGATCTTACAAGCCGTTTATATAAAAGGACCTTTGGAAATTCAGAAATTAAGATAATTGAAGAATAGGAAATGTCGGTGAAAGTGTTTCTCTATTTTCTCTAATGCAGTTTTTGAAATAACTTTTCTTTAGATACTTTAGATACGAGTGAAAGTCTTAAAATTAGAATGAAATCCTAAGTATCCATCCGTCCACAGAATTAAAAATTAATAATTTAATTACAAATCGCCACCGAAATTGAAAACATTTGACCTATTTTTTGAATGTGCACATTATAGTACTACACAGTTGATCATTAATAATTGCAGTGCGTGTAAGGTGCAAGCGGTTGTTGTTAATTACATAATTATTTCACTTGTGTTGTAAGTACACATTTCCTTATGTTTTGCTTCAATTTGTATACACCTGCTTAAGACAAAACATAAAGAAACGAAGAGTTCAAAACTTAAAGAAGCTGTCGGGCAACTGCCATGGGAACTTCCTCGTATTTACTGACATTTATGAAAATTCTTAAAATATTTCGAAAATTTTATGGAACATAGGAAAATTGTTAAAATTAAAAAAAAATTGTATAATATATGTTTATAAATAAAATATATTAAATATTTTATACCAGATCTATTTCTAAATTTAAAAAACTGATTTATTTTAATTTCAAAATTTTGTAAATTTTTTATAACTTTTGAATAATGAAATTTTGGATATTGAGAAAATTTTTAAAATTTTGAAATCTTTCATTAATACTGAGTACTTTTAAAATGTATTAATCATTTAAAGAATTCTCAAAGTTTATGAACATTAACATAATTTTATAAATTTTAACGACTTTTAACAATTTTTGAAAATTTTGAAAATTTTTGGAAATTATGAAAATATGTATTAAAAACTGTGAAAATGTTTCGAAATTTTGTCAAAACATTAAGAAATTGAAGATTTCTAAACAGTTTAGAAAATTTTAATAATTTTCAAGTTTGACGTTTTGAAAATTTTCAAAAATTTTTGAAAACGGAAAATATTTTCAAAATTTTTTAGTTTTGAAAGTTATGAAATTTTGCCGATCAAAAGAAAACCACTCAGTGGTGTTTTTCCAATGTAAAGTTCTTCCTATTCTCATTTAACATGCTCAGACCGATTTTTATTATGAAAACACAAGAAATCACTTTAGCCTAACCACCAGTGGCGGTTTCTCCATTGGGTCAAATGGCCATTGACTTCCCAATGCAATAAGAAAAAAATGAGCGAAACATTTCGCCTGGACTTTCCTATATATTTAAATACATTGTTTTATATTTTCCAACACTTTCGATATACACCTGTCTAGACACGACTAGTTAAAGTAAATAGTTCTTATAAGTAGGGATGCCGCCGGATCCACTTTCTGAAAAAGCCGGATACCGGAACCAACTCTGCAAATTTTGGCCGGATACCGGAACCGGAACCGGATCCTAACTCTAAATAATTCGATGCATACAATTTGTTACTGCATTCTTTATAGTCAATTTGTTTAAAGTTTTGACATTAAGTGGTTTTGCTGATCTCTCTTTTTATATACGTCCATAGTTTATCGCGGTGGATCATCCATTTGCAACTTGCTTCGGGGATTCCCGGGCCACTCGGTTTAGATCTTAACGTAAATATGGTATATTTGTTAGCATGCTTTTTAAATTGCCCGCCTTACCGACTACCGCCGAACCTCCCCGAAGGGAACCAAGGGAACCGGCGCAGGCTAGGAGACGCAGGAAGCAGTTCGGGAGAAGAGTCGGAGTCTGCGTAGAGTTGAATGTTCGATTATTAGTTTTTGTAAAAACCGTAGAGAAGGAATAAAAGCGTGGTTAAGTTGAAATCGTGTTTGTTTGTGAGCCCTACCCTATTTAGAAGCTAACATCAGAAGTGGGATTCGCAGCACCACCAACCCCAATTTAAGAAGAAAAGTGCGAACTTCGTGCCAAACATGGCGGACAAACAGGCAGATCCGTCCGACGACAATAACGCAGGCAGCACGTCAGAAGACAGTGAACATGAAAAGAACCCTACCCCCTCAAAACGACCGAAGGTTCAATGGCAAGAAACATTGGTATCGCTAGTTGCGGCCCAACAGGAGCAGTTGGCACAATTATCCCGCCATTCCAACATGGCGACCGGGCCAACGCCTAATTCAGCTTCACCCGCAGCAGATGGTTTGAGCGCGCAGGCGTTAACCCCATCGTCTCTTTCATTCCGATTGGCGGAATTCAATCCGGACACAAGTAGCTATTCAATAGAGGAGTGGCTAGATGATGCGTCTAAACTGAAGGACGAACTATGCGTGGGCGATGTACTCATGATAGTTAAAGCAGGAGAAGCATTGAAAGACCGGGCCCATCGTTATTATTGCGATTGGAGACCAGTGCGGCGTACGTGGAACGATTTCTGTAAAGACTTAATAATTGCATTTCCTGATCGCGAAACTCCAGGTGCGCGGGCGTATACCGCTGCGACATTAAGAAGCCGAGAATGCGATTCTTTGAGCGACTATGGCATTCAGAAGCTTCGTATTATTCATCGCTTCCATGACAACTTACCGTGGAATACGATTGTGAGTATGGTGGAGTTTGGGTTGGACCATTCCGAAGCTCAAGCTTCGATCCGCATTCAACAGCCGAAGACGGAGCGAGAGCTCTTGAAATTACTCGGCGAATTCGATGCTCGCCGCCAGAAACACCGTACTGCACCGAACCCGCGGTCAGCTGATGGTGTAAGTACAACCAATACAGCTAAGCTACGTGATCGTCGACAGAATGCGTCAACTTCAAGAGGAATAAAAGGGGCTTGCTTTAATTGCGGTCGAATTGGACATCGGAAAGATGACTGCCATGCACCCCCGAGGAACAAAGACGAACCCAGGAGAGGTCAAGCGGACAAGAAAAAGGAGGATGGATCACCGACCTGCCCACATTGCAAAAAAACAGGACACTTGGAGCAAAATTGCTGGTTTAAGTATGGTAAGCCAGGCAAAATCATGCTGATTAGACGAGGTCGCAACCTGGCCGCGTCTCCCGTTGCCACTCTTCTGTGCAACAACGAAGCGATGCAGTTCAACTACCTCATCGATAGTGGCGCCGACATTTCAATTTTGAGGGGAACTACCGCTGCTAGACTCAATGTCTCGGTTCAACCAGAAGTGCGTGTTTTGTCTGGGCTCAGCAGTAAAAATGTTTACGGCACCGGCACGTGTAAGGCTATCGCGGTTTTGCCGGCTGCAACTATAGAAGTTTTGTTTACCATCGTGCCTGATGATGTCATGCCCTTAAATTTAGACGCTATTATCGGCTGGGACGTTATAGGATTACGTCACATAAAGGTCGTGAAAGGCGCTGACGGACTAGAATTACAACATGACCTGTTCAATATCCCCAAAGTGCTGACCGTCGCGAACAGTAACAACTTGTGTAATATAAAAGAGTCAGGATTGGACAAGCAGAGTGTAGCTAAACTCACGCAACTGCTGCAAGATTGTCATGAGAAAACACCTGATCATGTTATGACGGGAAAGATGACAGCCAAACTAAAAGACGATATCCCTGTGGCATACCGACCGCGACGCCTAGCTTACGCCGTAAGAGTGCAAGTCCAACAAATTGTTCGCGAGTTACTGCAAGCCGGCATTATCCGCGAAAGCCATTCAGAATACGCGAGCCCCATCGTTCTTGTGAAGAAGCGACAGGGCGGGGTGCGCATGTGTGTGGATTTTCGAGATCTAAACAAAAAGGCCGTAAAGGAACGTTACCCCTTACCGCTTATCCTTGACCAAATTGATGCGTTATGTCAGGCTCGCTATTTCACAACCCTGGACATGAAATCTGGTTTCTATCAAATGGAGATTGAGGAAAACTGTAAGCACATTTTCGCCTTTGTAACTCCTGATGGATTATACGAGTTCAATCGGGTCCCTTTCGGGTATGTGAATTCACCGGCCGTCTACCAAAGGGCCATTGATACGGCACTGGGAGAGTTGAAAGGAACACAAGCCTACGTTTATATCGATGATGTGTTGGTTCCATCAACGACAATAGAAGAAGGGTTCAGAAATTTAGAGAATGTGATGAATGCCTTAGCCATAGCAGGTTTTCGCTTGAACTATGAGAAGTGTACATTTTTTGCTTCGGAGACCGAATATCTGGGTCTAACTCTGGGGAATGGTACAGTGCGCCCCAGTTCGCGAAAAGTGGTTGCCCTCACGCAGACATCGCCTCCTAAAGACGTGAAAGGCGTACGGCAACTAATGGGCCTAGCCAGCTACTTTCGGCGGTTTATTCAAGGGTTCTCAATTATCACAGCGCCGATATCTGCTTTATTGCGAAAAAATCAAGCGTTTCAGTGGTCCGAGGAGTGCGAGCGTGCTAGACAACTCATCATCAAGAAACTAACCGACCAACCGGCACTGAGGATTTTTAATCCAAGCTTGGAATGCGAAGTGCACACGGATGCTAGTGCTATAGGCATTGGGGCCGCTTTGTTGCAAAAAGAAGATGGTGTCACTCGTCCCGTCGCTTATTATAGCAGGCGCACTACAGAACCGGAGTCCAAGTACCACTCATATGACCTAGAGACTTTGGCAATTGTTGACGCTGTTGAACATTTTCGTCATTATTTATACGGAGTGCATTTTACGGTGTACACTGACTGTAATTCTGTGCGAGCAACGGCACTAAAGAAAAACTTACATCCAAGGGTAGCCCGCTGGTGGGTTAAGCTTCAAGATTACGACTTTTCTATCGAGTATCGGCCGGGGCAGAAAATGACCCATGTGGACTACCTTAGTCGAAACCCGATTGAAAATGTGTGTGTTGTGAAAACAACAGAACAATTCCGTGTAGCCAGAGATGAAACGTTACGAGATTTTCAAGAGGCAGACGAATTTTGCAGAAAAGTGCGTGAAAAACCAGGCGAATATAATGACTACGCAGTGCGGGACGGCATGGTGGTAACAAAAGACAAGTTTCCAAAGTGTTTTGTTCCAGTAGCTGCGCGATTACGCACGATGTGTCTGTATCACGACCAATCATCGCATATCGGTTGGGACAAGGGCATCGCTAAGATGCGCGAAGATTTATTTTGGCCTAAGATGGGCCAGTGTCTCAAAAAGTACATTCGAAACTGCCGCGCATGTGTTCTGGGAAAATCTCACACCGGGCGCAGAGCTGGTTTGTGGCAAAAGGGAAACACCCCAAAGCATACCTTGGACACGTGGCATATTGACCATGCAGGCCCGTTGGCGAAGTCACGCGAATGCACCCAAATATTGGTAATAGTCGACGCCTTTTCGAAATATTGCAGTCTGAAACCAATCAAGAAAAAAACCACGGAAGACTCGATCGGAGCACTGCAATCAGTCTTCGAGAAGTTGGGAAAACCCCGGCGTATTATCGCAGACCGAGCGGCTGCGTTCACCTCCATAATGTTTAAAAACTTCCTAAGTGAGCAGGGAGTGCAACTGCATCTCATTGCAACTGGCATGCCGCGCGGAAATGGAAAAGTTGAGCGTGTCATGCGGACCGTCTTCAACTTACTCCGAGCCACCCTCACTGCAGAAAAGGAAAAAACATGGGTGACAGTCTTATCCGATATTGAAAATAACATCAACACCACCGTGCATTCCTCCACGGGCTTTGCGCCCACGATATTGCAATGCGGAACAAATCCGAGATTGCCGGCCACTCAGCAATTCCTAGCAGATGTGTCAACGGAAGGTTATGTTGATCCAGACAAGGCCGTGACGCGAGCACAAGGTCGAATGATCCATATCGAAAACGAGCGAGCTAAGCAATTTAATAGTTCGCGTTACGCAGCCAAGTTGTTCGCAGTTGGCGATTTTGTAGCAGTAGAAGACTCCCAAGTAGCGGGAGGTGGAAAATTAAAGCAAAAATACAGTGGACCTTTCATTGTCCGTAAACTCCTGCCGAATGAACGTTATCTTCTCTGGAAGAAAGGGAAGCGTACCACAGTGGCAGCGCATGAACAACTGCGGCAGTGGCCCGCGAATGCAGATACAGGTTCTACGTAAACAAAAGACTCGTGAGTATTTATTTACATGGGTGCAGCAATCCTGTACCGCGGTTAACGAATGAATGTTTTTGTGGCAATCCCACATATTATGTAAGCAGCCATTCTGGCAATGTTACAGTTTTGTGACAATCCCACAAAACTAAAGAACCTCAAAAATTTAATAATCAGTTGTGGCGATCCCACAAAATAAAAATAAAAATAAATAAATGATGACGTGGCGATCCCACAAAATAAAATTGAATAAAAAAAAATGACGCGGTGATCCCAGGATCCCATATGAGCAACCATATCACGTTTATTACATACAACCAGGTGACGATTGCTCATCACCAAAGAATTTCCCAGATTCCTAATGACTCATTGTGACGAGCTCATAAAGCCAGAGCCCACATCCGTAATACTGTCGTGGCAACCCCATGATAAATAAAACGGCACGTATCAGGTTTTGCGTGACCTAATTGTTCTGCGTGTGATTCTTGTTGCAGTTTTCTCCCGGCGCGAGGACGCTCCGAAGTCAGAATGGCCGTGTTAGCATGCTTTTTAAATTGCCCGCCTTACCGACTACCGCCGAACCTCCCCGAAGGGAACCAAGGGAACCGGCGCAGGCTAGGAGACGCAGGAAGCAGTTCGGGAGAAGAGTCGGAGTCTGCGTAGAGTTGAATGTTCGATTATTAGTTTTTGTAAAAACCGTAGAGAAGGAATAAAAGCGTGGTTAAGTTGAAATCGTGTTTGTTTGTGAGCCCTACCCTATTTAGAAGCTAACATATTTCTTATTCCTGGGGTTCCCCGATATCGCAAAATATCTTATTTCATTCAAAAATCAACATATAAATAACCTACAAGTACAACTTCCGCATTTATATACCGTTTTTCATATTTCCATTTTTGTCGAAACAGGCAAAAGATATTTATCTGCTCCTGCATCGAGTGGCTACAGCGAGAGGCTTTTCTCCGAGGCAGGCAACGTGTATGAAAAGAATCGAAACAGATTGTCCATGAGCAACGTAGAAAAGTTGATTTTTTTACATCACAATTTGCCTATTGTCAACTACAATTATTAATTTGTAGTAGGTGTGGTGTATGTAATAAAATGTAAGAAAAATTAACCTGTCTTAAAGTATATTTGTGTTATGGCATAAACTAGCTATAAAGATAAATTGCTTTTAAAAATTATTATTTTTTTAATTTGTGTTAGTAAAGAAAGTAACGTTACTATCTAACTTTTAAGTATTTAGAAAAAAGAGAAAAAATTCTCAGTTCCGGCCGGAACCGCGAGAAAATCCGGCCAAACCGGATCTCCGAAAAATTGGCCGGATTCGCCGGATACCGGAACCGGATCCGGTTCCGGCGGCATCCCTACTTATAAGTTGTAACATCTTGAAGCTGTTGAAGAAAGACCGACCGCTGCGCTGCAAGCGTAAGGTTGGATAAAATATTCGGACTGAATCAACGGAAGCGCGGAAATTGATATTTGAAAATATATTAATAACTCGAGAAGTATTCTTTTTAGCAAGAAATTACTCTTACTAATTTGTAATTAGAATTTCAAAACCTTTCTGATTTTAAAGCCAAAAGGCCACGTTTCCATTTAAAAAACTTTATTTTTTACCGTGGCCGCCATATTAAAATTGGAAACTCAAGTTTTTTTCTTAAATACAATCGAGAAGAATTTGCCCTACAACTTTGCTCTTGGGTTTGCGAGTCTATCTATTAAAATAAAAAAGTTAGCCTACACTGAACATTAAACGACTAGTACAAGAATACAACTGCTTGTAGAAAGTATGTGAAATTCTTCTAAGGACAAAAAGATTATTAAGGGGCAATAAATTCGATTTTTTGATTTTTTGTAAAAAGATTCTCCTAGAGCAAACAAAAGAAGAAATCATTATTTTAAATTTTGTAGCGAATTTTTGGGAGGGAGGGGAAACAGTAGCCCCCCTAAATATTAAAGTATCAAAAAAATATGATATTCGGATTTTGCTATCAATGATGAGCTATATTGCTTTAACAGAAATATTTTATTGCCCCCCGTTAAATAAATAAAACGGTACCAATTTTCAATTTGCAAAAATTCATAGAGGGCGTCACAGTGAAATTATAGCAATGCGCAAAAAAACAAATTGTAGAAGATTCCCAGCTCTATCAGCTTAAAAAGTTTAAACAAAAACGTGTGCGCAGTTTTTGAGAAATATTTTTTTGAAAAATTCCAAAATTTTGGAGTGATGTCATTGCGATCATTTTTATATTTTCAAAAGTAATTATATTTCATGGTATAGTACCCTTAAAGGGCTACCAAACAAGATGTAGTTGATTCCAATCAGATAACTGTTTTTTGAGTAAATGGGCGTTAAAGTCGAAATGTTCAAAAATTCGTAGCGGCCGCCATTTTAAAGCTAGAGAGTTCGGTAAACAATCGTTTGATTTGTCCTAAGGCCTTCTTTAATCTCCACTATTAAAATTTCCAAAATTCAGTTTCTGAAAAAAATGCTACCAAAAAAACATGTCTAACTTCCGCTTCCGGTTTCGGTTTTTTTTAAAAGCTTATTTAAGGTGAATTTTTGATAATTTGATTACCCCCTCATTCCAAAGCACATCAAAATCGGTCCAGCCGTTCCGGAGATATGGATCGTACTCCAGAACTAGAAGTGCTATACGATCGTGAGGATTTGTATGAAAGTGCTGGTGCTGTTGCAATACTACAATTATTTATAAACAATAATCTTTGTCAGACTTTTAACGAGAGTGTAAAACTTATTAAAATTTTGTGTACTTTGCCGATGACAACGATGGAAAGCGAGCGTTGCTTCTCTACTTTAAAAAGAATAAAAACATTTTTGCATAACACGATAGGGCAAGAAAGGTTAAGTGCGTTTGCTATGTTAAGCATCGAAAACTTGTTAATTAATAACATTGACAATTTTAATGAACTACTGATAGATCATTTTTCCAACGCGAAGGATCGAATTGAAATATAAGTCTAAAATTTGGCTGGGTAAGTACATTTTTATTTAAAAAATTTTCAAAATGACTCCCCAGTACGCCACACCACGATCCGCCACTGCTAACCACCTATTACCAAGTTGTACGTGCACGTTTTTCCAATAAAGTCTTGCTATGGATTATTTTTTTCTTTAGTTTCATATTAAATTACGTAATTTTTAATAATTTCAAAATTATCAATTGCTTTTAATATTTTAGAAATCAACTACGTATTTGTTTACTTTTTTTTACTTGTCTCTTCGTATTATTATGTACTGTTGAAACAATTTAGATGCTTGATTGTTTATCATTACGTATAAACAAATAACAGTAACGATATCTAGAAAAAGCTACTAAACGGGTGGGCTGCTTAAATTAAAAAATTAATAATAAATAAGAAATAAAAAAATATTTTTTTTAAGTTGTAATCAAAAATATTTAAGGGTGCGATATTCCGCAGTTGCCTTCCTCTTTAGATGACGAGTTTACTTCCTGAGATATTTGTTTTTGTTAATGGCAAGATAATTATGTTTTCCGCAAAAATCAGGAACAATCAATATGGGTCAGGGACTAGGCGAGTGAAAACTCAATTTTCCAAAAATATTGGAAGTAGTCGTATCTTGCAATCCGTTTATAAAAAGATCTTTAAACATATATAAATTTATATTTTTGTTATTTGGACAGCCTCCGCGAAGTGCTTAAATACGTTTTCTGATGGTTGCTTTAGACTGTAATCAAATACTTTGATTAATACTCTCTAATTGTACAATAACTGTCGGGGGAAGGAAGTTTATATAAAATACGTTTCTGCGCTGCTTAATGATTTTTATTACAACCAGAATATTGAAAATAACAATTTAAATGTAAACTAGCAGAACCCGTGGTTTACGCCCCACGCTTTTTTATGGTAACTTTTTAAAAAGTAATAAATAAGCTGCGTCGAGATGCAAGAGATGTACCAAATGCATTCCGTAGTATTCGGTAATCTCAAACACGAAAAGTCTGCGACTGAATTGAACATACGTAACTAATAATGCGAATGTTTATTATTTTGCAGTTACATCCCTACCTAGCGTAATCAACGTCAAATAATTAAAAAAAAATTTACCTACTTTTCCTTTAAATTAACCTCGTTCTTTAGTGTTTTAAATTTTCACATTTGAAACTCTCTAACTATAGAAATAAATGTCTATTCTTGGTTCGTGTATGGTAGGTTAGGTTAGTGTTTTCTCATTTTTTTTAAACTAAATGGTAATCCAGTTCACGAGAATGATAAAATAATGTCTTTAAATGAGCCCGTTCACTAGTGTTTCAAATTTTAATTTTCACATTTGAAACTCTTCTATAAACTGTGTTTTAATTTGTAAATGGTAATATTGTTAATGTATTTAGCTCAATTGTATTTTCTGAAATATGCACAATGCGCTCTCCGTAAAATCGTTTCTTTCTTAAAATAGTAAGCTGGCACATACAGAGCCTTTTTTATTCTTGTATCTGTATACTGTCACAATTCAGAATGCAAAGTAGGAAAGAAATTCATATTTGAAAATATTATAATAAAACATTTCTAAATTTCATACAAAAATTATATAATTGCACACAAAGTTGCAATTTCTTATTCAAGAAAATTGATCAATAAAATCCTTTACGGACCATAAAATACATAGGTTTTGCTCATGCAAAGGCAAGGTTAAACTCTTTAGGGTTCCACGTGCCTTAATGAGGTGTAGAAGGGACCATGTGACGTAACATTCTATATATAAGGAAAACTAAGCTCATTCGAGTTAGTCAGTATCCAGCACTCGATCCATTCAGCATTCTGATCGTAACAGATCCTCCTCCAGTCAAAATGAAATCAGTACATGTTGTAATATTTTGAATTAAATGTGTGGTAAGCACATGGTGAAACATTATTAATAAATATTTAACTATTAAAGATGAATAGTTTATTAATAAAATAAAACACTTGGTAATTGTTTTACAATTTGTTGGTTTTTATTTACTCGACTCGAGTTTACAAATAAAACTAAAAAGTTTTGTTTGTAAGATCCTGAAGATAACCGAGATGGTTGAAACTCGAGTCGAGTACCAAGTGTTTTATTTTATTAATAAACTATTAATTTTTAATAGTTAAATATTTACATGTTGTAATGTAATTAAATTTATTATTATTGTAAAATTATAATCATTTATTGTGCTGCTGTTAGAATTTATTTCGCGAATTAAATAAATAATTGTAAAATGGCTCGGTATTACTTATTTGGGTTTGTGTCCAGACATTGAACATGATTTGATTTATTTAAAATGAATCGGATCGCGACAATATATTTAGATCATGTATAGGAAGATAGCAGAAAAACAAAATACTGCAAAAGAGACTCAAAGTTTTATTTCAACGGTTAAAAGAACTATTGTACATTTTGCAGTCGCAGAACTGCTCTGTCGTAAATGCATCCTAATGCCCGTTTATGAAACACAATCGCATTTTTTTATTTTGACTTGAGCCGGCAACGACTTAGCCTTGAAGTCCAACTGGTTGCATTAATGCAACCAATCAGTTTTCTAAACAATAAAAGCATCCTTTCATAGTAACAATAAATACATTTAAGACAGTAGCAACTAGTCGCTGTAATGCAACAACCGTTTCTACTTATTATTGGCGCTTTCAAGGTCGGACCTCAATCACCCCTATGCGCGCACGCACGAATTCAGCTGGCACTTCTCTAGAGTTTTAGCAGTATCCTGCAATCTCGTAGTGCAATAGATGTAAATGCGGGTGTTATGCTTTTAACTGCATAAATGGTTGGGTGGTCGAATCTCGGTTGGGGCCAAAATTGTTTTTTTATTTTATATTGCTGTTTTTAAAACAATGTTGGTGGTCTTTACTGCATGTCCGAGGTTATGGTTAAGAGTCGATATATTTAAAAAAAAATACAAAAACGAAGTTGCATTCGCTCACTGAGATTGACAGCATACTAACTGCGCAAGTCCAACCATAAAAGCACCAATAAGAAGTAGAAACGGTTGTTGCATTACAGCGACTAGACGCTAGTATTTAAGACACGTCTACGCGTCCTGCTCTGCTTAGTATGACCTATATCTCTCCGCGAAAGCTGTTTCGTGACACCCCAAGCCCGGCCAGCCGTGCAGCCAGCAATGAACAGAAGGTCGGTGACACACGTTTTTGCAGTCAGACTTGAAAGTGTAAGGGAGCCGCGTTTAATAAATATATTGCTGGTACACCATTTAAAATAGTCTATTGGTGCTTATCTCTGTACCTAATATAAGTAATTTAGCAAGTTTTAAACACGAACATGAAACGCCATAAAGACAATAAAAATTAAAGAATGTGCGTATCACAGTGCTAAACAGTTAATAACTAACGTTTACCGTACGTGCAAGAACATTTTGTTTATTGTTTGATAATTGCAGTGCTTTTGTTTTGTAAGGACACAATTCCTTATGTTTTGCTTGAATTTGTATATACCTGCTTCAGCACAGTGAAATAAGAAAACGAAGATTTTAAAACCTGAAAAAAGTAAATTAATTATAACAAATATAAAATACTTAACAAAAACCTACACTAACTAGAGTGTCGAGAGAAAGATCTACAAAATGTGCTGCAGTTCAAGATACAGGACGTTTGGATCTTTCCATTATGATGAACAATGTTTTACGAACCGATATGCCACAGTTTGTCCAGTCTGACATGTAGCAAGCGTCTCTGATTTTTTTGCTCTGTAATTAAAATTATTGCTATAGTATCGTCATAGCTTCACCAGACATAAGCAGCAAGTGACTTGGCAAAGTATGTATCATTTGCTTTTATAAGACGAACCACTCGCGTTTTAATATATAGTTGAGGTCTAGAATCGTTTAGCGATTGCAACAGTTTTGGCAACTTACCTTAGTTTTGTCTTGTCTCGAATATAGTAACAAGACCACGACTTTGTTTAATCTTGCAACATCATTACAAGTTCGTTAATAAGTTCTAGTTCTACTTCGTTGTTGTTCATATTGATGTATGAATAAAATACTTTCTAATATTATATAATATTGTTGAAGTAATAGGAGTTATTTAAGCTACAAGGAATGTAAGGACATATTAACATTCGAAGAAGGGTAATATAAAATGAGGCGTAACCAACATCCGCATTTAAAAGCAGGAGCAAAATCACGTTTTCGTCCCTTGGGACGAAAATTGATTTTTGCTCCCAAATAAGAGCCAAAAAGCCTACTTTCCAGCAAGGGCAACGATAAAAATAATTTTATTCATACATCATTACAAATAGCTAACTGCAGCGTGGTGTTCATGGAAGCAAAGGAAGCAAGTGTTAGTATATGTAATTATTATTAAGTTTAAGGCATTGATTGGTTTTATGAATTATTAAATATAGTCCGTCTCACGATAAAAATTCAGTACAGGTAAAATAAGGCAAAGTAAATTTTATGGAAGTTTGCTGTCCTTCGTTGCCAATTCTAAGCGGTTGAACGACAGTGTAAGCTTAGCTTAAATGAAGTATATCTAGAAGTACTCAACAGTCTCTTACGAAAAGGTATTGCGATTGCGATCGTATGTGTAAAGTTGCAACTTTGAAAAGATAAGTTTTACAAATATCTGCATTGCATTAAATATTATTAACATTAACACAAATAAATTAATTATTTCAATCAAAGTCTAATAATCGTTCCGCAATTTATCCGTCCGCTTTAACATTTAATGTGTAACCTAAATAAAACTATGCAAAAACTTGTATTAGGATTTTTGCGGTTGTATGTGATATTTGAAAAGTTTATTTGGCTTTTTTTAGCACAGATGGCAAAAAGTCACCAGGTAAGTTGTAATAGTAGTTATCACCAATAAGCGGCCTTTACTACAAAAAGACGATTAGTTATCAATGATATATGCATGTTTACTTCAAAGCAATTCTTTGAAGAAGTTTTGCAACATCGCATCGCCTTCTACAACTAAATTCTCAACTTGAAACGAACTACGGTATCTTGTGTAAATTTAACGTATAAATAAGCCTAATAAACTAACTTAAGTGGGTGCAAGTGAAAGTGGAGTTAAGTGTCTGGATATCTCTTAAACTTGACAATGAAAGCAATCCATGCTGATTTTTATTTATTTACAAAACCCATGTTTTTTCCAAAAAATTGTGATTTTTGCCACCCTGATTTAGCTACCAATTGCTTTCCCATTTTTAAAGGTAACGCCACGCGACTGCTATGTAGAAACACAAATAATAAAAATCTTATGTTTTCTAATACAATAAAGATCTTGTAAGTGTTTATGTCGCTATTAAACTATTTTTATAAGTCTGCTCTAATTCTTTTGTTTATCACTTGAAACTCCAAAGTTAAAACCTAGGCCATACTGCTATTTAATTGCGTTAACTGTGCTAACTGTTTTTGTTTGTGATGACTATAATTTTTTTAATTATAAATAATACCTGAAGGATTATTTCGGTTGCTGGAACACAAAAGAATGCCAACTCTATCAACACAGTAGCAAAAAAGAGAGGACACCTTACAAAATCCAAACTCGTCCCTGACAACTGAAATTAAATATTAAAAAATAATTATTAGTCAAAATTGCGTTAAACTAAAAGAAATAGACTTACAAGAAGAAACCCTATAAGGCACGTTATAACTAAACTTACAAGCAGTTGTATCAGAAATCCAACCGTTAAAGTATCTTCTATCAACATAACGCACCTAGAATATAATTAAAGAAATACATCTAGTTATAAAAAGGAATTAATATTTTAAATACTTTTCAATGGCGATATGCTGCTGTACACATTCCTTCAAAGTATCGTTAATCAGTGTGTCATAATGTTTTCGTAATTGTAAAGATGTCGCGGACGGGCAGCAATCAGTTGCACGAATTACCTTTTCCCTTACAATTCTAAGCTGACCCGCCGCTACAGCAATGAAAGTGAAAATTATTCCGTCGAAACAGGGAATGCTCGAACAAACAAGCACTAAAGAAATTGACTGAAAAGCATAGACCGAATAATAAATGAGCCAGTGCTGGTTCTCCATATTTATAGGAAAAGGAACAGGTAATGGCCGTTTCGTGTCCGTATCAAGTATTGGACACAGCATTATCATGAAACCTGAACTCAAACCTGAGACCAAGAACATTGTTTGATATAATTTGCATAGACGAACTTTGTCTTGTAAGAGAATATCTAAACGATCTTCGTGCAATGCAAGAATCGGTTGTTTCAAGCTGTTCAAAATTTTATAAAACTGTGGCTTAATTGAAAAACAATATAGAATGCTTTACTACGCTATGAAATGATGACATTGCACAGCATATTCCGAATGAAACAGTCTGCAAAGCCGCGAAGCTGGTAAAAACTTTTATAAGAATTGTTGCAGTGATTGCACTCATTGTAAATATTGTCAGAAATCCAGTAATTTTATATGTAAAAGTTGGAGACCGTTCTGGCCATGTGCCGATTATTAGCATTAGTTGTTTTATAGCTTTTACAGCTTTGTCAATATCAAATTTTCCCATCTGAAACAAAATACTATATTTTATTATTTAAAAAAACACAACCACACTAAATACAATCGATTTGAAAACATTTTGTAGAACCGACGCCGACGGATACTTATGGAGCGCTTATGTTTTGTATTTGTTTTTAGCTAATTTGAGTTTTTTAACTATGGGTATATTTGTTTTAAAGGTTACACGAATAAGACAAAAAAAAAACGAAACTGTTTCATAAAAACTAAACTGGTATGTCAATAAATAGAATTATTGTTTAAATCATACCTTACTATTTGGCTAAACTATACGTGAACGAGTTCTTAGCCTAGCCACGTATTACGAAAGTGGGAGTCGCACGATCGTTCCAATAAAATTGCCATATAATACTTCTTTTCTGTTTTGTTTTACAAATTCTTATTAGATATAATAATATAATTTATTGATACAGTTCTCGAAATCAGTAATTGCTTACGATGTTTTAGAAATTACCGATGTATTTATTTACAAAAATACCTGCTATAAGAATATAACTATGTATTGTCGAAACAATTCACATACCTGACTGTTCATGATTACACACAATAGCAGGTATGGTTCTGCAAGAAAATTATTGTGCAGGTAACTGTACATTATTTTCCGTGGTGTGCAATCGAATAATTTATACAACAGAAACAAAAATTGATTTGTAGATTGGGTTCATTATAGCGGAATAATGTATTAGGAAATTATAAAAGTAACTGGTAAGTATATGGGGTCAGAGGTATGAAAAAATGTAAAATAAGTTTTAAAACAACAAGAAACGTTTTAAACACTTTGTTTAATGCTAAAGAACAAACAGACAATTTACTAAAATCAGGTATCTACAAATTAAATTGGTCGCACTGTAATTCGGTTTATATAGGACAAACAATTAGAAGTTTTGATATTAGGTACAAGGAACACGTACGTTGTTACAGGTATAAACACCCCTATAAATCCAATTACGCTAAACACTTATTAGAACACAATCATTTAATGACATTTAATAACACTAAAAAATGTTTACACTTTTGTAATGATGAACGTATGTTGGATATACTAAAAGCTTTTGAAATTCACAAACATTTAAAATCTGTACCTTTAACGAATTAACAAATTGATCTCTTAATTCACCGTTATTGGACGTTTTCGAATGAGTCATCTGGCCGCAGATATAGAAAACCAAGATCAAGTTATAAAGATTTATTATTCCTATAGCAACACCAGCTGTTTACTTTTAACCTTGCCTTTGATAATGACGTGTAAACACGTTGAAATACGTATAAGGCTAAAATAAAAAAACTGTTGAAGTTAAGAATTGTTTTGTTTACAATAAATTAAAATGAACTTCAAAACGAAGTAAAGCTCGAACTTATAAATACAAATGTATGTCGGCCTAAAAAAACCTGCCTGATGACTGCAAAAACCAAACTTTTACTTCCAAAACAGCAAAAAATTTCGTTAAAATTCAATAAGTAATTAAAAGAACGGGCGTACTCAAATCTATTCAGTTATATGTGAAACTTATACATTAAAACCAAAATTGCCGACAAAAGGAGAGCCAGGAGAATTTGGCAGCAAACTAAAAACCCCATAGACAAAAATAACTTAAATAGGTTAACCAGAGAGTTAAAAATGGCTATAAAGGAATGGAATAACGAAACATTTAATGAATACGTAAGCAATTTATCCCCATCCCCACATAGCGATTACAGCCTTTGGAAGGCAACAAAGAAACTAAAAGATGCTCGAAAACCTATTCCACCGATTCGAAAAGCAGACGGCTCTTGGGCAAGAACAGAAGACGAGAAAGCTGAACAATTTGCAGAACATCTATCAAACATATTTCAACCGCATCCTGCAGCTGTTACACCGGAAAAAGAACGGGAGATTATAGACTCCAAGCTCCCTTACAACTAAGCCCACCAATTGAACCCTTCACCCCAGTAGAAATTACAACCGAAATCAAATACTTAAACAACAAAAAAGCGCCCGAGTATGACCTCATCAGTGCCAAACCATTGAAAGAACTGCCCCGCAAGGCAATAATGGCTATAACACAAATCTTCAATGCAATCATAAGATTACAGTATTTTCCAATCCAGTAGAAATTCGGTCAAATAATTTTAATTCTGAAACCGGGCAAACCTGCTCACGAAGTCACCTCTTATCGACCGATAACGCTACTACCAATACTGTCAAAAGTACTAGAAAAGTTAATATTAAAGAGACTGGTGCCCATATTAGAACAAGAAGCGCTAATTCCAGAGCATCAGTTTGGGTTTCGCCAAGAATACTCCACAGCAGAACAGATCCACAGAGTCGTCGACGTAACAGAGAAAGATCTCGAAGAAAGTAGATATTGTGTGGCGGTATTCCTTGATGTCAGCCAGGCGTTCGACCGAGTCTGGCATCCTGGGTTACTTTACAAAATTAAACGGTCTCTGTCTGCTACATCAATACTATCTACTACTAAACTCATATCTAAACGAAAGGTTTTATCGGGTTAAATATGGTGAAAGCCAATCAGGACTATATCAAATTAAGGCAGGCGTCCCTCAGGGTAGCGTAATAGGACCCACCCTATACCAGATATTTACCAACGACTTACCATACAACGAAAATGCTGTAACAGCAACATTCGCAGACGACACTGCGTTACTAGTTTCCCACTCAGACCCTATACAAGCATCGGATATATTACAAAGTTGTCTCGATAATATGCAAAAATGGTTGAACAGGTGGCGTATAAAAATCAACGAAAATAAATCTACAGCAATCACGTTTACAACTAAGCATAATTCCGCTCCTCCGGTCACACTAAACGGTATACAAATCCCAATTAAAGAAGAGGCTAAATATCTGGGCATGTACATTGACAGGCGACTAACATGGAGAACCCACATCACAAAAAAGAGAAAGGAACTAGACCTAAAGGTGAAGAAGATGTACTGGCTCCTAGGGCGAAAATCGAAGTTATCACTATACAACAAAGTGTTAGTGTACGAGACGGTGTTAGTGCCAGTGTGGGCATACGGAATTCATCTATGGGGCTGTGCGAAAACTTCGAACATCGAAATTTTACAAAGGTTTCAGAGCAAACCTCTTCGTGTTATAGCCGACGCTGAGTGGTATATCAGCAATAAAACCCTGCACGAAGACCTCAAAATTCCATGGGTCAAAGAGGAAGTCAAAAGACGTACAACAAACTATGTGAACAGAATACATAACCATCAAAATGTGAATGTGCTCAATTTACTAGACAATACTAATAACACTCAAAGATTAAATAGACTTAAAACGCTAGACCTACGTTGTATATTAGTAACCACAGGGTATCGCCGCTGGGCGTAACTCCCTCCTCTTGTCAATATTAGTATTAGAACAAATTTGCTTGTTAGCCATATGGCTAGTTGTAAATACGCAGTTAATTTAATTAAAAAAAATACGTGAAACATGCTTTCGATTTTGCAGTGTTGCTGCAACTACAACTGCAATATTTGAGATAGATCGTTTCGTTCAATGTTACTTTATTGTTGAGCTAAGCCAAAGGTTTTAAACTTAAAACTATTTTTGCAAAGTTTCATGAAATTGTTTTGCGTATTAGTTTTAAACCCCTGACCATGCATATTTTACGCTTATCAACTCAGTTACAAAATAGCTCGAGATAATAAACCAACTGGCCAGATGAATAACACTTATCTAAATAAGTTCCATAAGGTCAAACATGTGCGTGTGTTCTATTCTAAGCCAGCAAACAATTCGTTTAAAATTGCGTATATGCGCCAATTTTATATTTAAAGGAATTGTGTCAGGATTTGTTATTATTTAATTGCCACATAATTTAAATGCTGTCTAAATACTAAACTAGAAATCCGAACTACGCAGTGATGACGATGAGTAAATATACTCTGCTGAAAATATCAACATTCTCGCACGTAATGATGGTATATACTATAAAAGTAGATAACTATACTACCGCAATGTTTATTTGCCTGAATGGGTTGTCGCCGGCAGAAATTAACCATAATACCGTGAATGTATTATAGAAGGCGATGCTGCTTTCAAATTATTAGAAATTGCTAACGGAAATTCAAGTTGACATTGGCAGTGTTCAGTAAACATGATCGAGGTGCAGACGCTGCTTGAATTGTCGTGTTATCCAAGAAAATGTCAGTGTAGTGCTTGGCTAGTTGGCCTCATAATTAAGTCATAATAATTATGACCGATCGTTACCATTTATAACACAGACTATAAGCTTTTCTGTCGGTAACGTCGAAACATTTTGCAGGAATCTTCAAGAGTGGACGCGAGCGTACCCAACACCCCAAAAATTACTGGTTTGAACCTTGAATTTGACTGGCCTACCTGTCGCGTCGGGGCAAAGGAATCGCTCTAATTTCGTTGCGGTTTTGCTGCTGCAGTTCATCGATCAAATTTGGCCGGTTGAAATAAAGTTTGTTTATGAGATAGCCCCACAAAAAGAAATCTAGTCGGGAGATCGTGCAGGCCACTTAATAGCTTCTTTTCTACCAATCCATCTGTTAGAGAAAAATTTTATTTTAATAATTCCGGAAAATTACTGAAAAATGTGCAGGTGTGCCATCCGGTTAATACCATAAAGTATTGTTGGATAAGTCCGAATCTTAATGATTAGGGTGGAAAACCCTAAAGGCGGGATTTAAATAATCCCTTAAAAATCTAAGTAATTTTGAACCGTTAATGACTCTTCAATAAAAAATGACTCCAAAATTCCATCCCCAACAGTCCCGCCCTCGCGGCCCTCCCCAAAACAATGACTTTTGCATGGTGTGGAGTGTGAGCCTTCATAATCTAATGTGGATTTTCGGCAGCCCAGTATCTGCAGTTTTCCTAATTGCTCTTTACCATTAAAGAAAAACCTAGTTTCGGCGGAGTATATTATTCGATTTACGAATTCGGGATCGGTATCACATTGATTCTTCATTTTTGCGCAGAACTGTCTTCTGCGATCAGGGTTATCCTGATTGAGCTCCTATACCAAAACAATTTTGTAGAGATGCTATTTGTACTGTTTAAAAATTTCTACCGATCTTTGGCATATGTAGTGGTTAACAGCCAGCTCTTGTGTGGTTGCATGGGGATGTTCTTGAAAAGCTAACAAAAGATTTAACTAGACATCTTCCTCTACTTGTGGACAAACAGTGGACGGCCCTTAACACGATTAAACTCTAAGAGTTGTTGTAATGGGCTCTTGTTCCGGATACTTATTATTGAGGAGCTCGCAAACTTTAACTTGCCTGTTCTATTTCCGTTGCCATATCCAATCATTATCAAAATTTGAATTCTTTGTATTTTTGCTTAAATATCCATTTTACTAGTAATTTTACAAAATAATTAACAAAAATTGGAAGTAACAAACAGAAACGCACAAAATAATGACGAACTGTCAGAATTTAAAGAAAATGAATTTGTTTGCTTTTTACAGCATAGATTATTGCAGAAGAAGATTTTGGTTTTAACTATAGCTTGGACAGATCACGACATGTTTCGTTTTATTGGAACTCATCAGGTAGACCCAAACCTACGAGGATCGTTCGAAATGTACGTGGCCTAATACAGAGATCGCGCTAATTCGGCGGAATGTGCATTACCATTTTTCAGAACCATCTTTTCTTAGGTTAAATATGACAGTATAGAGCGATCTGTCATTTAGTTCGTGTTTGACAGTGCGCCAAAGTGACCGTCTCGAGTGATTTCGTAAATAATGGAAAAAACTGAGTTGGGAGCAGTCATAAAGTACTTTTATTTGAGAGGCTTAACACTAACCGAAATCAAAGCAGAGTTGGATTCGACATTTTTGAAGTTCGCTTCTTCGTTTTCAATGGTTAAAAACTGAGTTTCTGAGTTTAAGCGTGGTCGTGTGAGCACAAAGGACGAACCCCGCAGTGGACGCCCACCCCGGATTGGAAATAAAATTATACTCTGCCCGTTGGGTGCCGCCTTTGCTCACACCGCCCGGAGCAAAAACTGAATCGTTTGATTGTTTCTCGCGACTTTTTGACACGTTTTCGCCGCAATCCGAAGAACATTTTGCGCAGTTTCATAACCGTCGATGAAACCTGGGTCCACCAGTACACTCCCGAAACAAAGGAACAGTTCAAACAATGGACACACAAAGGTTCTTTTCAACCAAAAAAGGCAAAAACGGTTTTGTCAGCAGGAAAGGTTATGGCAACTGTATTTTGGGATTCTCATGAAATCATCTTCGTCGACTACTTGGAAAAGGAAAAAAACGTAGAAGGCGAGTATTATGCCAATTTGTTGCAGCAATTGAGCGACAAAATCAAAGAGAAACGGCCTCATTTGGCAAAAAAAAAAGGTGCCTTTCCATCAAGATAACGCACCTGTACACACATCTGCAATCGCCATGGCCAAAATTCATAAATTGGGATTTGGATTCATGCCTCATTCGCTAAGCGATTTTTATCTATTTTCAAACCTGAAATATCTCGGCGGTAAAAGATTTTTATGTAATTTCGAGGTAATCGCTGCTGTAAATAGCTATTTTAAAGACTTGGGTTCATCGACTTACAAAGACGGCATTGCTGCTTTGAAGCATCGTTGGGATCAGTGCGTTGAGCGAGCAGGAAACTATATTAAAAAATGAAATAGTTTTTTGTCCAAACAACTTGCGTTTTCTTTGTTAGACCACGTACATTTCGAACGATCCTCGTAGCTACAGTTGAAACCAAAACCGACAAGCAGAAATATACCCAGAAGACAAAATCATGACAGAGGAATTACAACAGTTATGCCCTGTAATGTGCGGCGAGGAAAGTTACAAAGCAACAAACCGATATTTGGGTGTGAAAGGAACCCGCTAAGCGAGTATCTACAATCACTACCGGCCTCTAGGCACAGCACAGAAATTGTAGATACTTGCTTAGCGGGTTAATTTTACACCCAAATATCGGTTTGTTGCTTTGCAACTTTCCTCGCCACACATTAGAGGGCATTACTGTTGTAATTCCCCTGTCATGAAAGATTAATTGTTAATATTCCATGGCTCACTTTTTGTTATGTGCTTTCTTTTTACTTTAAACATGATTATCTTAAATATTGCCAATGTCAATGCCATACTTTGATATATGGCCGAATTCAGAATTTCAACTTGTATCCAAATACGACAGCAAAAATATGGGGCGACATTTAATGAAACTGTCGTTGACGTCACAGTTCGACAACAAAAGATGATGGAAATTTAAAAAGAAAAGGTGGACCTGGATTTTTAAAAAATTGGACAATTTTAATTTTATTGAATTAATTCCAGACTTTACACTGTATAGATTAGCTAATGTTCCATGGTTGCCCTCGTTTTCCCTGCTTGTTGGCTTACTTGTTTATTGTCTGGTGTATAGAATTCTTTAATGGAAAGGTACGTTTTTCCATAAAACTGAAAGAACATCGATTTAAAGCAGGGACTTAACGATGGGTGATTAATTTGAGGAATTATTCTACCATTACTGTTGGGGGTATGAACTATCTATAAAATATTTTTCTGTGCTTCTCAGTTTTTATTACAGCCCTAGTGTTAAAAATTACATTTATTGTAAGCCGCTAGTACATTTAAAATATTCCATAGCATAGGTACCTATTTATGTTACATAGATGTAATGTAAGTTAGCAAGTCATGAACATTAAATTAAATGCCATTAAGTTTGGACACCGTTAATAAAATTAGATAATTGTGCACGTAATAGTACTAAATACTTTAAACTCAATGTATGCGTAAGTGCAAGCACATTTTGTTAATTGCTTGATAATTTCAGGTCTTTTGTGTGGAAAGTACACATTTCCTTATGTTTTGCTTGAATTTGCATGTACCTGCTTCAGCACAGTAAAATAAGAAAATGAAGACTTTAAAACCTGAAAAAAGTATACTAATTATAACGACAATACTTACAATACGTAACAAAAACTTACACTAACTAGAGTGTCGAGAGAAAGATCTACAAAATGTGCTGCAGTTAAAGATAAAGAACGTTTGCACCTGCGTTTGCATTATGATGAAGAGCGTTTTACAAACCGGTAAGCCACAGTTTGTCCATTCTGACAAGTAACAAGCGTCCCTGAGTTTTTCGCTCTGTAGGTATCGAAAGCTCTTTTTACGAACTTTCTAGCTTTATAATGGCGGGGGTTACATTTTTTTGAAGAATTTTGGCTTTAACGCCTTATTAGTCGAAACAAGAGTTAAGGGATGGGGATGAAATTTGGAATTCTAATTACCCTACGGGAATTCTAAGAGAATTTGTATGCAAATGAAAACTGTAAAGTAAATTATTTTTATATTTTTGAAAATTTTCAAAAAATTGCATTTTAATTTTGCACGCGTGTACAGATGGGGATGAGCTAAAACTTGATTGGTGTCTCAGATCACTCATTTCTATGTTACAACTTTGTTAATATTTAAAATTCGAAAATGTATAGCTCTTTATTCAATACGTACGATAAAATATTTATGTTTAAGCTAGATTGCTCATGAGTGATGGTAGAATAATTTTGAAATGTAGCAATATTTAGGAATGTAAATTTTTGCTTCCTTTACCTCATTTTAGACTGATAAATTTGCTGTATTGTCTCTAGTTTTCTTTAATACCAAGGAATTTTTTTCAAAATATCAAAAAATTTATTTTGGTAAAAAAAAACTTCCTGCTGTTTGCTAACAGGCCAATATTTTGTAGTTTAGGTATTGTGCTATTTACCAGACAGGAATACGTGTGGTATCATTTAACAGTTGTTGAACGGTATACAAACATAGTTAACAATTTCTAAAGTAAGGGAAAGTCCAGGCGAAGTGCTTCGCTCATTATTTGTGCTTATAACGAAATTTGTCTAGATGGGCCCTGTTGGAAATATAATCGGCAATTCAATATTCCCCTGCAAGGAAAAACCAACGAGCGATGATCTTAATATATTCGTTGAATTAAGAAGTATAGATGACAAGGGAACTAAAGCGATGTTTGGTAATTTCACTAATAAGATTCCTATTGACGATACCATTGATGTAAGTATTAAATTAAAATTATTCTTTTCTGATTGCTCAAATATAAAAATTTTAGTCTTAAACTTTTCTAAGTTTAAAGCATTTATACAAAAAATTTTGGATTATCTGTTGTATACTAACCAGTCTCCAAAAGTTTTGATAATCGCAATTAATTATTTTTTTAATACGTACACTATTTTCAGTATACTTTAGACATACAGAAATCGGAAGGTGGAGGCTGGAAAAGCTATTACAATATAAAAGGGAAATTTTGTGTGGATGCAGTGAAAATATTTCCTAAACTATGGCAAAAGCTTAGAATGGAAGCCAAGCCATCTATAATTTTGCCGTGCCCCATAAAACCAGTAATAAAACTTAAGACTAATTATTATCAGAAATTGTTTTTCTTCTTTTTAGGCAACCTACCTTATTAATAAATTTCAATGCAGCAGTAAAGATCTAACTATTCCAGCCATTTTCTACGGCCGATTTCTATTAAAGTTTACTGCTAGTAAAAATAATAAAATGATGGTGTGCTTACAAGGAGAAGGCGTTTCACAAGCACCATAACAACAACTGGAATGTGGACAGTTTATCCTAAATAATAAATAATATAATGGTAGTGGGTTAAAATACAAAATAAATATAATTTTGCATTAATATTATCTGTTTATTTTTTCAAGTGTCTTGTTTTAATAGTTCAAGAAAAATGTTTTGAAATATACTACAGGCAGTTTTGATGAACATTACTATGTTTTTTTTCGTTCTACCATGTCTACAACTTTTAATAACATTATTCTATAGTATTTCACTTAAATAAGTATAAAATTATAAAATCTGATTGAAATCTAAATACGAGTATTTAAATGTGTCGCTGACGGAACTCATTGGAATGATAATAAAATATTGAACAAACGTCATTATTAAATAATTTAAATGAAGTAAGATTCAAAACCATTATTTAATAGAATCACAGTGTTAAAATTTAAAGATAAGTAGGTAGTTATACACGACAAAGTCACAGTAATCATCTTAAAATTCAGTGTAATTTTATAAAAAATTCAAAGCGTACGTAGAACAGCTTGGTACTAAATAGTTGATATTGTAACGGGACAAACCTGCTGCAACAGTTTGATGAATTATAAGAATTTATTTTGTTGCATTGATTTGAAGCAAACTCGCTGGAGGCGCTACAAGTGGAAGCTTGTACGCGGAGTGACCGAGGCGAAACACAGTGCGTGGGGGAAATTAAATTCTAATCAGAGCTCCCTTTCCTCATCACTGAATATAAAACCATTGGACCAGCCCAGTCAAGGAGACTTCCACATTGTTTTCATTTGAATCAAGACTTCCACTTTGCTTTATTCAAATCTAGACTTATTAAAAATTATTCTTTTGAAATCCAACCTATTCTACCTGTTAATAGTTTTTATTTTAAATATTCAGAATACAAACTTAGAATTTAACCGAACCTGGTATTTAATTTGAATTTGGGGATATTAGGTCCCTTGTTTAAATTAAAGAGTTAATTACCAGACATTAGATATTTGATTTTAACTTGGAGATGTTGGATCTCTTGTTCAAATTAACTATTTAATTACCAAAGCGTTGGTGTTAGGTCCTGATTTGGAGATGCATGTTCTCGTATCTAAACTTAACATTTTGTTGCTTTAAAAATTGTATTTTATTTCAATTGGGAGCTGTTCTCCTGTTGAAATTAGAAACGTTGTATTAAACCCGAATTTCTAATTATTTTTGTTATTTGCCAGAATCCGATGTTTAGTTTGTTTTCACAAGTTGAGTAAAACTTTCCGTGAATTGAACGGTAATTTTTCATTTCCACACAACCTTGTATATATTTAAACTTCCCAATATTTTCCCACTGTAAATTTTTTTAATTACTTTAATTACAAGTAATTAAAGCCAGTAAAAAAAGTAGTAATTATAATTTAACGCACTTATCTGAAAAAAAAACACAATCAAAAACCATTTTAATTGTAGTCGAAACCACATCAAGCCGAGTGTAAAGACACTAACCGCCGCAGAACACTTTAATATTTAATTTACTTCTTAACAGACATCTGTGAATTTATTGGACGAGCGTGTATATGTATAAGTTTTGTGTGCACAAATATTGACTTTAGTTTACAGAAACACTAAGCTGTCAAGTTCATTTTGAGCTTTCGATATCAAATCAGATCGATGCGCGATATTACCGCAGCAAGGAATTCCATATTAAAATAGCCCACCAACCAGGAAAGCGTCCCATAGGGGTCGGACAATCATAGTCGTCGTTCCAAATGGGTCATTTCATTGTTTTATTGCACATTTAATGTAAATTGTAAATAAAATAGTACATAAAATTAATAAGCAGATATTTTGAATTGTAATATAAACGTAAGAAACATTGTAAATACATTTTGTTAGTTTTCACTTTATTTCCAACGAACCCTGCCTTCTAGCTACCCGGTTGGTCCGTTACAATATATCCATTATCCAATGTCACTGCAGGTGAAATCATATTACAAACTCCTCTATTATTTCAGTACTCTTATATGGTAATAGCATAGTGTTTGCGGCTAAAAAACTCGCCTAAAAAATTAGCTTGCCCTTCAAAAAGGCGCTATACAAAATTCTTCGAGTTAGAGGTACAGCAAGAAACTTCAGTTGTAGAAACACCTTTGGCAAAAATAAAAGTGTTTTGTGGTTTTTCTAAAAAAATTTAAAATTACATTTGTGAAAATACATGCGGCCCCGTTACGGTTGTTTTAAATGCAATTTTCTTGTTTCAAACCTATGCAAAATTCCAATTATCTTCAAGTTTTTTGTCGTTTACACTGCCGCATCTTCTACAGTATTGCGGCCAATAAAGTATGGTCACCGTACTTTAGAGAGGTACTGTTTGAAGGCCTTTCCCTCCGTCTCTTATTTATTAATTTTTATTATATTTATAAGTTAAGACATGTTTTTTGATAGAATTTTTTTCACAAACTTAAAATTTCATAAATCTAAAAACGGAATATGATGGAGGGCGTTAAGACAAATCGAATGTTTTTTCGGAGCACTCTACCTATAAAGTGGCGTATGCTTAGATTTTTTTAAATTTTCGGCTTTAACGCCTGTTTGCTCAAAAACGAATTGACAGATCGGAACATAATGTAACTGTGTAAGAGAATTTATGTACAACTCAAAACTGTGAAGCGAAAATATTTTTAAAATTTTGGACATTGTCAAAAAACTATTACTCAAAGCTTATAGCGCCAGCGATGGGCTACAATTTGTTCTGTGTCGCACTTCACCAATTTCTCTGTGTTCACTAATTTCAATGTGACGCCTACAATGAATTTCCGAAAAACGTAAATTCCTGCCTTTCTATTTAATAAACGGAGGACAGTAAAAATGTTTGTTTAAGCGGCCGTAGCTCAGTGGTCAGCGCGCGGGCTACCAATGCAGCGGATCCGGGTTCGATCCCCGGCCCGGTCGTTCTCCCTCGCAAGGCAACGGGAAACCAGCGAGGTGGATTTTTCCCCAGGAAAACCTCTCTGGAGGAGAAGTGCATGCACTTCCTGTGGTTCGGAGCCCACGTTAAACTGTAGGTCCCCTATGTCTGTCTGTGCAAAAAAATCTATCGCCGCGCACCAAACACAGACATAGGAGAGAGGTAGCCAACGCCCTGTATAGGGTATGACACTATAAGAAGAAGAAGAAGCTAAAGCGCTCATGAATAATAATTAATTAAGGGTAAGCTTTCCCCCTCCCTCCCTAATTTTACCGAATTAATTGGTTAAAATCGATTTATATAGAAATAAAGCAATCTCTGTATAAAATTCATTAAACTGACACTTCGATCCTCGGTCCGCTATACTATCAACGTAAGCAGCTTATTTACTATTTAAAAAAAGCTGGAGCATAGCCCACGGGTTCCGCTAGTTTATATGTTAAATCCCTAACTGTTTCACCCTAACAAGACAACTAAGTCTTATATCTCGGAAAGATTTATCACTATAACACAACGGCAGGCTTTTGCATCTCGGCTCGGTTTATTGATTGTTTTCATCGAAACTTAATCTTTGTGTCACTTCTGTTGGTATAGTTTGGTTATTTATGGCTTGATTTAATTCTAGCGGGTCTGAAATATGTATTTATTGCGCTAACAACAAACAAATACATGGCAGTACTCTACTATTCATTAACTTACAAATTGGGAGCTCGGCTAAGTTTTGCTTATTATTAAAAAGAGTTTACTACAAAACTGTTTACTACCAATTTGAAATGCTTCTGTACGAACTTCACTTTTAGTAACGATGCATTCAACGTGTATTACATCTCGAGACAGCTTAGATTTTTGATGTTTGATATGGTTTTTTTCTGGGCGATGTTTTTCCTAAAGATTTTATAAGGGTTTTTCTTTCCTAATTTTTTTTCGGGTTTTTCGTTCGTTTTTGCCAGCGCTGTTTTCCAAGACTAGTTTCGTGTTTTTTTCAAGGATTTTATTTCCGGGAGCAATTCGTGTTCAGAACGACTAAAGTTACTAACAAACATCGGAAGGCGTAGCCTACTAGTTCTGCTAATTTATTTTTAAAGTTAAATTGAATGAATTAAGTTTTGTGTGGTTTTTACTTGAGTAAGTTTTTGACTACTTGATGTTCGCTTTTTCATTACTTGATGTTCGGACTTAATTCACTCATTAATTATTAAAATTTGTATACTATTTATACGTATAATAAATGTAATAAGTTAGCTGTGTCTATATACAGAGCGACCAAATAAAAACGCAGTCGCCTACAAAGCAAGAGCTATTATCATAGTTGCGCGGTTTATTATTTTACTGCAATTGCTCATATTTAACATTTTTAACAATTAACAAGTGAGCATGGTATAGTTATTTGTGTAACAAGGAAAAAAATGTGTTTTTCTTTCAGCGTGTGCTTTTTATTTCACGAGCCATAGGCCGTCGACCTTGTTAGAAAGTAGGCTTTTTACCTCTCATTTTGTGGTCGGAAGTTGACAATTGCTGCTTAGCGGGAGCAAAATATCTTTTCGTCCCGAGAGACGAAAAACGATTAAGTTTTTATTTGATTGCTGTGTACAAGACATGTAGCGATTGCGTCCTGCAGTATTGTGTAACTCAAATGTGGCAAACCTTTTTCGAAATGCATGCCAAAATTTGCGACTTTATTTTTTTTAAGGGGTTGCATGCTCCAGCTGTAATTCGTTAATAATTTTAGTTGTAAAGTTAACTAACTTTGCAGAAGAATGGTAAAACAGGAATTTAAGACACTGAGCTATTAGACGGGCTGCGCACGTGCGCGATCAGGAGTCGTTGGGGAGTGAAGCACATTGTTTGAGTGATGCTGATGCAATAGTGATGAAGTAAAGTACATGTCGTTGGCTTGTATGATTGCAACATTATACAGTGAGTTTTTCTTTCATGTATACTGCAATGATATGCGTGTGCATGTACTTACTAGAAAACAATTCCCTAAATGCCCGCAATTCACGCAATTCTAAATTATATTTTCTGTGAGACTCTTTATTAACTTTCTCAGGGCCGTTATTTAGCTTGTAAGACAAGTTATTAATAAATAAATTTGAGGTAGGATAAACACAAAATAATATCAACGTTACAACAAAAAAAAAGGTTTTATTTAATAAATCAATTTTCTAATGAAATTTGCGAAAAATCAAATAAATTTTACTAAATACTATCGTCCTTTAAAAAGAGAACACTTATCTTAACGTCTCCTTATAGGGCTATCCTTCACTCGAGCAAACGATGAATGTCCAACTTCTACTTTACTAGTTTGCAGGTTCCTCAAGTAACCACAAACACCCGCCTTTAGTTCTTTTCTTTCAGTAAAAACAAACCTCACAAATATGAAAAATATAAATTATTAGAATTTATAACAAGAAATTACAGCAATAATACGCAACCCTGAGTTTAAAAGTTAGAATATCAAAACCTTACAGCCTTCACAAACCTCCAATCTCAAATTAAATTGTAGCAAGCATCCCAAAAATTGCCTTCCAGGAACTACAATACCCCAGTAAAAACATACACCTCCAAATATCATAGCAATACATATCACCTATGTATCTACTTTTATAAAAAACGTGTCGATGCATTGTTTTACTGCAATCTATAGGCAACCAACTGTACAGAAAATAATAGAAAGAGAAAGGTTATTCCTCATAGTGTGAGGTTATGTTCAATGAGTATGTTTATATATAAACGCAAAATTATTTGAATATCAAATTTTTTCGAATAAAACTATTATTTTAAAAACATAAAATGTCAACAATACACAAATGTTATGCTAAATTCAGAAAAAAACAACTAATTGCTATTAATTTGACATTAAACAATTTGATTACTGTTTCCACAGCAGACTATTCTTTTCAAACATTGAAGCTTTGAAATGTAGTGTATAGTTGGTTGCCTACAGATTGCAGTAAAACAATGCATTGACATGTTTTTTTTTATAAAAGTATACATAACTGGTATGTATACAAAAAAGAAACACTCACTGTATACCTTCAGTTTGATCAGCTTCGTTTGTTTAACTGAATGTTACATATCAGAAGCAGAATATTGATCCATGCGTTCCTGCAAGTGTAAAGGTGATTTTTGTTAAACCACAAAGGAAAAATGACGTAAAGAATGAAACTGAAGTAGTCATTGAAGGGCGCGCTCAAAAAGCATCACGAAGTTCGAGTTTGTTGACTACTAGTTCTTTCGGTGAAAACGAAAGTGCAAATGTGCGGATTTCTAGTCTACCATTTAGTCAGTGTTTAAATTATGGCACAATCAATTAATAATAAACTCTAGCATAATCTTTTTAAATACACAGTTGGCGCATATATGCAATTTTAAACGAATTATTTACGAGCTTGCAATAGCAACACACCCACATGTTTGACCTTATAGAGCTTGTTTAGATACGTATTATTTATTTGGCTAGCTGGTTTATAATCTTAAGCTATTTGACAACGAAATTGATAAGCGCAGAACTAGATTAATGATGGGTTTTAAAAGTAATACACAAAACGATTTTATGAAACTTTGCAAAATTATTTTTAGTGCAGAACCTCTTTGGCTTAGCTCAACAATAACATAAGACTGAACGTAACAATGTATCTCAAATATTGCAGTTGTAGTTGTACGTATAACTGAATGGATTTGAGTACGCCCATTCTTTTTGTTTACTTATTGCAGTTTAACAAAATGTTTTTCTTTTTTGTGACTAATAGTTCGGTCTTTGATTGGAATTATTCGGATGTTACAATTCATTTATATAAAAAGATTTTTCAAAATAGGGACATGAAGAGTATTGAAAGTATGGGCAAAGCACTTTACTATTTTTCTTCTATTACAGTTTTTAATAAATTTTCTTTGGATACTTTAATTAAACACATGAAAATTACAAAATCAGCATAAAATGTAAATTTTTTATCGTGTACTGAAGAAAGGTATTGAATGGGTATTAAAATATTGAATAACTGGTTCAGATTAATAATTTAATTAAAACAGAGTAAGATTATTATCAATGCGTGCTTCTTAGCTATTAATACAGCCCAGAGTGTTAAAGAACACAATTGTAATTGTTATAAACGGCATTCAACATAATATTTAGGGTATATGCGTTCCGAAAAAAATGGTCAAGGCCACTGTATTGCATATCCTACCTTAGTATAGCAAATGCACCGCATCGGCAAAATAGTGGCATCTAAAGCTTACTCGACCCTTTTTTTGAACGCATGTTATCTATCTATGTTAAGTAAGTAGGTAAGTTAGCAAGTCTTGAAAATTTACATAAAATGCCCTAGTTTGAAGAAAGTCTATAAAAGTTTAAAACGGTGCCCATCCAACAATAGTAAATAGTTGATAACTAATGTTTGCAGTGGACGTAAGAGCGTGCTGTTAATTGCTCGATTAGTTCAGTGCTCTTGTGTAATAACTACATATGTTTCTAGGTTTTGCTTGAATCTGTATATACTTGCTTGAGCACAGTAAAATAAGAAAGCGAAGATTTTAAAACCTGTAAAAAGCGAATTAATTATAACGAATATATAACATACTTACAAAAACTTACACTGACGAGAGTGTCAAGTGAAAGATCTACAAAATGTGCTGCAGTTAAAGATAAAGGACGTTTGGATCTTTCCATTATGATCAACAGTGTTTTACGAACCGATATGCCACAGTTTGTCCATTCCGACATGTAACAAGCGTCTCTGATTTGCTCACTCTGTACATAAAACTGCATAATTAGTGGCTTCAACAAAAATTAACAGCAAGTAGTGTTGTAAGACGTATGCTTATGAGAAAGTCTTGCCTGGTTGAGAATATGCAAGAGCATAATAATCAATGCAAGTGTCGGTCGTTCTGCTTTATAGTCGAGAGCTAGAATCGCATCAAGATTCTAGCAGTTTTGGCAACTTGTCTTATCTCATCTCATTATGTCTCGAAATTTTGAGACAAAATTTAACTTATACTTTTGTTTCGAATATTGCAACAAGACACGACTTCACTTAAACGTATCACATCACTACAACGTTATGTCTCCTAATATATTAAAAATTGAAGAAAAAAAAGTTTTAAAGTAAACACTGTAGTATGCTGATATACAATGCGTCCCAAGACTAGCCGAACATAGACGATAACATTGGAAAACGGAAAAGCTCATATAATATTATTCTGAAATGCTCCCGTCAATTTTAAACGCCATTAAACGATGAAGAACGAATATTTTTGTATCCGTCAGGAGAAATTTTGCTAAGCTTCCGGTTTAATTACGGCTTAAATTAGGTAATATGCACATACCATTATCTTGTATACACTGTGTCTATAACGTAACCCCCTCCCCCCAACTAACTTTTGAACGACTTGATATTTTACCACAAAATTTGGTGTGCTGTAATGGGAAATTAAATCCTATTTTTTAGCCAATAATTAAATTTTGTATTATTTAAAATGGCGGCTCGGGCTTTTTGAATTTCTTTCTTAAATGGAAAGGGGGGTCGAGTGACACCTCATTTTAAAGGTCTTTTAGTCCTGCGTCTGATCCTAGAGTTTCAAAGAAAATATTCAGCCATAACAAAATGACAATGTTTGAAGATAAAGAAGTCTATTAAAAAAAACTAAGAATTAAAGCAAAACGAAATTAAACTAAGTGTTCGAAATGTTTCCCATTCACTTCTTGGCACATAAAAAGTCAGTTATAAAATTCCTGCCTTACATTTTCATAAGTTTTTGGAGTGATATTTCTGCAAACTTCTGTAATGCGTTGCTCCAGTTCTTCAATTGTTTCTGGACGGGTTCTGTACATTTTCGATTTCATTTATTCCCATAGAAAAAAATCTAAGAAAGTTAAATTTGGGGAGTGAGCCGGCTATTCTACAAGCCCACGCCTACCAATCCATCTTCCAAGAAAATGTCCGTTGAGAAAGTCAGAAACAGGCCTATAATAATGAGGCGGCGCACGGTCTTGTTGGAACATAACGTTTTCAATATTATTTCCAGCCACCTGAGTTATTTCTGGGAAAATTTTGTACTGCAAATGAAAAAGTGGACTACTGGATAGAAAAATCAAAACAATTTTGAATTTTGTTTTAAATCCGTCATTTTGTTATGGCTGAATATTTTTCTTTGGAACTCTAGGATCAGACGCAGAACTAAAACCCCTTTCAAATGAGGCGTCACTCGACCCTGGATAAAAAAATCAAAACAATTTTGAATTGAGTGAGTCCATTTGTTTAAAATCCGCCATTTTGTTATGGCTAAATATTTTTCTTTGAAACTCTAGGATCGGACGCAAAATTAAAAGACCTTTCAAATGAGGTATCACTGGACCCATTTCTATTTAAAAAAAAAATTGAAAATGGCGCCCAGTCGCCATTTTGAATGATACAAAATTTAAATTTTAGCTAAAAAATAGTATTTAATTTCCCATTAAAGCACACGAAATATTGTGGTGAAATATCAAGTCGTTCAAAAGTTAGTTAGGGGGGACGGTACTTTATAGACAGACAGTAGATAAATTATTATAGAAACCTAACAACGTAATGCAATAGTCGGTAATTTAGGAAGCCTAGCGCCCGCGCGTGCTACTTGAAGCTAAGTAACTTCAACAGTGCAACTGTTGGCAAGTGTTCTTTTTACTGTTCCACCAGCAGCTCTTATAATGGTAAGCTAAGAGCCTTTGCAGTTTGCGGTCCTTTAAAAATTAGTTATTCGTATGTGCTATTATCATAGTTGCGTGGTTTATTATTTTATTTTGCCACAATTGTTTATATTTAACATATTTAAACAGTCAGAAAGTGAGCAATGTAAATTATTTTTGAGATTCATTATTTTTATTTTACAAACGTGAAGATTCCGCGTGGTTCAGTTGTAAAGGATCAGGCTCACAATGCGTGAGTTCTGGGTTCGAATCCTGGAAGAAGCAGAATTTTTTTCTGTAATTCTGTGGATCGGTATCGAGCTCAGTAACCATTCGACGGTTACAATTAACGGCGCTTGCCATGATTACTGACTGACCAGGACAAGTAACAAAGTCATAAAACAACATAAAACATACAATTAAACACATGTGTGTGAATGACATTGAATGAATGGGCATGAAGGGTGGCATAAGCTTAAGGAGCGTTAGCGGTTTAAAGGCCAAAAGGCCCCAACACAAGCGAAGAGCCTACCCGGAGTGAAAGACCTCGACACCTTCGGGTATAAGAGGTGAAAGATTAAACAAACAAACATTTTACAAACGTGCAAGCGGTAAAGACATAGACTTGTAATCTGGCCGCCAATTCAAACCCCGTGGCAGACCTGTTTTTTTCCTACTTTTCTCTCTATTTATCGGTTTTAAAAACATGAAACAAACAACATTTTCACCATTTATTGTGAGTTTTAATTGTTTTGTTACTTATTTCGTTTTGATTGTGTAGTGTTCTAAATGTAAATTAAATAGAAACTTATTTCAAGTTCCCTCTTTTTTGATAAAACAAAAATAAATTATAGCCACTGGATTTAAACTGAGGCATCCTAATTGTAAAGCCACGCCTAAACCAACATGCCATGACGTTAAAAGTTTTTTCTATTATGTAAGTTAATTGGGTCAAGTTTGCTAACTGACATTTATCATGCACGTTTGTAAAATAAATATAAATAATGGTAAACATAATTTACAATGCTCAATGGTTAATTATTTAAAAACGTTAAATGTGAGCAATTAAAGTAAACTAAAATAATAAACCGCGCAACTAGATAATAACTCAATGTTTTGCAAACTAATCCTCGAGATGCCACGCTTGTTTCATAGGCGACTACGTTTAAGTTTTTATTTGATCGCTCTACGGCATAAGTATACGTAGTGCAGAGGAAATTTTAATATTTTTGCTAAAATATTAAAATAGGGCATGGCTTCCTGACCCCCCCGACTTGCAGCTACCCTAATGCACATAGTAGATAAAAAGATAAGCTAATTGTAAGATTTTGGGTTCATATTGCAACTATAAAGTAAACATCTTGTTTTTTATTTAAGTAGTTTTATAAAAATTTTATTTTATGGAGTCAGGAATACGTTATTTTTGAAAAACAGGGTTTATACTTATTGGTATATTGTTGCTTTTCCAATTTTCATGGCCGCACCTTAACGGGCACTGCTTTTGTAATTCCTTTTTTATGATTTCCCAATATTTATTACAAATTCTGATTTTACAGATACAGGTAATTTAATGGGCAATGTTTATTAAATAGTTTTATAATTTTCACTAAGCATTTAGTTTTGAAACTGTGATTCAATAGCTGAATTATTATTTAAGAATTTTAATTGTCAGATACATATTTTATTATGTTAAGATGGCTCAATGAAGATTTAATTAAATATAATATTTTGCGTAATTTAAGACTTTTTTTCACAAAAAACGCTACAATAACAACATTTAGCTTTTATAAAATAAAACATATAATTATAAATTTAAAAAGGTAGAAAAAAATTGCCGGCGAGCGGGATTTAAACCGCTACATTTTTGGTGCCGTTGGCGTTGTGGTGTCGCGAGCGTGCTTACTGCGTTATGAAGACACGCATGCGGAGAAGCGTAATTTCGAAGTTACAATCCAAACTTGTTTATTGCAATCGTAACTTAATTAATTTAAGCCGTAATTGATCCGGAAGCTTAGCAAGAGCTTTCTACCGAGTAATACAATGTGTATTCTTCATCGTTACGATGTCTAAAATTTACGGGTGCGTTTTGTGCAGATATTATACGAGCTTTTCAGGTTCTTCATGTTATGTGTCTATGGTTGCCTAACCTTGGGGCACATTGTATAAGTTCTATGTTGTTCGAATAGAACTTTTATCGCAAATTAAATAAGTTAAGTACCTATTTTTTACTCACCTGCAGAATAATTTCATTTGCAGGAACACAAAAGAATGCCAGTTCTATTATAACCGCAAGAAAGAAGAGAAGGCACCTTACAAAATCCAGACTAGTTACTGACAGCTGAAATTAATTTAATAAAAAATTGTTTTGAATTTAATTTAATTTGTCTTCGAAATAAACTTACAAGAAGGAAATTGAACCCTATAAGACATGTTATGATTAAACTTATAAGCAGTTGGATCAGAAACCCAATTGTGAAAGTATCTTCAATCACCATAATGTACCTACAAAATAATTAAGAAAATACAACCACAGAACGAAGTTAATATATCAAATACCTTTCAATGGCGATATGATGAATTACACATTTTTTCAAAATATCGTTGATTACGGTGTCATAGTGGTTTCGTAATTGTAAAGAAGGTGTCGCACGTGAACCACAATCAGTTGCTCGAATAATTTTTTCCCCCTACAATTCTAAGTTGACCTGCTGCTATAGCAATAAAAGTGAAAATGATTCCATCGAAACAGGGAATGCTTGTGCAAATAAGCATTAACGAAATAGACTGAAAGGCATAGATGCCATAATAAATAAGCCAATGTTGATTTTGCATGTCCATAGGAAAAGGAACAGGTAATGGCCGTTCTGTTTTCGTATCAAGTATTGGACACAAGATTATTGTTAACCCTGTACTAATTCCAGTGACGAAGAACGTTGGTCGATATAATTTACACAGACGAACTTTGTCTTGTAAGAAAATGTCCAAATAATCTTCGTGCGATGCAAGGATTGGCTCCTTCAAGCTGTTTACTATTTTATAAAATTGTGGTTTGTTGAAAAACACTATAGAATGTTTTACTACGCTGTGAAATGACGCCATTGAACAACATATACCAAATGAAACAATCTGCAAATCTGCCAAGTTGTTGAAAACAGTTATAAGCGTTGTTACAGTAAATGCACTCATTGTAAACATTGTGAGAGATCCAGTCATTCTGTACGTAAAAGTTGAAGACCGTTCAGGCCACGTGCCTATCATTAACATTAACTGTTTTATAGCCTTCACCGCTTCATCAATATCAAATTTTCCCATCTAAAAATAAACAAAGGTATTTTATTATTTTAAATATGCAGCAAAATAAACACAATCCATCGATTTGAATTTAATACTTGGAATCAACGAAATATAAAGTTGTTACTTTTCAAGAGCAAGATATATGAAGGAATGGATTATGTGACAATTCTTTAGTAACCCTAAAAAAATACAGACCCTTACACACAAGTAACTAAATACCAGATACGTTTTTCGACGGCAAAGCTATCATCATCAGTGGTCAACTGACACTGACACAGTGTCAGAAACTTCAATTTACTAAAACCTGTTGTTAAATGAATTAATCTACGCATACAATCCCTATTAAATTTTACTTTGTCATTATGCACTTTAATTTGATAACGTAATCCTTCGTCCAAAGTCAAGTTAATGTGTGATTTGCCAAATACTTTTAATCTAACAGTTACGGATAAATTGCATGTCTTTTAATTGCAGCTGGGGGATTTTTTAAATCAGAGTACCCTGTTTCAAACCATACTTTTGAGGGGTTAGATGTAGACGAAATAGTAAGCAATTCCAGCAAAATTACTTATTTTTAATATTGCTAGCTGTCAGCCAGTCCATTCTTTAATACCATTCAGTATAAAACGATTTAGACTTCTTCCTACCGTCTGTCTGTAACAGCCCTAGTAATTTAGGAGTACATCGCCCATGGTTTTTTAATATCTATTTGTTTTTCGTAAGAGTAGCCATTAAAGTTTTCTTTTAAAAGCTCGTCAACGAGATTTTTCATATTTGATGCAAATTTGCAAACTACGTATGAAATAAATAATCACTCAATAGCTTCACGCTGGACGTGAGTGCCGCTGAACGACGCTAGTAATTTAAAGAACCGAGTGAGGCTGTGCGTTTTCAATGCTAAAAACGTTCTGAAATTCCTACTATTTGTTACATCTGATCATTGCATTATTTTATAAATGTACATGCAAACGTATTAAGAATAATAGACTGTCTGATTGTGTCTGACCTGGAATAATTTGGCTCGATTAGCTGGGCCTCGCGTAAGCAAAACGGTGTTTTGAACGCTTGTTTGTTTATTTGCGGTCGCTTAATTTCAGAACTATTCTGCTATTGTTGCTTTAACTGTAAGTGAAATTTAATTACATGCTAGTTAATACATTTACTCCCATTTTTTGTTTGGCGTCCAATTTTTAATATTACGCGGTGGTGTTAAAACGTGAAAATAAAAACTGTATCTAAAAGTAGCTTTTTTTTATTGGAATTTAGGATTTGATTTTATTAAAAAAAGTATGGGTAAGCACTCCACCCTGCCTAATAGAACGGGCCGCCACTGCTAGTGAGATAGTTCTGTAAACCACTTGATAGTTAAACGCTGTCGGTGTAATTACTAGTTTGGCCAAGTGTTTAGTAATTTAGCTAGTGATTACTAAACACTATAATAGCAGCAAGTCGCAGTTGGCAACAACAGCAATTTGCAGTTGGCGACAGTTGCAATTCGCAGTTGGCAACAACAGCAGTTCGCACTTAGCGACAACAGCAGCTCGTATTTGGGGACAACAGCAGTCTACAGTTGGCGGCAACAGCAGTTCGCAGTTGGCGACAACAGCGGTTCGCAGTTGGCGACAACAGCAGTTTACAGTTGGCAACAACAACCATTTGTAGTTGGCGACAACATCAGTTCGTAGTTGGCAACAACAGCAGTTAACGGTTGGCAACAACAGCAGTTCGCAGTTGGCGACAGCAGCAATTGCAGTTGGCGACAACAACAGCTCGCAATTGGCGACAACATCAGTTCGCAGTTGGCGACAACAGCAGTTTACAGTTGGCAACAACAGCAGTTTACACATGGCAACAACAGCAGTTCGCAGTTGGCGACAACAGCAGTTTACAATTGGCTACAACAGCAAATTTGCAATTGATGACAACGGTAGTTTGCAGTTGGCAGTTTGCAGATTGCATCTTGCAGTTTGCGGGTCGACAATTATACACCGCTGTTGCCAACCAAGTTATGTATATAGTAAGTGTTGGCGTGAGATGCAGTTGCAAGAGAATAGTTTCGCCGTGTGAACTATGGCTGTGGCCTAAAGCCTTTGAGGTGGATGGGCCTACAACTTCTGCTACAATCTTGTTTCTGTGAACTAAGGGTTAAGTCACACATGCGTATCCTGAGGATAGGACAAGTTGCAGGATGGCCGAGTGTAAGCTGCCGCGCGAAATGTTACTAATGAACTCGAATTCATGATGTCACGAATAAAAGCTGGATTGTGGGGGGATTCTGTTTAGAGTAGTTGGCTAGAAAGGTTGTAATAACCAACGTCTTTAGTACATGGTGTTCTAGATATTTAATTGTGTTTCATTTTAATCCTCTCACCTTATATTAATTTCACTACGTACATAAGACACATTGCAAAGGCGTAACTTATGCTTTTCATGCAGTTTCTGCAAAATAGTTTATTTTCAATAAACAGGACAATCTTTAAGTCTGATTGCCGGTACGGGTTTATCCTTCACTTTAGCCTTTAGGCATTTCCTAATTTTAAATTAAAGGTATTCACAAAACATCACAACACAATGGAATGATCCGGACAACTGACGTTAACATAATTAACTTTAAAAAAAATAGAAAACCGACTTCAAATAAAAACACAAAACTGACATAAGTTAACTAAAAAGCAAAAAATAAATGTTTTTTATACAACAGTTAAATACTTATTTGTTGTTCCGTTTAATGTAATTAAGAAATTGTTGTTTATTATATAATTATTAATTGTTTTATAATTTTTAAGTCGGTGCCAAGTAAAACATAAAAATTCGAATCTAATTTGTTATTGCAGCAAGGTATATAATTTTTATGTTTTACTTGGCACCGACTTAAAAATTATAAAACAATTAATAATTATATAATAAACAACAATTTTTAATTACATTAAACGGAACAACAAATAAGTATTAAACTGTTGTATAAATAAAAAACATTTATTTTTTGCTTTTTAGTTAACTTATGTCACTTTTGTGTTTTTATTTGAAGTCGGTTTTCTTTTTTTTTTAAAGTTAATTATTTTATAATTTTAAGTGATGGGTAGACCTAGTAAGGATGCTTCTCGAATGAGGAAACGATTGCTAGTTGAAACGGAAGATGAAATACGGAAACACTAAAAAAGTCCGTTAAAAAAATAGATTTTGAGGAGTATCTTCGAAGTTCAAGCTCCAATACGAATGAAATTATAATGGGACCACCTTGGAACTATACTGAACCCAACACCAAAAAATCATTAAAATCGGTTAATAAACAAAAAAGTTATGCCCGAACATACATAAAAAAAAAATATATAAAAAAACATATATACAGACGAATTGAGAACCTCCTCCTTTTTTTGAAGTCGGTTAAGAAAGCAAAACAATGTATTTACAACTAAACGTCTAAACGCGATAGGCTTTTGTATGTGTATTGGATATACTAGAAGCTTTTGAAAATCACAAACATTTAAAAACTGTACCGTTAATGAATGAGCAAATTGATCTCTTAAATTCTATTCTACTGGACATTTTGGAATAAGAAATCAAGTCATCTGCAGACGATTACCACGATAAGTCATAAAGTTCTATTGCTATAACAACACTAACTGTTTACTTTCATATAACCTTTGACAATGGCATGTAAACATGCCGAAATACGTATAAGGTTAAAATAAATAGATATTGTTAAAGTGATTAAGTATTTTATATACAGATACTCATTAAATATGGACTTTAACGAAGTAAAGCTGGAATTTATAAATTTTGTGTATGGCTTTTGATAGAACACATAACTGGTTAATACCCAAGCGCACGATTTCGTTCTGTGAGGAATGCTTATTTGATCTAGTAGGGCAATTTTTAGAATATGATGTAAATATTCGGTAATTATTCGCCGAGTTGTTCAAACCGAAAAAACAGTAAATTAATTAATGTTTTGACATTACTTTTTTTTCACTAAACTAAAGATTGGAAATGTTAAATTCATTATTAAAAAAACACCAAATAGCTGTATTAAAGCTAAAATAAGCGCATATAAGCAGTTTAGGAAGCAAAACGAGAAAATAAGCAAAATAAAAATAGTTTCAAATAATTACATTTTTCATGAATCGTGGAAATACAAAAAGATTTTGATTTTGCTGATATTTTTATCATGTAACTGTCATTCCATAAAATTGTTTTTGTGCAATTTGAAATAAGTCTTAAATATTTTGCTAACAACAAATAAGACACCAAAATATCAAATTTCCAATCTATTATTTTAGAGATTTTTTATGCACAATACAAATTAGACAGTAAAACCACAAAAAAATGAGAACACAAAATTGTTTGGTAAAAGACGAAACGAAATTTCGTTTACGAGATTTCTGTTCACCTCAAATTCTAGCTGAAAAACGATTTTGCTAAATTATCAGAAAAAGTCACCGCCTAAATAATTTAAAGGGTTTTGAATTATAAAACTAAATATTTTAATTTTTGTATCTGTATGACAAAATGCAAGAAATTACCTTTAGTCTGGCCACGTATTACAAAGTGGTACGTTACACAGTTGTTCCAATAAAATCTTGCTATCTATTAATTTTTTTATTTCTAATTTATTGTTAAATTACAGTCACGATACAGTTCTCGAAATCAACAACTCATAATATTATAGGAATTAACTATGTACTTGTTTACAAAAATGCCTGCTGTTTACATATTATTTTGTATTGGTAAAGCAATTCAGCTGCTTGATTGCTTATCATTACATAAAAACAAATAATGGGTAAGGTCCTGAAACAAAACTAAAACAGACAGCTGTATATTAAATTTTATCGACTTTTATACTATGTTAACAATTACATAATCATAAATTAGGAATTAAAAAATACGTATAAAAAGTTGTAATCAGAAATATACAAGGGATTTTGCTCCCTATTTTAATACTTTTTTTTTTAGTTGATGAGTTCATCTCGTCTCTACTGTTTTTAAATAGTAACATATATGCTTATTTGCTTATCTGAATAAATTAAAAAAAATTAACATGGGTCAAGGATTTCGTGGTGAACAAATGAAAACGTGATTTTTATTAGGAGTATTCTGATCTTACAAGCCGTTTATATAAAAGGACCTTTGGAAATTCAGAAATTAAGATAATTGAAGAATAGGAAATTTCGGTGAAAGTGTTTCTCTGTTTTTTCTATTGCAGTTTTCAATAACTTCTCTTTAGATACGAGTCAAAGTCCTAAAATTAGAATGAAAACCTAAGTATCCATCCATTCACAGAATTGAAAATTAATAATTTAATTACAAATCGCCACCGAAATTGAAAACATTTGACCTAGTTTTAGAATGTGCACATTATAGTACTACACAGTTGATCATTACTAATTGCAGTGTGTAAGGTGCAAGCGGTTGTTGTTAATTCCATAATTATTTCACTTGTGTTGTAAGTACACATTTCCTTATACACCCTTATACAAGCTGTCGGGCAACTGCCACGGCAATTTCCTCGCATCTAATGAAATTTTTGAAAATTCTTAAAATATTTTGAAAATTTTATGGAACAGGAAAATTGTAAAATTTTTTAAATTTTAATAATTACATATAATATAATATTACAAATAAAATATATTAAATGATTTATACTAGATCTATTTCTAAATTTTAAAAACTGCTTCTTTTTTTAATTTTTACAATAATTTAATTAATGTCAAAAATTTTAGAATTTTGTTATTTTTTTTTAACTCAAAAAAGTTTTAAAATTAACTGAATAATGTTAGAAAATTACGGAACATTTAAATATTTCAAAAGTGTTGAAAATTTTTAAATTTTTTTATAACTTTTGAAAACTGAAATTGTTTTAACATTTTGGTTATTGAGAAATTTTTTTAAATTTTGAAAATTTTCATTAATACTGAATATTTTTAAAATTTTTTAATCATTTAAAGAATTCTCAAAATCTTTGAACATTAACATAATTCTATAAATTTTAACAATTTTTGAAAATTTTGAAAATTTTTGGAAATTATGAAAATAATCAAAATTATAAAAATGTTTCGAAATTTTGCCAAAACATTAAGAAATTGAACATTTCTGAAAAGTGCCTTAATAAGGAATAGAAGAAATCATGTGATGCAACATTCTACATACAGAATCAAGAAAACTAAGCTCATTCGAGTTAGTATCCAGCACTCGATCCATTCGGCAGTCTGATCGCAACAAATTCTCTGCCAGTCAACATGAAATCACTACATGTTGTAATGTAAGTAAACTTATTATTTGTATTGTAAAATTATATTGTTTTATTGTCCTGCTGTTAGAATTTACTTCTTGAATTAAATATGTAATAGTATAATGGCTCAGTATTACTTATTTGAGTTTGTGTCCAGACATTGAGCATGATTTGATTTATTTAAAATAAATCTGATCGTAACAATATATTTAGATCATGTATAAAAAGATAGCAGAAAAGCAAAACACTGCAAAAGAGACTCAAAGTTTTATTTCAACATTTAAAAGAGGTATTGTACATTTTGCAGTCGCAGAACTGCTCTGCCGTAATGCATCTGAATGCCCGCTTCTTTAACACATAATCGCATTTATTTTGACTTGACCCGGCAACGACTTAGCTTTGAAGTCCAATTTGTTACATTAATACGACCTATTAGTTTTCTTAATAATAACAAAAGGGTTTAATCGTGTATACAGCACAACTTAATAAATTGTAACGGGGTAAGCAACATGAAAAGTCGAGATCGTCTTCAGCCGGCTGTTCGCAGATAATCGAAGTAGTGCAAACAAAATAATAATAAATACATTTAAGAAGCGTCTGCGCGTCCTGCCCTACTTAATCTGACCTATTTTTCTCCGCGAAAGCTGTTTCGTGACATCTCAAACCCGGTCAGCCGTTCAGCCAGCAACAAACAAAATGTCGGTGGCGCACGTCCTTCCAGTCAGGCTTGAAAGTGGAAGGGGGCTGCGTTTAATAGATAGATTGCTAGTACAACATTTAAAATATTCTATAGGTACTTATCTCTGTACCTAATATAAGTAAGTTAGCAAGGCTTAAACCCCAACATGAAATACCATAAAATCAATAATAATTAAAGAGTGTGCGTATCACAGTGCTAAATAGTTAATAACTAACGTTTACTGTACGTGCAAGAACATTTTGTTTAACTGTGTGATAATTTCAATGTTATTGTGTGGTAAGTACACAACTTCTTATGTTTTGCTTGAATTTGTATATGCCTGCTTAAGCACAGTGAAATAAGAAAACGAAGATTTTAAAACCTGAAAAACGGAAGTTAGTTATAAAGAGTGTAAGATATTTAACAAAAACTTACACTAACTAGAGTGTCTAGAGAAAGATCTACAAAATGTGCTGCAGTTAAAGATGATGAACAATGTTTTACGAACCGATGCCGATGTGCCACAGTTTGTCCAATCTGACATGTAAAAAGCGTCTCTGATTTTTTCGCCATGTAATTAAAATTATTGCATTAGTATCGTCATAGCTTCACCAGATATAAGCAGCAAGTGAGTTGGCAAAGTATCGTTTGCTTTTATAACACGAACCACTGGCGTTTTAATATATGTATAGTTGAGGTCTAGAATCGTTTGGTGATTGCAACAGTTTTGGCAACTTACCTTAGTTTTGTCTTGTCTCGAATATAGTAACAAGACCACGACTTTGCTTAATCTTGCAACATCATTACAAGTTATTAATAAGTTCTAGCTTTATATCGTTGAAGTTTATATTAACGTGTGAATAAAACATTTTCTAATATGATATAATGTTGTTGAAGTAATAGCAGTTATTTAAGCTACAATGAATGTAAGGACATATTAATATTCGAAGAAGGGTAATATATAATGAGGCGTAACCAACATCCGCATTTAAATGCAGGAGCAAAATCACGCTTTCGTCCTTTGGGATGAAAATTGATTTTTTCTTCCGTTAAGCGGCAATTGTCAACTTTCGACCACCAAATAAGAGTCAAAAAGCCTACTTTCCAGCAAGGTCAACGAAAAAATTATTTTTCCATACATCATTACAAGTATCTAACAGCAGCGTGGTGTTCGTGGAAATAAAGAAAGCAATTGTTAGTATATGTAATTATTATTAAGTTTAAGGCATTGATTGGTTTTATGAATTATCAAATGTAGTTCGTCTCACGGTTAGAATTTAGTACAGATAAGATGGAGCAATGCAAACCTTATGCGAGTTTGCTGTCCGTTGCCAATTCTAAGCAGTTGAACGAAAGTGTAAGTTTGTTTAAATGAAGTGTATTCAGGAGTACTCAACAGTCTGTTACGTAAAAGCTATTGCGATTGCGATCGTATGTATAAAGTTACAACTTTGAAAAGATAAGTTTTACAAATAACTGCATTGTATTAAATATTATTAACATTGAAACAAATTATTTAATTAATTTCATTCGAAATCTAATAATCGTTCCTCTCCGCTTTAACATTTAATGTGTAACATAAATAAAACTGCGCAAAAACTTGTATTAAGATTATTGTGGTTGTATGTAATATTTGAAAAGTTTATTTGGCCTTTTTAGCACAGATGGCAAAAAGTCACCAGGTAAGTTGTAATAGTAGTTATCACCAATAAGCGGTCTGTACTACAAAAAGACGATTAGGTTATGAATGATAGATGCATATTTACTTGAAAACAATTCTTTGGAGAAGTTTTGCAACATCGCCTTCTATACCTGAACTCTCAACTTGAGACGAACTACATTACATTATATATATATTTTGTGTAAATTTAACGTATAAATAAGCCCAATAAGCTAACTTAAGTGGCTGTAACTGAAAAGGGAGTTAAGGTTATCTCTTAAACTTGACAATGAAAGCAATCCATGCTGATTTTTAATTATTTACAAAAGCCATGTTTCTTTTTTCCCAAGAAGTTGTGATTTTTCGCAACCCTGATTTAGCTACCAATTGCTTCCCAGTTTTAAAGGTAACGCCACGCCACTGCTATGTAGAAACAAAAATAATAAAATTCTTTTTGTTTTCTAATACAATAAAGATCTTGTAAGTGTTTATGTCGCTATTGAACTATTTTTATAAGTTTGCATTTACTCCGATCGTTTTTTATTCAATCACTTGAAACTTCAACAAAGTTAAAACCTAGGCCATACTGATATTTAATTGCGTTAACTGTGCTAACTGCTTTTTTTGTGATGACTATAATTTTTTTAATTATAAATAATACCTGAAGGATTATTTCGTTTGCTGGAACACAAAAGAATGCCGATTCTATCAACACAGCAGAAAGAAAGAGAAGACATCTTACAAAATCCAAACTCGTCCCTGACAACTGAAATTAAATATTAAAAAATAATTATTACTCAAAATTGCGTTAAATTAAAAGAAATAGACTTATAAGAAGAAAATTGAACCCTATAAGGCACGTTATAACTAAACTTACAAGCAATTGTATCAGAAATCCAACTGTAAAAGTATCTTCTATCAACATAATGCACCTAAAATATAATTTAAGAAATACATATAGTTATAAAAAGAAATTAATATTTTAAATACTTTTTAATGGCAATATGCTGCTGTTTTCGTAATTGTAAAGATGTTGCAGACGGGCAGCAATCAGTTGCACGAATTAGCTTTTCCCTTACAATTCTAAGCTGACCCGCTGCAACAGCAATGAAAGTGAAAATTATTCCGTCGAAACAGGGAATGCTCGAACAAACAAGTACTAAAGAAATTGACTGAAAAACATAGACCGAATAATAAATGAGCCAGTGCTGGTTCTCCATATTTATAGGAAAAGGAACAGGTAATGGCCGTTTCGTGTCCGTATCAAGTATTGGACACAGCATTATCATGAAACCTGAACTCAAACCTGAGACCAAGAACATTGTTTGATATAATTTGCATAGACGAACTTTGTCTTGTAAGAGAATATCTAAACGATCTTCGTGCAATGCAAGAATCGGTTGTTTCAAGCTGTTCAAAATTTTATAAAACTGTGGCTTAATTGAAAAACAATATAGAATGCTTTACTACGCTATGAAATGATGACATTGCACAGCATATTCCGAATGAAACAGTCTGCAAAGCCGCGAAGCTGGTAAAAACTTTTATAAGAATTGTTGCAGTGATTGCACTCATTGTAAATATTGTCAGAAATCCAGTAATTTTATATGTAAAAGTTGGAGACCGTTCTGGCCATGTGCCGATTATTAGCATTAGTTGTTTTATAGCTTTTACAGCTTTGTAATATCAAATTTTCCCATCTGAAACAAAATACTATATTTTATTATTTAAAAAAACACAACCACACTAAATACAATCGATTTGAAAACATTTTGTAGAACCGACGCCGACGGATACTTATGGAGCGCTTATGTTTTGTATTTGTTTTTAGCTAATTTGAGTTTTTTAACTATGGGTATATTTGTTTTAAAGGTTGCACGAATAAGACCAAAAAAAAACGAAACTGTTTCATAAAAACTAAACTGGTATGTCAATAAATAGAATTATTGTTTAAATCATACCTTACTATTTGGCTAAACTATACGTGAACGAGTTCTTAGCCTAGCCACGTATTACGAAAGTGGGAGTCGCACGATCGTTCCAATAAAATTGCCATATAATACTTCTTTTCTGTTTTGTTTTACAAATTCTTATTAGATATAATAATATAACTTATTGATACAGTTCTCGAAATCAGTAATTGCTTACGATGTTTTAGAAATTACCGATGTATTTATTTACAAAAATACCTGCTATAAGAATATAACTATGTATTGTCGAAACAATTCACATACCTGACTGTTCATGATTACACACAATAGCAGGTATGGTTCTGCAAGAAAATTATTGTGCAGGTAACTGTACATTATTTTCCGTGGTGTGCAATCGAATAATTTATACAACAGAAACAAAAATTGATTTGTAGATTGGTTTCATTATAGTGGAATAAAAATAATTGGTACGTATATATGGGTCAGAGGTATGAAAAATAGTAAAATAATTTTTAAAACAACAAGAAACGTTTTAAACACTTTGTTTAATGCTAAAGAAAAAACAGGCAATTTACTAAAATCAGGCATCTACAAATTAAATCGCTCGCACTGTAATTCGGTTTATATAGGACAAACAATTAGAAATTTTGATATAAGGTACAAGGAACACGTACGTTGTTACAAGTATAAACACCCCTATAAATCCAATTACGCTAAACACTTATTAGAACACAATCATTTAATAACACTAAAAAATGTTTAAACTTTTGTAATGATGAGCGTATGTTGGGTAAACTAGAAGCATTTGAAATTCACAAACATTTAAAATCTGTACCTTTAATGACTGAACAAATTGATCTCTTAATTCACCGTTATTCAACGTTTTCGAATGATAAATCAAGTCATCTGGCCGCAGATATAGAAAACCAAGATCAACTTATGAAGATTTATTGTTCCTATAGCAACACCAGCTGTTTACTTGTAATCTTGCCTTTGATAATGACGTGTAATACGTTGAACTACGTATAAGGCTAAAATAAAAAACTTATTGCAGTTAAAAATTGTTTTATTTTCAATAAATTAAAATGAACTTCAAATAGCATTCACACGAAAAAGAAACCTTCAAGACCTGAAGGGACTAAAACTGTGCGGACAAGAACTGACAATGGGGACGGAAGTGACGTACCTGGGAGTCACTCTTGACACCAAACTGACCTTTAATTCCCATTTGGAGAGAATTTCAATCAAAGCGACACGGGCCCTCTGGGCCTGTAGAAAAATGATTGGTAAAACATTGGGCCTGCAACCAACAATGGTGCTATGGCTTTATACAAAGGTGGTGATACCAACAATAACTTACGCTTCTTTGATATGGTGGCACAAAACCAGAAACAAAGCTGTTGTAAGCAAACTTAGCAAGCTGCAAAGACTTGCATGCTTAAGTATAACAGGGGCGATGAAATCGACACCCAGTGCCTCAATGGAGACGCTGCTGGACCTGCCTCCGTTACACTTTGTAGTGGAAGCGCAGGCACTTCTGGCGTCATACAGAATGAAGGTAAACGGATACAGGAGAATCCTCCACAGAACAGGGGACCATACCGAAATCTTCGACAAATTAAATAAAAATAGCATACTAAATATGCATTCTGATAGAATTAATACCGTTTTCGACTTCAGAAAACCTTTCAGGGTACTAATACCTGAGAGGGGCGGCGAAGAAAGAAAACAGGAATTGAGGAGACGAGAAGGATCGATCTGGTATACGGATCCAAAACGGCAACCAGCTCGGGAGCGGGAATCTTTGAGGCAGACACAGGGGATAGCATTAGCATTAACCTGGGCAACCTCACTACCGTGTTCCAGGCTGAGATAATAGCTATTACAACGTGTGCACAGACAATGGTGGAGAGAGGAGATGCAAATAGACAAATCTACATCATGTCCGATAGCCAAGCGGCACTGAAAGCTTTGGAGGGACTTGAGATACACTCCAGAGTGGTTTTAGAATGCGTCGAGGCACTTGTGACACTAGCAGGACACAACAGAGTAGTCCTGGAGTGGGTGCCGGGACATGAGGGCTTCGACGGAAACGAAAAAGCTGACCAATTGGCGAAATTGGGAGCGGAACAACCTATAGTCGGCCCCGAACCCACATGCGGGATATCATATCAGACCGCAAAGGGGACGGTAAAGGACTGGCTACACAGACAACACTGTATTCATTGGAATGACATTCCTGGACACAGGCAATCCCGTATGTTTATAAACAAACCATCCAGAAATAAAACAAAGGGAATTCTGCAACTGAGCAGGAAACAAATGAGGCCAATAATAGGACTACTAACAGGACATTGTGGCCTCAGAAGACACCTCAATTTATTGGGAGTGGAAGAAGACCCCACCTGCCGATTGTGTGGTGAAGAAAATGAAACACCAATTCACATCTTAGGTGAATGCCCTGCTTTAGGAGACAAAAGGCATATGCACTTCGGGTGCAATTTGCAGAACCCGATGAAATAGCGGAAGCACCCGTCAACAGGATCCTGAACTTTATCAGGAATACTGGACTGATGGAGTAAAAGAATCTTTTTGGCACAATAAGCTTAGAGCTTCAGTGCGGTGGGCGTAGCACCACACCCAACACGAATTATTATTATTATTAACTTCAAAACGAAGTAAAGCTCGAACTTATAAATACAAATGTATGTCGGCCTAAAAAACCTGCCTGATGACTGCAAAAACCAAACTTTTACTTCCAAAACAGCCAATTTCGTTAAAATTCAATAACTAATTAAAAGAACGGGCGTACTCAAATCTATTCAGTTATACGTGAAACATGCTGCACGATTTTGCAGTGTTGGTGCAACTACAACTGCAATATTTGAGATACATCGTTTCGTTCAATGTTACTTTATTGTTGAGCTAAGCCAAAGGTTTTAAACTTAAAACTATTTTTGCAAAGTTTCATGAAATTGTTTTGTGTATTACTTTTAAACCCTTGACCATGCATATTTTACGCTTATCAACTCAGTTATAAAATAGCTCTAGATAATAAACCAACTGGCCAGATGAATAACACGTATCTAAATAAGTTCCATAAGGTCAAACATGTGGGTGTGTTGCTATTCTAAGCCAGCAAACAATTCGTTTAAAATTGCGTATATGCGCCAACTTTATATTTAAAGGAATTGTTCTAGGATTTGTTATTATTTAATTGCCACATAATTTAAATGCTGTCAAATACTAAACTAGAAATCCGAACTACGATGACGATGAGTAAATATTCTCTGCTGTAAACATCAACATTCTCGCACGTAATGATGGTATATACTATAAAAGTAGATAACTTTACTACCGCAATGTTTATTTGCCTGAATGGGTTGTCGCAGGCAGAAATTAACCATAATACCGCAAATGTATTATAGAAGGCGATGTTGCTATCAAGTTGTTAGAAATTGCTAACGGAAATTCAACTTGACACTGGCAGTGTTCACTAAACATGATCGAGGTGCTTGAATGGTCGTGTCATCCAAGAAAATGTCAGTGTAGTGCTTGGCTAGTTGGCCTCAGAATTAAGTCATAATAATTATGACCGATCGTTACCATTTATAACACAGACTATAAGCTTTTCTGTCGGTAACGTCGAAACATTTTGCACGAATCTTCAAGAGTGGACGCGAGCGTACCCAACACCCCAAAAATTACTGGTTTGAACCTTGAGTTTGACTGGCTTACCTGTCGCGTCGGGGCAATGGAATCGCTCTAATCTCGTTGCGGTTTTGCTGCTGCAGTTCATCAATCAAATTTGGCCGGTTGAAATAAAGTTTGTTTATGAGATAGCCCCACAAAAAGAAATCTAGTCGGGAGATCGTGCAGGCCACTTAATAGCTTCTTTTCTACCAATCCATCTGTTAGAGAAACATTTTATTTTAATAATTCCGGAAAATTACTGAAAAGTGTGCAGGTGCGCCATCCCGTTAATACCATAAAGCATTGTTGGATAAATCCGAATCTTAATGATTAGGGTGGAAAACCCTAAAGGCGGGATTTAAATAATCCCTTAAAGATCTAAGTAATTTTGAGCCGTTAATGACTATTCAATAAAAAATTACTCCAAAATTCCATCCCCAACAATCCCGCCCTCCCCAAAACAATGACTTTTGCATGGTGTGGAGTGTGAGCCTTCATCATCTAATGTGGATTTTCGGCACTATCTTCTGCGATCAGGGTTATCCTGATTGAGCTCCTATACTAAAACCATTTTGTAGAGATGCTATTTGTACTGTTTTAAAAATTTCTACCGATCTTTGGCATATGTGGTGGTTAACAGCCAGCTCTTGTGTGATTGCATGGGGATTTTCTTGAAAAGCTAACAAAAGATTTAACTAGACATCTTCCTCTACTTGTGGACAAACAGTGAACGGCCCTTAACACGATTAAACTCTAAGAGTTGTTGTAATGGGCTCTTGTTCCGGATACTTATTATTGAGAAGGTCGCAAACTTCAACTTGCCTGTTCTATTTCCGTTGCCAAATCCAATCATTATCAAAATTTGAATTCTTTGAATTTTTCCTTAAATATCGCTCTATTTTTACTAGTAATTTTACAAAATCATTAACAAGAATTGGAAGTAACAAACTGAAACGCACAAAATAATGCCGAACTGTTAGAATTTAAAGAAAATGGAGTTGTTTGCTTTTTACAGCAAAGATTATTGCAGAAAAAGATTTTGGTTTCAACTATAGCTTGGATAGATCACGACATGTTTCGTTTTATTGGAACTCATCAGGTAGACGCAAACAGTGATGTAATGAAGACTGGTGTTTGCACTCTATTCAATTGTTTTCATCTCCAAACTTTGACAATCTCAGGGCTCCTTGTAAATTTTATCAACAGATAGCGCAAGTGTAAATGTCAATTTCGTTTTAAAATAAATTTAAAAATTAAGAAATGTTTTTATTTATTTATTACCACGGTAAAAAAATTCCAAAATACTGTTGTTGCTATTCCCAAGGTGAATTTACCTATTTTGCTTATATATAATTGCTAAATATATAAACAGTAAATAAATAGTTTGTATTAAAATTATGCTTTGTACCAAGTTAAGTTTATGCAGTGACTCAAAGAAGGCTTAAATTTCGTAGTGGTAAGTAACGAGTTCTATTATTCTACTGACTACTTCTGTTATGAATACAGTTTGCTTTTGCACTATAAAACCAGCTTATTGTGGCAACTTGTTAGTCCAATGTTGTTGGTTGTTGGTATTATTTGGATTTTAGTATCATTATACCTTTTTTCAAACTAAAAACCACCACAAAAATAACTAAAATAAACTATAAACATTACGTAAAAATGTGGTATAAATGTTTCACTTACTTGCGTATTTCATTAATAAAAGTAAAAACGAAATTAACTAATTAACCTAATCTTAGTAAACAAGTGTTGTACACAAAATAAGGTTTAAAAAGTGTCAAGTAGTGATTAAAGACTCATCAAACGGAGCCAAATTTGAAATATTGCTTAAATTTGAAGCTTTAAGAGCGCCATCTATACGCAAATCTTATATAGAGTCTCGAGATTGCCAAACTCTTAGAATGGACTTTTTATATGGACAAATAGTGGGAGTTGCCACACCATACTCTTCCTTACATCACTACGCAAGCCTAGCTACAAATGAAACCAAAACCAACAAGCAGAAATATACCCAGAAGACAAAATCATGACAGGGGATTTACAACAGTAATGTCTTCTAAAGTGCGACGAGGAAAGTTGCAAAGCAAGAAACCGATATTTGGGTGTAAAAGGAACCCGCTAAGCAAGTATCTACTTTATTTATTAATTCCAGCTTTACTTCGTTAAAGTCCATATTTAATGAGTATCTGTATATAATTGTTTAACAGATTATCAAAAAAGACAAATAATAAATCCAAATCCACAACCACCAAAACTATACGGTTTATTAAAAATACACAAACCCAACATGCCCATTAGACCAGTAGTATCATACATAAATGCACCCAACCATATGCTAGCAAAAATACTAAATAATATAGTTACCAGTTTTGATTATAAACCAAAATATTCAGTTAAAAATTCTTCCGAATTAATCAAAAAGTTGTCTAACTTACATTTACCACCACAAAGCAAGCTAGTTAGTTTTGATGTTACTAATATGTTTTCCCAAATACCTCCTCAAGAGTGTATTCCTTTGTTAAATGATATTCTTATTAACAAAAATGTTGAGTTAATAAAACGGACTGAGTTGATTCAATTATTTGAACTTTGCACCAATCAAAATTATTTTACTTTTAATAATAAAATTTATTTCCAAAAAGATGGTTTACCCATGGGAAGTCCAATTTCACCTCTTTTAGCTAACATATTTATGGAAAATCTAGAAGATCAAATATTCGAATCAAATCAATCTGAGAAAGTTATATTTTGGTTTCGTTATGTTGATGACATTTTAGCATGTTTTAATAGTTCATTTGATTTAATTAATGAATTTTTAATTTTTATTAACAGCTTGCACCCAAACATAAAATTTACACTAGAAACTGAACAAAATAAGTCCATTAACTTTTTAGATTTAAACATAAAAATTAATTCAACTAATAAATTTGAGTACTCAGTTTATAGAAAACCTACACAAACAGACATTACAATACCACACGATTCTTGTCACCATAAAACACATAAATTAGCAGCATACAGGTCCCTGATACATAGGGCTTTGGCGGTCCCTTTAGATGAAATTAATTATAATAGAGAAATTTCAATTATTAAACAAATTGCATACAGTAATGGTTATAATACTAAACTTATTGATACATTAATTAAAGAAAAAGATTATAAATTAGCCATTCAAAAAATTTATCCGAATATCCTAACTTCGTTCGATACAATTAAATATGCTTCGATCCCATATTTTGGTGAGAAATCAGAACAAATTGCTAAAATTATAAACAAAACAAATAAATATAAAGTAAGCTTTAAAACAACTAGGAACATCTTAAATACTTTGTTTAATGCAAAATCAAAAACAGACGATTTGTTAAAATCAGGCATTTACAAATTAAATTGTTCGCATTGTAATTCGGTTTATATAGGCCAGACTATTAGAAATTTTGATATTAGGTATAAAGAACACGTACGTTGTTACAAATACAAACACCCACATAAATCCAACTACGCTAAACACTTACTAGAACAAAATCATTCAATGACATCTAATAACACCATAAAATGTTTACACTTTTGTGATGATAAACGTAAATTAGATATACTAGAAGCTTTTGAAATTCACAAACATTTAAAAACTGTACCGTTAATGAATGAGCAAATTGATCTGTTAAATTCTCCTCTACTGGACATTTTGGAATAAGAAATCAAGTCATCTGCAGACGATTACCAAGATAAGTAAAAAAGTTCTATTGCTATAACAACGCTAACTGTTTACCTTCATATAACCTTTGACAATGGCATGTTAACATGCTGAAATACGTATAAGGTTTAAATAAATAGAAATTGTTAAAGTGATTAAGTATTTTATATACAGATACTCTTTAAGTATCTACTTCTCTACAATCGCTACCGTCTTTTAGGCACAGCACAGAAATTGTAGATACTTGCTTAGCGGGTTAATTTTACACCCAAATATCGGTTTGTTGCTTTGCAACTTTCCTCGCCGCACATTAGAGGGCATTACTGTTGTAATTCCCCTGTCATGAAAGATTAATTGTTAATATTCCATGGCTCACTTTTTGTTATGTGCTTTCTTTTTACTTTAAACTTGATTATCTTGAATATTGCCAATGTCAATGCCATACTTTGATATATGGCCGAATTCAGAATTTCAACTTGTATCCAAATACGACAGCAAAAATATGGGGCGACATTTAATGAAACTGTCGTTGACGTCACAGTTCGACAACAAAAGATGATGGAAATTTAAAAAAAAAGGTGGACCTGGATTTTAAAAAAATTGGACAATTTTAATTTTATTGAATTAATTCCAAACTTTACACTGTATAGATTAGCTAATGTTCCATTGTTGCCCTCGTTTTCCCTGCTTGTTGGCTTACTTGTTTAGTCTGGTGTATAGAATTCTTTAATGGAAAGGTACGTTTTTCCATAAAACTGAAAGAACATCGATTTAAAGCAGGGACTCAACGATGGGTGATTAATTTGAGGAATTATTCTACCATTACTGTTGGGGGTATGAACTATCTATAAAATATTTTTCTGTACTTCTCAGTTTTTATTACAGCCCTAGTGTTAAAAATTACATTTATTGTAAGCCGCTAGTACATTTACAATATTCCATAGCATAGGTACCTATTTATGTTACATAGATGTAATGTAAGTTAGCAAGTCTTAAACATTAATTTAAATGCCATTAAGTTTGGACACCGTTAATAAAATTAGATAATTGTGCACGTAATAGTACTAAATACTTTAAACTCAATGTATGCGTAAGTGCAAGCACATTTTGTTAATTGCTTGATAATTTCAGGTGTTTTGTGTGGAAAGTACACATTTCCTTATGTTTTGCTTGAATTTGCATATAGCTGCTTCAGCACAGTAAAATAAGAAAACGAAGACTTTAAAACCTGAAAAAAGTATACTAATTATAACGACAATACTTACAATACGTAACAAAAACTTACGCTAACTAGAGTGTCGAGAGAAAGATCTACAAAATGTGCTGCAGTTAAAGATAAAGAACGTTTTAATCTTTCCATTATGATGAAGAGCGTTTTACAGACCGGTAAGCCACAGTTTGTCCATTCTGACAAGTAACAAGCGTCCCTGAGTTTTTCGCTCTGTAGGTAAAATTATTTAATTAGTAGCGACGTGGCTTTAACAGAGGTGAGTAGCAAGTGTTGTCGCAAAACGAGATAAAAGACATATTTAAGAAAGTCGTGTTTGCTTGTAGTAGTTGTAATTTATTTCAAAAAGGCAATCCGCGGTTTTAACACACCACGGCGGACATTTTCAATGCTTTATTATCCAGGTTCGTAGAAATTAACTTTGCTGCGAAAAAAAGGTCATCACATTCATAATATTTGGTTGCTGTTTTGGGGTCCACTGAAAGATATCAAAAATGATTTATATTACCTGCAATTTACAATCAACATAATTTGATTATAACAATGCTGGGTTGGTTAGGTCCTAATTACACGAGTTATGCTAGACATGCATTTATACTTTGTCATTTGCCAACAGATAAAAAAATGACAAAAAAAGATCTGCCAGAAATTCTCGTTATGAAACTGGGAACTAACAAAATTTTCAAAACTATGTGAGGTATTCGTATACTGTTGTAAGTATTTAAAAGTTTCAATAGCTAATAGACAAAAATGTAGAGCTTTTGAGAGGTTTGTAAAATGATACTATTGTGTAATATGCAATAGAAGTTAGTATTGCTGTACTAAATATAATAATTTTAAAATACAATTCTAAAAACACTTAGAATTACATCAATTCGAAAATAATAGTCAAGATGGGAATATAAAATTTAAATCAAATGTTATTCCCACCATTTTCATCAATCTAAATTCAGAAGAATTGGTTAAAACTTTGATTTAAATGTTAATAAAAAAAAATCAACTTAAAATAGAGGTTCATAAAAAATTAAATTAAAAACAAGACAAATTGAGAAAGTTAAGAGTTTTTGTTTCACGATTGATTTAAGCCAGTTCAGCACTTAGTGTTGCTATTCATGGCTGTGATGATGTATGTCTTATCACTGTTACAGCACTATGAAGGTACTAAAATCACCTCCTCACTACAATTTAGGGTTTATTCACTATCATCCGAGTTCGACAAATATAAATCTTGCGGTAGCTTTCTTTTTAATCTCGCGTGAATTTTCTTTTCCCCGATAGAATAGACGTCAGTTGCTGGGCATTCGCGAATGTTATTAAAGTGGCGTTTGCAAATTTCTTTGATTGCTTCTTTGATAGTATCCACTCCCGCTTCTCTGTAAATCTGGTTGTTTCGAACAAACCATTGGGCATTTAAAACTATTCGCAGAACTTTATTTTGAAAAGTTTGAAGCTTCTTTAGTTTAGGAAAAACAGTCACAATTTTTTCAATATTTTTTTGGCTACTATATACCACAATATACAAATTTTCTGTAAACACACGTGTTATATCACTGCAAGTTAAAATCGTAATAACTATTAAACGGTTTTGTGAATTGATTTGAATCTCACCAATTTTTATCAACTTGGCACTATTTTGAGATCGTTCCCATCCATGCTGAAACACTGCTTTGCAATCGCGAAGGCGGGCCTTAACGCTACCAAACAATCAACCAATCTGTTACTGGTAATACCTCTGCATGCACATTGATAGAGTACTATAAAGAAATGCAAAAAATTAGTAGAGATCTCAAGGCTCAGAAACTACTGAATAAGCGCGCCTGTTCTCGACTTCTCGTAATTATAATTTGGATCACGATTAAATCAGTCCTATCTTTTATTTATGGATCGGTCAGAGTCAGCGGCCATCATATGCTGCGTGCAGGACACGTTTTGCTACACTAAACAAGCTTCTATTTATTTCAGACGCACTTTGCACGTTTGCAGCGAAGATGGAAAATCTTGTGAGTCAACTTTTAAAAGACAAGTTTAATAGATACTCTTTTGAAAAACAAATAGAAATAGTTTTTAAACTTTGATAAAGTATAAGTGGTACGAAAATATAATCGACTGATTGTACAGTTATGAAAGATTTTTACTTATTTATAAGTGATAAGTTATTTTTGCGTTTGCCATTGATTAACTAAATTTTAAACCCACGGAACGTCACTGCATAAAATTAGATAAATTTACTACTGTAATATTTATTTGCCCGAAAGGGTTGCCGCTAACAGAAATGAACCAAAACTAGGTAAACCCGTGCGCTATGTCCCACGCTATCTTTAACAACTTCTTTTAGGAAAAGGAATTAATACATTTATATATTAATAGTGTAATGCAATCGTTAATAAGTATTCTACGCACGCTTTTGAAATGAAGTACCACCTTCCCGTTGTTCCCGCTGCGCCCCGTTGAGGTCAGCCTATGTGACTTTTACTCAAACATCGCAATCGGCATCCACAAAATAATTAGTAAACTGTGTCGAGATGTATTAGCTGACAAAAACATTCGATTTTGTATCTTCAAAGTCGCCTATGGTTCCTTTATTTAATAATTTTTTGGCTCTAGTTTGTAACTGTTACAGTTCATCGTTTTATTTTACGTTTAAATAACAAGTTATTCAATGTTTCCCGTTGTTTGGCGGTTTCACTTTGTTTTTACCATTGCTTATTGGGTTTGGTTTATGTTTTTTCACCAGTGATGTTTTAGTATTGCCTTCTATGGTTTATATTGGTTTGTACTTTTTTATTTTATAGTTAATTTGTTGTAATTAGTGGCTCCATGACCGAAGCAGTCTGTTTTCATGTAGCATTTTCCTGTTTATTAAGTAATCATGAAAAGAATTTGAGGTTTTATGTTATCTCATAAACATTACCTTCAAATACTGCAAACAAAATAATAAAAAAACCGTGTAGAGATGTAAGAGCACAGTTTATCGTTGTGTAAAGTCGAGACATGTTTTCTCCTGGTAGTTTGTTTTTGTAATGACAGTCTGTAGCAGATTATGATACAATAATCGAAACATAGAATGTCAACCCAATTTTCGTATTTTCATCAAAAACTGTAGTGATTCGCGGCATAGCAGTACATATGAATATGCGCCTTATATAATTAACGCGTATAGATGTGGCTTCTGTAGAGGTGGAAAGAAGCCGAACTGTGAATGCATTAGGAGTCGATGCTACTCCTTACCAAATTGTTAGAAATTGGTAAAAGGAATTCAAACATGCTCTAGGTCCTAGCGCTATGCCGCTGCTCAAACTGTCGTTATCCAAGAAATTTCAATTTAGCGCATAGTGTAATTCACTTGTGATTTTTTTCGTCGATCTTGAGAAATTTATCAAAAAACGTTAGTTTTAAAATAAATTATTTAATTTGAAAGTTGTGTAATAATTGATATTTGCAAGTAAGATGTTTTTGCTAAACACAATTCACATTTAAAAGCTGGGGGGGGGGAGATTTTCTTTGTCTCCCGCCGCGCGCTTGGAGGTAAAATTAATTTGTCTTCCGTGAAGCAACAGTTGTCAACTTTTGACCACTAAATAAGAGTCGAAAAGCCTATTTTCTAACAAGTCTGACTAAAACAATTATTTGTGTAACAAGGGAAGACAGTGACACTTTACTTCACGCGTGTGCCGTTTATTTCACGATCCGAAAAAAGAAAGAAAAAAAAGACACCTTCTTCGCGAGTTTCACATTTGATTTCTTTCGTCGACTTTGAGAAATTTATCAAAAAACATTCACTTCTTCTTCTTCTTTTTCTTTGTCCCCATTTATACCTCACGGTGTTGGGTCAAACATTCATTTTAAAATTAAATTATTTAATTCGACAGTTGTGTAAAAATTGACATTTGATAAACACAATTCACATTTAAAAGCGGGAGGAAAAATGTACTTTGTCTCCCGCCGGAAGGCAAAATTAATTTGTCTCCTGGTAAGCAACAATTGTCAACTTTTGACCACCAAATGAGAATCGAAAAGGTTACTTTCACACAAGGTCGACAAAAATAGTTATTTGTATAACATGGAAAAAAATGATACTTTTTTCCGCGTGTGCCGTTTATTTCACGAGCCGAAGGCCGAATGGAAAGAAAGACACTATTTTCCCGAGTTTCACGTATGCTTTTTTCGTCGACCTTGAGAAATTTATCAAAAACGTTCATTTTAAAATTAAATTATTTAACAGTTGTGTATAAATTGGTATTTGCAAGTAAGATGACTTTGATAAACAAAGTTTGCATTTAAAAACGGGAGGAAAAGTTCAATTTGTCTCCCACCGGGAGGCAAAGCCACTTTGTCTCCCGTTAAGCAATAGTTGTCAACTTTCAACCAGGAAATGCGGGCCGAAAAGCCTACTTTCCAACAAAATCGACATAAAAACCCGTTGTTCAGAAATGGAGATTTGACGCAAACAGAGTTTTATGAACGCTGTTAAATCGAAATGAGATCGTGTTTGAAGTTTTTTATTGAAGATATTACAGACACTTCCGTGTGATACACTCATTTTTGTTATATGTAGCTTGAGGTGAAGTTTACCATTGCTACATATGTGCATATAAAAGCAGTAAATACTTGATAACTAATATCTATCGTGCATGCAAGCGCATAATATTAATTGTTTGATTATTTCAGTGTTCGGTGTTCTTAAGTGGCAAGTACTTATTTCTCTATGTTTTCCTTGAATCTGTATATACCTGCTTTAGCACAGTGAAATAAGAAAACGACGATTTTAAAACCTGAAAAAAGTAAATTAATTAAAGTGAATATAACATAGTTAACAAAAACTTACACTGACAAGAGTGTTAAGTGAAAGATCTACAAAATGTGCTGCAGTTAAAGATAAAGGACGTTTGGATCTTTCCATTATGATCAACAGTGTTTTACGAACCGATATGCCACAGTTTGTCCAATCTGACATGTAACAAGCGTCTCTGATTTTCTCGCTCTGTATGTAAAATTGTTTCATTAGTAGCGTTATAGCTTCACCAGAAATAAGCAGCAAGACTTGTTCCAAAACAAGACTTGAACTTGAAGGAAACTGATCTGGTTCTGTAAACTTAAGTTCATAACTAATTCAAGTATCGTTCTGACCCATAGTCGAATCGTTTCGAGATTCCAAATACAACTATCTAGGAATAGTGGCGGTCCGTCCTATTAGGCAAGGTAGGCAGTTCCTACGATAAACTTTTCAAAAAAAAATCAAATACTAACTTTCATAAAAAAAAGTTACTTTAACACAGTTTTTACTTTTTAACACCAGTGCGTAACATTAAAAATTAGGCGCCAAATAAATAGACCGTTGCCTTTAAACACAGTTTCGCGTACGCGAAGGCCGAGCTTATCGGGCCGACACAATTTCAGCTACGACACAATCAACCAATCCATTATTCTTAATACGTTTGCATGATCATTGACACAAATAATGCAATAATTGGATAAACAGATTCAAATAAATAGTAGGGATTTCAGAACCCAATAAGCACGGCAAAAGCACGGCCTCTGTAGTAATCTACTTGCGCAGGTCGGGGGTAGTTAGTTGCAGCGTGCAGCTAATGTGGGTTAAATTATTTCATATGTAGTTCGCAAATTTGCAATAAATATGAAAATTCTCGTTGACCAGATTTTAAACAAAATTTAATGGATACTCGTGCAGAAAACGAATAGAAATAAGAAATCATCGGCGATGTACTTCAAAATAACTAGGGCCGTTACAGACAAACAGTAGGAAGAAATCTAGATCGTTTAAGTTTAAATGGTATAAAGAATGGACTGGCTAACTGGTAGCGGTATTAAAAATAAACTATTTTGCTGGAATTGCTTACTATTTTTGTCTTTATCTAACCTCTTAAAAGTATAGTCTGAAACAGGATACTCTGTTTTAAAAAATCTTTCAGCTGCAATTAAAAAAAGGTGCGTCAACCAAAGAACATTTATCTACAACTGTTGGATTAAAATTATTTGGAAAAATACGCGTTAACTTGACTTTGGACAAAGGTTTACCTTATCGAATTAAAGTGCATAATGACAAAGTAATATTTAATAGAGATTTTATGCGTAGAGTAATTTATTTAACAACAAGTCTTGCTAACTTGGAGTTGCCATAATTTTTTTGCTTTTTAATCTTAATGTTAAATAATTTTTGCCATTGCCTACCCAAATTTTGAACCCACGGAACGCCACTGTCTAGGAATATTAATATTAGCGAATCTAAGGTCTTATAAGACAAAATTAAAAATTAATTTAGACAAAAAAAAACGTTTTAGATTAACGTTGCGCGTTTTGGCGGTCCCTACGTTGTCCTACAGTTTGAGCTCTTACAATTAGTCAGTTTTAGACACCATCAACGTAAAGTACACATTGTCTAAACACAACAAAAAAAATTAATATTTTATACAATTTTACAACGATAAGTTTTGTTATGCTTCAAACTATTTCAACCATACATACCTGAAGAATAATTTCATTTCCAGGAATACAAAAAAATGTAAGTTGTATCAAAACGGCAAGAAAGAAGAAAAAGCATCTTACAAAATCCAGACTCTTGGCCGACAGCTGAAATTAATTATTAAAGAATATTACTAGTTCAAATTATTTTGAAAAAAGCAAAAAAACTTACAAGAAGAAAGTTGAACCCTATAAGACAGGTTATGACTAAAGTTATAAGCAGTTCGAACAGAAAACCAATTGCAAATGTGTCTTCTATCAACATAATGTACCTAAAATACAATGATGAAAAAAATACATAAAATGGAAGTCGTACATTAATACCTTTCAATGGCGATATGATGCTGTACACATTCTTTCAAAATATCGTTGATTACATTATCATAATGATTTCGTAATTGTAAAGAAGATGTTGCAGATGGACAGCAATCAGTTGCTCGAATAATTTTTTCTCTAACAATTCTAAGTTGACCTGCTGCTATAGCAATAAAAGTGAAAATGATTCCATCGAAACAAGGAATGCTCGAGCAAATAAGCACTAACGAAATGGACTGAAAAACATAGATGACATAATAAGTAAGCCAGTGTTGGTTATGCATGTCTAAAGGAAAAGGGACAGGTAATGGCCGTTCTGTTTTCGTATCAAATATTGGACACAAAATTATCGTGAAACCTGTACTTAAAGCAGCGAAAAAAAATGTCGGTCGATATAATTTACACAGACGAACTTTCTCTTGTAAGAAGATGTCTAAATGATCTTTGTGTGATGCAAGGATAGGCTCCTTCAAGCTATTCAAAATTTTGTAAAACTGTGGTTTATTAGCAAACACCAACGAATGCTTTACTACGCTATGAAATGATGCCAAGCAACAGCATATTCCAAATGAAACACTCTGTAAGTCTGCGAAGTTGGTAAATGCTTTGATAAGAGTTGTTACAGTAAATACACTCATTGCAAACATTGTGAAAAAAGAAGTAATTCTGTACGTAAAAGATGGAGATCGTTTCGGCCATGTGCCTATTATTAGCATCAGCTGTTTGATAGCCTTTAAAGCTTCGTCAATATCAAATTTTCCCATCTAAAACAAAAACATGTTTTCATTTTCCAACAAACATAACATAGTGGTATCTATTACCTGTTATTACATAAGACCAATCAAATTTAAATATATTTATTTGTCAATGGTGAAATACCTGAAAATGTGAATTATTTCAGTTTCAAAACATGAGAATGATTAATACGAATAAAACCGAAAACGAAACCAAAAATATTTGCGAATAAACTGAATTTTTGTTATTCTAAAACCCTAGCTAAATTTATGCCCACTATTCATTCGTCTAAATTACAAAAAAGTGGCGATCGCCATAAATGCTTCCTAACTTCGCCAGTTTTACTGTTAAGCTGTAAACTCAGAAATTTTAAGTTATTATCAATCTGAACTTGAACTGACCGAAATAAAAGAAATCACCTTAGCCTAGCCACGTATCACAAAGTAAAATGCCACGTGAGTGTTCACATAAAATGTTGTCTCTATTACCGCTTTGTCGTTTGTGCCCAATTTCTTATTAAATTACATACTTTTATGATACTGTTCTATAAACGATAATTGCTTGCAATATTTAGGAAATAAGCTATGTAAGTACTTATTTATGAAACTACCTGCTTAAAATATATCTTATTGGGGCAATTTACATGCTTGAAAATATATCATTATATAATAACAAATAATAGTTTTGGTCGTGCAGGTAAACTAGTAAATAGGTAACTGTATAGTAGGGTAAAATCAAATGTTTTGGAAAACAGTTAAAGCAAATCGAGTTTGATGTTAGATTAATGACTGAGAATTATTAAATTTGGAAATTATAAAACTGCTTGTAAGAATTGTGAATAAAACAATTGTTTCGAGTTTCAAAAAATTATTTCATTCGCTGGTTTTAAATATCATACTTTTTTATATTTTATTGTTGTAGCCAGACCTAATATTGTTGTTGGAATAACTTATGAATTAAGTTAATTTTTTTAAGTGTGTAACGGTTCCAAAAATAAATAAACATGAACAAGCATGGTATTTAAAATTACCAAATGTTTATTTATTTCCTTGCAAAGCGACGCGCTGATGTCGCTACTAGTACGAGACGTGAGAACAAACCGCGCGCAGGGATCCCACTTCACAAATCGTCCTCACTACCTTACTTCAACCAATAACTAACACCTTTGGAAATAAAAATAGACAACTGATATGCGATAAGAATGAAGTCGTACGAGTATGGGCACAGTATTTTTAAGAACTACTGAATGAGCAGGGATAACGAGAACAACGAAACAGAACAATACGTGAATGCACAAGAAATAAATATACAAAGAATCGTAGAAAAGTGGAAGAAGGTCAAGACGTAAAACCTCTTATATATGTAGAAGTACATAAAATCATCAATAAACCAAAACGCAACAAATCCCAGGAATCAAAGACATTCCAGCAGAGCTTACTAAAGCTGGTGGTGAGTAGTTTAAAAATGCTATATTCAACCTACTACGAGCACTGTGAGAGAACGAAGAAATGGCCAAGGACTGGAAGGTGGGAACCATATGCCTTGTGTACAAAAACGGTGACAAATTAAAATGTGAGAATTGTCGAAGTATATGCTTATTCCCGACTATATACAAAATATTGACACATATAATTAGGAAGAGGCTCACGTCATTAGCGGAGAATATAGTCGGCGAATACCAGGCGGGATTTAGAATAGGCAGATCGACAAACGACTAGATCGTTACCATCCGGATGATATTAGAAAAATGCTGGGAATACAATATCAATATATGCCAACTCCATGTCGATTATATACAAGCATACGAATTATGAAGGAACACAAAATCCCAGATGAACTAAACCGCTAACCAAACTAACCGTAGATGGTGCGCTATTTACATGCAGGATAGGAGGAAACGTATCAGATCAACTTGAAATTAGAAGAGGTGTAAAACAGGAGAATTTACTCTTGCCATTATTATATAATCTAGCACTATTAAAATTCGTGCTTGAAGCATCAATGATCTCTGGAGGAACAATATATAATCGACGCATCCAAACATTAGCGTATCCCGATGATATGGTAATACTGGAAAGACTGAAAGCATCAATCGAGGAAATTTACACACCTCTAGACAGAACCTAGCACTAAATGGGACTGCAAGTAAAGGAAAATACAGCAAAATACAGGCAAACAAGCAAGGTAGAAATACAAGAAAAACATGGAGAAGCCCTTTGAAATACCTTGGGACGAACATCAACGGAAACGATGTGGGAAAATAAATCACATAGCAAATAAAGGCAGGTAATAGATGCATGTATTCGTTAGACAAGATGTTACGATCAATGTTGCTATCAAGATTAAGTAAAACGCAGCTCTAAAAACTCTAATAAGATCTGTAGTCGCTTACGGGTGTGAATGATGAACGAGGAACTTCTAAATAGAATCGATCGTAAAATTCCGAGGAACATTTTTGGTCTAGTGTATGATGCAGAGTTAGAAGGCTGAAAAATTATAATAAACTTTGAACTAAGGAATTTATATAAAAGCTCGGGTCTTGTAGGATGGGTTAAGAAGTAACGCATAAGATGGCAGGGTCATGTATGGCAGAAGAAAGGCTAACAAAGAAGTCACTCATACGAACACCAGATGGACAAGGCTTGATAGGAAGACCCTGAGGACTGTGGCTTGATAGTGCCACGTCGAATCTGATGAATATAAGTGTGGTGTTTCCGGTAGAGCAGTAAGATAAAGTAGTCTCCCGTCGAACCGACAGATCAAAGACACGGGTTTACCACTTAGTGAACTTAGAGTACCGAGGGTCTGCGGCTGTTTTAGCGGGCAGAGTTCGTCATTCATAGTTGAGCTTTTGTTCAACGTACATCTTTGAATACTGAATAAAGTATTTTATATCTAGTGTGTAAGTTTAATTGCCATACCATTTCGAAACATAACGGGCAAGGTTACAGTTGTTACGTGAATAGTGCGTTTTTTTCCCAGACAAAGTAGGCACTTAATTTCACAAAAAAAATATCGGCAGCTTTTGGTGCAAATGAACGTTTTGATTACAGTGGTCAAAACTGGGCGGCGGCGGCGTACCAAGAAAGACTGGGACATTTTTTCGAGGAAAATTAAATTAAAGACACTAATGACTCAAAAAGGCGACGTGCGGTAGTAATCAGCCAGCTCTCTGCAAAAACATATAACTTATTACGGGATTTGTGTTATCCGGATAAAGCAAATATCAAAACGTACCGTACGCGGAATTGTGCAACCTAATGAACGAGCATTTCAGCCCGAAAATCTGTGTTTCTCAGTGTTCACGAATTTTTTTCTAATTGGTTTTATGTACTCTTTCTTCTCTTGTAGTAGAGTATTATATGGCCTTCAAGATAGTATATACAGAATTTGCGTAAATTCACAATAACTTCTTCCAGGTGACCGTGGGACTGGTTGGTCCACATTAAAAGGGGATGGTTGGTGCAGTGATTTTTAAATGCCAATTTTGTAAAAAATTCGTATGGGAATTTTGTAAGTTTATTTATATGTCTTATTACATGTGTGATGCATTGTAGAAAAATGCGGACGTTCAAAAGGAAAATCGACAGAGGAAAAACGCATGTTGGCACATGAGGAATGTGCTGGTGAGAAGGATGTGTATTTTGATTGTTCTTACTGTGAATCTTCAGATGATTTGTTAAATTAAGTTTCTTTAGGTAAATAGACATTTGCGTTAATTTTCAGTTTAGGGGCAATGATAACAGTATGAGTCAACCTACTTCATATATATATTACGCCAACCAACCACGTCACGGGGCGAGTTGGCACATTGCAGGAGGTCACCAAAAATTAAAAAAAACTAGAACTTGAAAAGTGCGTCAACTAATCCCGATTTCTTCTACTGAACAGTTGATAACTAATGTTTGCCGTGCAAATACGTGCTTTTAATTAATTGTTCCATTATTTCGGTGCTTTTGTGGGTTAAGTAGAAGTTTCCTTATGTTTTGCTTGCGTTTGCATATAGCTGCTTTAGCACAGTAAAATAGGAACACGCAGATTTCAAAACCTGAAGAAAGCTAATTAATTTTAACCAATTAACGTACTTAACGAAACTTACTCCAACCAGAGTGTCGAGAGAAAGATCTGCAAAATTTGCTGCAGTTAAAGATAAAGGACGTTTGGATCTTTCCATTATGATGAACAAGGTTTTACGAACTGATACGCCACAGTTGATCCATTCCGACATGTAACAAGCATCTCTAATTTTTTCGTTCTGCAGTTAAAATTATTTAATTAGTACACAATCCAACAAAAAGTTTTAAGTAAATATAGTTTTATACACAACAACTTAATTTTACGCAAGCTTACCATTATTTGAATCACTTACATACCTGAAGAATAATTTCATTTGCAGGAACACAAAAGAATGCCAGTTGTATCAAAGCAGCAGCAAAGAAAAAAAGGCACCTTATAAAACCCAGAGATGTTACTGGGAGCTAAAATTAATTTTAAAACAATATTATTAGCCTAAATTGTCTGTAAAAACATAAACTTACCAGAAGAAAATTAAACGCTACAAGGCAAGTTACAATTAAACTTATAAGCAATTCAATCAAAAATCCAATTGCAAAAGTCTTTTCCATCAACATAATGCACCTATAATACACTTACGAAAAACAAGTTATAAAACGAAATTAATACACTAATTACCTTTCAACGGCGATATGTTGTCTTACACATTTTCTTAAAATATTGTTGACGACTGTGTCACAGCGTTTTTGTAATTTTACAGATGTTACAGACGCACAACAGTCAGTTGCACGAATAATGTTTTCTCTTACAATCCTAAGCTGACCTGCTGATATAACAATAAAAGTGAAAATCATTGCATCGAAACATGGAATGCTCCAGATCGTAAGTACTATAGCAACACACTGAAAAACGTAGACCGAATAATAAACAAGCCAGTGTTGGTCTTGCATGTCCATAGGAAAAGGCATAGGCAATGGCCGTTCTGTTTTTGTATCAAATATTGGACACAACATTACCGTGAAACCTGTACATATAGTAACGAAGAAGAGCATTGGTTGATATAATTTACAGAGCCGATTTTTTTCTTGTAAGAAGATATCCAAATGATCCTCATGCGATGCAAGTATTGGATCCTTCAAGGTGTTCAAAATTCCATAAAAATTTGTTTTATTGAAAAACATCATTGAATGCTTTACTACGCTATGCATTCCTACCAACGAACAGCATATTCCAAATGAAACAGTCTCCAAGTCTGCGAAATCGGTAATACCCTTTATAAAAGTTGTTACAGTGATTGCACTTATGGTTAACATCGTGAAACATCCTTTGAGTCTATACGTAAGAGTTGGAGACCGTTCTGGCCATGTGCCTATTATTAGCATTAGCTGTTTTACAGCTTTTAAAGCTTCGTCAATATCATATTTTCCCATCTAAAATAAAAAGTATGCAGTTGATTTATCGAAACATACAAAAGTAGGTACAAATATTGAAACCACAGTAGATTATAGTATAACCAAAAAAAAATATTAGTTTGTCAAAGAGACCCTTAAGGCACTTAACAAATTATTAAAAAATTACCTAAAAATTGTTTGAGTACTGCAGGATAATAGCAAAACTTTGAGTTCAGAGACACGTTATAGGTACAAAACTCAAAACTGAAAAAGGTGTACAAAAAATTCTTATCACTTGTAACCAGGCCTAGGTCACTTAATAATGTTTATTCTGTCTGTTATTAAAGCTGGCAGGTAGTGTTTTTTTTAAATGGAAAATTTTAAGAACAGTGAAATTATTATTGATATTGTTATTGATTACGTCCAAAGCAGTGATATACGGGCAAGGCAAATGTACGAATTTGAAACAGCCGTTTACACTCATATGGCACTGGATTGTTAATGCAAAACCGCTTGTCTTGGAAACAGTGGAGGAAAATTCTGGTGTTAGCAATGGAAGACCTGCGTTCAAACTAGCGTTTCCATTATACAGTTATACAGCGGGTTTTACGGAAACAAGGACTACGCCCTTACCACGTTCAGCGTTTTATTAATTAAATTAAATTTTCGGTTTTATGTGTTTTGTACTGATAAAGCAGGATTTAAGCGGGAAGGAGTGTTTATTGTCTACAATATTCGGATATGGTCTGATGAGAATCCCCAACAACATTTTTATCGAAATGTACGAGGGCGGTCTGAAATGTTTTGAGCCTAACATAGAAACAAGTATTTTTTCTGTCAAATTTAGTTCTATTTTTCTCCTTATAATTTGATACACTTTTTCCAGCGATGCTCCAACCTTTTTAACCCGTCCAAATAGTAGTTGGCGTCTTGCTCTGCAAAATAGGCGCCTACGGTTGCGATGACGTCCTCGTTCGGTGAAAATCTCTGACCCCCGAGCCAAATTTTAGGATAAGGAAACAGGAAATAGCGGCTTGGGGCCAGATCTGGCGAATACGCTAGGTGGTCAATCAATTCAAACTGTAATTCGTGAATTTTGGCCATGGCGACCGCTGAAGTGTGCACCGGTGCGATGTCCTGGTGGAAGAGCACCTTCTTCCGCTGCAAATGGAGCCGTTTTTCGGCAATTGCTGCTATCAACTGGTCCAAAAACGATGAGCAGTACTGCCCTGTTATTGTTTTACCTTTTGCAAGATAGTCGATGAACAGAATTCTTTGACTATCCCAAAAAACAGTCGCCATCACTTTCCCGGCCGATGACACCCTCTTCGCCTTTTTCAGAGCACGTTCAAATGCAAGCAAATGATGGGGCAGAGTCTCCGTCCAACTCGGCTTTAATTTGCGTAGGCGTATTGCCTCTCAAATGCAAGAACTTAATCACGGCACGATATTTAATTTTGTCCATTTTTACAAAAACATACATATCGACTGTTACAAATGACTGTCAAAAAACAACTGAGAAATTTTTACTTGCTTCTTTAAATGCACTTCGGTGTTTATATTTTCTAAACAAAGATCTACCAGAATTGCTTGAAAATCTTAAAAGCTTCATAGGACGAAGTGGGCCAGTTCCATGGCCAACCAATTCGCCAGACTTAAAGAGTTGTGCTTTGTTTTTGTGGGGTTACATGAAATATTTTGTTTATTCTACGCTAGTGATTAGTGAATACAGTTGGGGAATTACAAACAGGCGTTTATAACGCTGCTGACAGGATTAGGCAAGATTCCGCTGTTTTTGCGACCATACGCAATTCAATGCTTCGGCGTGCAAAAGCTTGTGTTCTCAACGGAGGTCTTCATTTTGAACATTTATTGTAATCCACTCCTTCACATAATATTTCGCTTTCAAGGTAAACTTGCAAGGCGCAGCACGTGTTTATAATTGTTCTTCTCGATGATACAGTGAAATTCACGCAAAAATGAAGTTTAATGGTAAATAAAATTAAGTGCCTTTTTCAATTATAAAAATGACTGAAATCAATTCATTTCCAAGATAGAGAGCGCGTAAACAAATTCACGCGCTCATCACGTCAACCACTGCAGTACGATGCAGTGAACAGGGCAGTTTATTAATGGTTTGAATATTTGCACCCATTTTTGATACATATTGTACAATACAATAAACACGAAAGATATTCTCGTTACATCCATTACAAAAAAGTGAACTGAAATTAAATATTTTCAGTTGTTAATGTAAACTACCGAAAGCTATCAATTATGAATTATGAATGTTTGTTATTACATCACATTTAGAACCGATATCATACTTTTATATATTCGTGTATCTTAATAGTTATTTGTGCACTTGGTGCGCAAAATTCTACTTAAACGCACGAAAATAAAAGTCGTTTCGAATCAGTCGAGAGCGCTAAAGGCATTTCTCACAGGAGTTACACACAATATTTTTTCTACAACTGTATTCTAATAAAAGAAATCAGAAAAAATCGTTTTAATTTCATTGTAAATCAAAATGGAATTGTTGATTTTGCCCGTGGCAACATGCGCTAAAGTGCTTTTAGCCGATTGACATTAAAAGTTTGATTTTATTAACAGTCACTAAATTGTCACTTTCATTGCCTAGGCATTAATAGGCCATTTTGACTGTCTAGGCATTAAAAAACAGTTGATTTGACCTTCTCAACAAGCAGAATGACATTTATGAAATTATAAACATCAAATTCGTTTTACATAGCAACGGCAGAACATAGCTACATGATGGCGGCGATGACTGCGATAACATTAAAAATATTTAAAATGATCACAAAATAATGATAATTCTAACAAATCGACAAAAAAATGTTATGTTCAACATGGCAAAATTGCAGATTTAAATCTGCTACTTTTCTGCATAGTTAAGCAAACAATTTTTTCGCCGATTGACATTAAAAGTTTGCTTTTATTAACAGTTGACATTTTATTACTTTACTGGTTAGGCAGTAAAAGTCCACTTTTTATTATTAAAAACTTTCTTGTTTAACAACAAACAGAATGATATTTATGAAATTATAAACATCAAATTTGTCATAGCAACATGATGGCTACGGCATTGGTAACATTAAAAATATTATAATAAATACAAAATTAATGTTAATTTTAACAAATCGACAAAAAAGTACATGTTTAAGAGGGCAGACGTGCAGATTTACTGCCTTGGCTGGATTCATAGCCTCGGCTGCGCGTCGGCTATAAAACGCCAGCTGCGGCAGTAAAACTGCTACTTTTCTGCCTAGTTAAACAAATAACTAATTAGTCCACGCTGCCATGGGCAACGTTACAAAATGTTGCTTTTTTTCGCGCTGCTACGGGAAACGTTAAAAAACAATCACTGTTAAAAAAGGACGTGTTTTGACCAAAAAAAAAAACCTGAAAAAGTTACGTTTTTTGACAGTTGTAGATAAACGTTTTTTGTATAAAATTGCTTTTGGTTATACTATCTTAAGCTATATATTCACGTTGATACGAGAACTGGGGATTTGAAACCAATAAACTTTAAACTAAGGTTAGAACATTTCCGGTGTAAATTCGTAAACTGAACTGTTGTTCATTCTAAACCTTAACTGGTTTTTTCTCCAGTGGCGGTCTGTCCTATTAAGCAGGGTAGGCAGTGCCTACTTATACTTTATAAAAAAGAAATCGAATTCTAGGTCACAATAAAAAAAAATTAATATTACATAAAGTTTTTACTCTCTAACACCACGGTGTAACAATAAAAATTGAGCGCCAAATCAATAGACCGTTGCCTTTCAACACCGTTTTGCATACGCGAAGGCGCAAGCTTATCGGGCTAAATGATTCCAGCTACGACACAATCAACTAGTTTATTATTTTTAATACGTTTTCATGCACATTGATAATACAATACAATATAATCAGATGCAAAAAATAGTAAAAAGATAACGCGATAAGCACGGAAAAGGCATGGCTTTTGTAGTTTTTACTTCACTTGCATCGGTCAGCGCCAGTTAGGTCTAGCGTGAAGGTACTGTGTGATTATTTATTTTATACGTAGTTTGCAAATTTGCAGTAAATATAGAAATTCTCGCTGACCAGCTTTTAAAATAAACATTTAATGGATACTCTTACGAAAAATAAATAGATAAATCTCTTGAAGAGAGGCGGAAATCTTTGCTGGACCACCATTGGGCCATACCCTCAAGAGATAGACAGTAAGGGAGTTTTGGAAATTGTTTTGTTATTAATTATTAACTTTTGATTATATTAGCAGTTCAGTGGATGTGGATGACGACCCAACTAGTTTACCGAATCTCTTGCAGGAGGAACAGGTTGAGAGTGAAGATGATAGTTTAGTGAAACAAAGTTGCCATGATTCAGGTATTGATATTCGAGAGACCAATACGGCACCAGTTCAAACTGCATTTTCTAAAAAGGTTAGTAAATAAGTAAAATGACCAATAAAGCAAGTTATTTCTGATACTTGAGAACTATCAAATTTACTCAAGCATAAAAAATAACATTTAATAAACAACTGTTGTTTTATTTGCAGGTATATTATTCAGAACGGCAATGTTTATATAATTGTTTTTTTGTAAAACCATGCTTGTTGGTTTGTCATTATATAACAAATAACAGGTATGGTTCGGCAAAAAAATTACCATAGAGGTGTAATCTTGTGAGGTACAATCAATAGCTTTGAACAATGGAGAAACCAAATAAGCTTTTGTACACTGAGAAAAAATATAACAAAATTTATTTAAAAAATATTAAGGCTAAACATATTTTATGTCACATATATAGACAGCAACAAATATTGCTAAGCTAAGCATACCCGTTTTGCTAAAAATACATTGCAAGTGTTACAATGTGGATATGTTTAATGTTAAAATATGTTACATATCTAGTTGAAGTATAAACACTTGCTGCAACTAGAATAAGTTTATGGTAGCGCGTAACATAATTTTATATTTAGAACTGACCAGGCGCTACTAGAGCTTGCAATGTAATATATTTAAAAGAAACATATTTTATGGTTACTGGTAGCACACAGTATATTAAGGAAAAATATGAAGATGCTTAAAAATTTAAGCATGTAACATGGTTGAATTATATGATTTTCATACTAAAATGAAGTAAAATATATAAGGTATGAAAATACATTTTATTCAAAAAATACCTATACTTATTTCAATAACGACAACATGCAACAAGATACAAAATACTATTTTTTCCGACCACCGAATATGACTGTTTTCAGATTATTTTGTACTATTAAAAAAGGCTATTTAGGGGTTCTGTATCTAAAACTATGCTGGTATAGTTGTTTACTGGTAACTATAGCAATTGTATTAAAAATATAAACGTTATATGAAAAGTTGACGTTCCACGTTAGCTTTAAAGGTTATGTCACTGTTGTCAAATTAGTTTCCCAATTATTTTCACATAAAAACAGTTGTAGAAAAAATATTACCTACGTTTTGCCTACGTTACATTTCTACAAAAAAAGAAGTTTCTGGGACTCAAACACACCTGCCATTGTCGATGGCGAACAATGCGGTGTGTATAATAATTTAACGCATAAATATACAAGTACGCAAGGTATTCAACAATAACTTTACATGTAAAGCATGAATTTGAAGCTACTAAATTGTTATGAAAACGTAAACTTATTTTGTTCCTGAAACCACATCAGCTAGCAGTCAAATATCATGCATAATATAGTTAAACTATATTTTAGCGTTAATATATTAATAATAATTATACAAATGTACCACAAACTAAACCTCAAACACATCACAAAGCTCGGGAAATCTTCATGCTGTGAGTATTTCACTCACCGTCTTGAAATTATCAATGGTTTAACACTTGCAGAATCAAAACACTTTGCACTTTCGCTATATAACAGTGCCCGCATGAAAATGACGGGGAACAAGCACCAGAAATCGTTCGATGGTGGGGCCAGTCTAAACATAAATTATGCATTATCAACAAATTGCAGACTAAGCTCAACAAATTGCATACTAAGCTCAACAAATTGCATACTAAGCTCAGTCACATGCATTTGTTGGTTTATTACCGATATAAAACACTGCTGAAATAAACACAACTTATAGTTAAAATTTTCAGCAATAATTACATATTACTTTCCAACATAAAATGTTGTCGACTTTGGTAGAACGTGTTAAAAGTAAATATACATGTATTAAAATTAAATATAAGTACATGTATTAAAATCTACAGTATAAAAATAAATATAAACTTTTAATTGAATAAATATTAAATATATCGTCATATCCAAATTTGCCATATATGTATTAGAAACAACTATAATTTTTTTAACATATTTTTTTAGCAATGTTTAAAATAAATTTCTCTCAGTGTACACTGAGAAATATAATTATTGCTAGTTTTTTATTGTCACCAGTACATAAAATCTGTTTGCCACTTTGAAATGTAGGGTAGTTAAGTTATTCTCCTATATTTACGATTACAATATAAATATTGCAAAAGTAGTTTTGCAAATACTACAACCCGGAATGCAACCACGAACATGGATAACAAATATTTGTTTATTTAGGCGCCAAAAAAGCGCTCACAATGCAAACTAATCGCTAGAAGCTGTGCTGCATCAGTTCACATGAGTTTTTTATTGACTGAGATACAGTACTTGAACAGTTACAATTAATAGTTATTAATTACAGTTATTGCTGTTGTGATAAGGAAGAAACAGTGAAAGTGTGTTAAATAAGTGGGGTTTTACGGATTTACTTCTAGTATTTAATGGTAAGTAATTTCTCTTTATAATAGTGTAAACGGGGTAGGTACGTAACGGTTACCGTGTTCTAATATAAAATATGCAGATATAATAATATGCACTCTTGAGACATTCTATATCTGGCATGTATAGCATTTAGATGTACGTTATTTATTTAAGGCATTAATAAACATAACAAAAATTAACAGTTTTCTGGTTATTGCGTCGTGTGCAATTGGCGCTAAATTAGTTTTTGGTTGAATCCGTTGACGACTGTGGCCTGCACGGTATGTTGCAATAATTGTGCAGTACTTAATTAATTTTTTTAAATTGATATAATAAAATGATAGGTACCTACAATTTTTTTATCTTTTATTGTAGAACATGAAATTGATATGCAAGCCTTACTGTTATTGGACCAGGTTATGATAAAGTAGTTGATCCCAAAACTGGGAACTAGAGCAAAGTTTTATCTTGATTTATGGAGTTCGTAGAACGTAAAGTATGTATTGCTCCTATAACCTTGACGTATTCGATTTTAAACTATTTTATATTTCTTTCATTAGCACATAATGTTGATAGCGACTCAACCGAACCTGGATTCATCAAATACTTCACATTCCTCAGAACCGTTCATAGCAGACGATGATAGCCAAAACATTTAACATATTTTCATCATAATTATTTTCCAAAAAATTTGTTTGTTTTGTAAGTAGTTTTAAGTTTGCGTTCTTATTTTATACTATATATTTTTCTGTAACTTGCACGTTGCACAAATAATAAACATGTTATTGGTATATTATTGCATTCAGTTCTCCCTACCACATTTTAGTTAGAAGATCTAGTATGAAAATTTGGAAACATCTCGTATAGGAAGACCAAAGCATTTCTGGAAATATGATTACATTACTTTTTTTGTTAATTTTGATCTTCTGATTTCACCGTTTCAGTATCTGTTTTTCATTCTGAATCATCCTGTATATTTATTAATAACTATAATATTATTTAGCAATGTTTACACAACGTACAGCTGTACCTGCAGTGCAATGTTTTAAATGCTAATTTGCTGTAATGCAGCTGGTATCATGCAGTATGCTAAGCTCAAATATTCAGCATTGCTGTTAGTAGCTGTAATACAGTATAGCAGAGAAAATAAAGCAGCTAATCAAGACTAATATATTTAGATAACTAGCATTATCAGCCTATTTAATGCAATCTGCAAGAAGTATTGTAGTAGCTGCAATGCAGTATATTAAAAACTAGTCTGCGGTAATCCAATACTAATGATACAGTATATTAACCGCTGTCAAATGTTGTTTCTTATTCGACGAATAATACTGTTGTAGCTGCCATACATCATAATGTTTGCAAATAAACAGCATCATCAAGAGCAATAACTTAGATAATTATCCCTAAAACTTAGTGTAACCACAGTGAATATAATAATATAGGCTTTTTATGTACAATACTGGAAATTCACCATAGATATATAAAGCTAGCAATACTAGTATAACATCTGTAAACATTCAAAAGTGCTGTCTCTGTTTACATTGTCTTTTATTGCAAGGACAGTCAGAATTCTGTCTGGCTTTACAATACTTTTTTCTCAGTGTAGAAAGTTAATTATTGATGCATAATAATTAAAGACCAGACTTTTAGTCGCAGAAGAACAAAAAGTTTTGTTAAAATTCAATAAATAAACAAAAACCATGGGCATACTTAAATCCATTAAGTTATATGTGAAAAATATTAGACGAAAGAACTAATTTTTTGGATGAGAATTTAGAAGAAGTTGTTATGTACTGTAAGTTTTAAGTTTTTTTATTCAACATTGGTTTGCCGTCGCTTATGAATGTTGACAGTCCAAAATTTACTTTCGTAGAACTGTCTCGTTAATAATAATTTACACGTTCAATTTCCATTATTTCGTGGTTGCTATTTTACATTTCAATTAAAAAAAAATATTATTGCAGTTTCATAAAATTGTTTCGTGAAGCAATTTTAAAACTCATTACCATTCCTATTCTACGTTTATGAACCCTGTTTTATTTAATAAAGCTATTACATAAGCTTTAATTCCAGTTGACCAAATAAGTAATAAGTAATAACTACCTGCACAAGCTAAATTAAGGTCAAACATATGGATGTGTTACCATTCTAAGCTTGTAGATAATTCGTTTAAAAGTTTAGGTATGCGCCAACTATCCATTTAAAGGAATAATGACAAAATTGCTTAATAATTTGTTGCCTCATAATTTAAATACTGGCAAAATACTAGACTAGAAACCCGGACTATAATAATAATAAACTAGAAATTAAAAAAAAGTTTTTGAAAACGACATCACAGTGATCAGAAACTGCTGAAAACACGCGCATAATTAACGTATGCAATTCCTCTAAAACCAAGCATGGTAATCAATGCTGTTATAACCAAAATAAAAGCTGAAAGTACAAGCTTTTATTTGAGAAACGGAAGAATATTGTAATATTTTTTGTGGCAAAGTAATGTGTTATTAAATATAAAAAGTTAAGAAATTCTGAACGTTTTAGATTTAACAACACTACGTGGAATATTAGAAATAGATATTTATGAAAATGATGATGTAAGTGTTGTTGGGATTGTAAGAACAAGTTTGAGGTTACAAATCAGTCAAAAATGGCACGTTTAATGTGATGGATGTATTTTTGCGCCTAACACACTTAAAATATATTATTAACGAAAAAGAAGAATAAAAGCCCTAATTTCCTGCAATGTCTAAAGTTAATCTGGTAAATATGCGTTCTAAAAATGTTTCAACAAATTCATAATTGATGTTAATAATTATTATTAATATTTTATTTGAAATTAAAACTAAATGATTATCTTCCTCTTCATCAATACCACCTAATTCGAGCTTTGTGAATGTTTTTCTAGTTACCGTATTTCTTTAGAAACTTAGATTAAAAGTAATCTTCTTTGTTGACGCTCTTAAATGTGTAATCAATAAACACCAGACTTTTAGCAGCAGAACAGCAAAAAATTTTGTTAAAATTCAATAAGTAAACAAAAACCATGGGCGTACTCAAATCCATTAAGTTATACGTGAAAAATATTGGACGCGAGAACTAATTTTTTGGATGAGAATTAGAAAAAGTCGTTGTTATGTACTGGAATTCTTAAGTTTTTTTATTTAACGGTTTTTTTTTCTGTCCCTTATGAATGTTGATAATCCACAATTTTCTTTCGTAGAACTTTATCGTTGTATTAATGAATCCACACGTTCTATTTTCATTAATTCGTGGTTGCTATTTTACCTTTCAAATAAAAAAAAATATTTTTGCAGTTTCATAAAATTGTTTCGTGAAGTACTTTTAACTCATGACCATTTCTATTCTACGCTTATGAACCCTGTTTTATTTTATTTTACTATTACATAAGTTTCAATTCCAGTTGACCAAATAAATAATAACTACCTACACAAGCTAAATTAAGGTCAAACATATGGATGTGTTACCATTGTAAGCTCGCAAATAATTCGTTTAAAAGTTTAGGTATGCGCCTACTATACATTTAAATGAATAATGACAAAATTGCTTAATAATTGATTGCCTAATAATTTAAATACTAGCAAAATACTAGACTAGAAATCCGGGCTATAGTAATCAATGGATCGGAAGTCAGAAGAAAGCGCTTAAATACATCTAACAGATTTGCTATTCTTGAGAATTTTCTTGAAAACTGACTTGGGAAGTTTTTAAAATCTCGGTTTCTGTGCTTGAGCGCTTTTTCTGATAAGCGACCTACAATAAATGCTAACATAAAACAAATATCATGTGAAACAATAGTCTACAGTATATTTTACACATCTAAAGGTAAAATTGCGTGTGATATTATTTCGGCTCTGTGAATGAAAATTTTGTGCACTGTTGGAGACATGGGCCATTAACTATTCAGGATCTAGTTCTTGCGATATATTAATTGCTGTTAATATTATATCAAATCTCTGAATCAGTTTTTGATCTATTCCCGTTATTTTTGACGAAATGGCAATGTTTTCGAAGAACTTTCTTAAAGTATTTCCGTCATTTGATGAGCCAAAATCTGTACATAAATTTAGAGAATAGAAAGCTGAAGTGTGGACTTCGAGTGGACTTTCCCATACTAAAACTTATCGTATTTGCAAAAGTGTAAATTTTATAATTATAACCTTCCGTTCCATCCATCCAAATTCATATAAAGCGCAACAGTTATTGGTTTCCGTACCGTAACTCTACCCATAGCAGTAGCGACTACTGCACGAAAGCAAGGTAAGCGCCCGTCGAAGCGCTACGGCAAATTACAAATTCCGCTTTGGATGTCGGACAAAAATTGCTATAATAGTTTTATTTAGAAAGTTATCAAAAATATGCAAAGATCAAAGATTAAAAAATATATTTTTTAACTAGAGCTAACTGATATGCGTAGTTAAAATGACGTAACTGCAAGAAAACGTGTTGTTGACATTAAAAAGTATCGTTTTTTCTTAATTTTCAAAATAGTTGAAAATTCTAGCAAATCCTAATAAAGTACTTTAAATAGTCTATCGAACTGATAAAAATTTATAACAATCGGCGTTTGCGTTTTCATAAATAAATAATTCTTCAATTTAAAACTTTTCTTAAATTCCTGGAAGGCGTCAGAGTAAAATTTGGGAGATAAATAAAAAATGAATTTGTAGTTCAATGCAAGCTTTATAGGCTTAGAAAGTTTAAAAAGATTCGTGTGGGCAGTTTTTGAAATTTTTTGTTTGAAATTTTCAAAACTTTGCTGCAGCGCCATTGCGTTATTTCAGATTATCGAAAATATTTTTTTTTATTATATACTACTTAGAAAGAGCTCCCAAACAATTGGTTACTGATCAATATTAAAAATTTAGTTTTGAAAAAAACGGTACCAAAAAAACATGTCTAACTTCCGTTTTCGGTTTGGGATTTTTTGGAAAAGCTTAACTTGAACAACAAATTTCGATATATCTCTTGATTTCAAATTTTATCAAAATCGGTTAGAGACGTCACCCACCCAGCCACCCACAGACAGACATTTTTTTAAGTCCCTAAACGTGTGTTTCCTTTAAAATCTACATTTCAAAAATTTTCATGAAATCAAAAGTTCCTTATACCGAAGATATGAGAAAGTACAAATTACTGTTATTGTTTTTAGAAATAATTAATTTTAGTCATTACGGTAACTAACCGAGAACTCTAAATGTCTGTCGAACATCCTCCTTTTCTTTAACATCTGTACACGTAGCATCTACAATTGCACTAGAAAATAGGTATAAATGTTCAGAAGAGGAAAAATTACAATTAAGAAATAAGTTAAAATTTTAGAATTTTTAATACCGGGTATTTTTGATTACCGCTATAAAACACCCCCTTTATAAATTAAAGTTTTTTGCACATTTTTTCAATCACTATGCCTTCACAAATTTAACAAAAATCCAAAATTACAAATATTTTAACCAAGTAATTTATTTCAACCGCTATAAAACCAACCGTTTTCACGACTTACTTTTTAAAAAAATTTTCTCATAAATTTCGGCCTATTTGCGGGTTACTCTGTAAGTTTCAGAATTTTGGCCAAATTTTTAAGATATTGGTACCACTGTGCGATCGTTACCGTACTAGTCAAAGTAAAACTGCATCAGTAAAAAAATCCATGGCAATATTTTGAAGTTGCGGTATATAACGTGTGATGCTTTAAGGTGTACGAATATATTATACAATTTAATTAATATTACAGACAACACTGTGTTATGTTTACTACTACTTTTAAATATATTGTCTATAAATTGCAATTTTGTAATGTCATATTCTATTAAATTTTAGGCATTAAAAATTCGTATAAGTAAGGGTAGCAGGTAGTATCAAATAAATCAAGCTAAAAAGTCATGTTAAAAATAGCAGTTTTGAAAAAAAGTTGGCCGAGCGTGCTCTTTTGTGCCCTTTTCAAGTTACAGAGTTTTAGCAATGATATAAATATTTAAAAAATGCTCTTAAACGTAGTGTTTTACAGCGACCATATTATCGACCTTTTTGTGGCTAAAATATACATTAGTAGTGTTAAAAAGTTGTGGATAAATGAACAAAGTCATCTGGTAAGCTAGCAGCACGGAGTTTTTTCATGTTTGTTTGCACCAGAAAAATTGTGTATAAAAATCGCGGTACGAAGGAAGCATCTTTGCGTAGAATACATCGGAATCATTTGATGTAAACAGTTTAAAATATGCATTCCTGATGCTGTAATGTGCATATAGTCAAAGAATACGCCAAAAAATTTATTTCTAAACATTTATTCCTTTTTTGCGTGCGTTTCCGAACACTGCGCGTCATCGGTGCTCTAGAATACATCGGAATCATTTGATGTAAACAGTTTAAAATATGCATTCCTGATGTTGTAATGTGCATATAATCAAAGAATACGCCATAAAATTTATTTCTAAACATTTATTCCTTTTTTGCGTGCGTTTCCGAACACTGCGCGTCATCGGTGCTCTAGAATACATCGGAATCATTTGATGTAAACAGTTTAAAATATGCATTCCTGATGTTGTAATGTGCATATAATCAAAGAATACGCCATAAAATTTATTTCTAAACATTTATTCCTTTTTTGCGTGCGTTTCCGAACACTGCGCGTCATCGGTGCTCTAGAATACATCGGAATCATTTGATGTAAACAGTTTAAAATATGCATTCCTGATGTTGTAATTTTTTTTTATTTAACAATTGGCAATGCACCTAATCTTTAAGATTAACTAACATTTTGTTTATATCCTAAATTACTATGTACTTATCAGTCCAGATGTTTCCTCGATCCATCTTAGTTTCTAAAACATATTGCACACAACCCTAATGTGGCTACACTTGCACTATACTCTGCTTTTCACTATTAAATTACACTTCACATTACACAAGCTCAAAGGGTTTTGTTCTTTTGAGCCTGCGAAGAAGATCCTGGTTAACTAGAAGTTGTAGGACTTCTGGATTTGGATGTCTATGGAGCCGCTCCTCATGGCTCTTGGCACTCTTCCTGATCACGTCCTCGACCATCTCCACCTGGAGTTTCCGATGCAGATCCTTGTCTCGCACGTACCATGGTGCATTTACCATATTTTGTAAAACTCGGTTTTGGAATTTCTGAATGCAAGCATAGTTGCTCTTTTTTGTGCAGCCCCACAACTGGATGCCATACAGCCATACTGGTCGTATCACCTGTTTATAGACCAGTACTTTATTTTGAACTGATAGTTGGGAATTTCTTCCCAGGAGCCAATACATGCTGTTATATTTTAGTTTTATTTCTGTTGTTTTCTTTTTGACATGCTCTTTCCACTTCAATTTTGCATCTAAATTTAAGCCTAGGTATTTGGCTGTTCCTTGGTGCGGGATTGTGTTATTATTCAAGTTCACTGGGACATAGTTTATTTTTCTGTTCGTGAAGTTTACATGAGCAGATTTCCCTTCATTAGCCTTTATTCGCCACTGTTTCATCCATGTGTTTATTTGATTAATCGCGCATTGGAGCTTGGCCGTTGTTTCTTCTATATCATTTCCTACCGCTAGAACTGCGGTGTCATCCGCAAATGTAGCTAATTTGATGTTTTCTTTTTCAGGAATGTCACATGTATATAACAGGTATAATACTGGCCCAAGGACACTGCCCTGGGGGACACCTGATTTTATTATTTTAAGTTCGGAGTACTCGCTTTCTTGCTTAATTTTGAAGGTTCGGTCTGTTAGGTACGAATCCAGGAGCTGAACATATTGGGTTGGTAAGTATCTTTTTAATTTAATTAACAGACCCTCATGCCACACTTTATCAAATGCTTTGGCGATATATATATCGCCGAGCATATTTTCTTTTCCTCGAGGGATTGTTCAATCACATCTATAATTCGATGCACTTGATCTACCGTAGAGTGTTTACTACGAAACCCAAATTGATGTAGAGGGATGAGTTGTTTTTCATCAATTATTTTCTTCATTCTTTTTAAAAGTAATTTTTCAAACAACTTTGATATTATTGGTAACAATGAGATCGGTCGATATGAACTTACATCGTTAACAGGTTTTCCCGGTTTAGGTATCATAATGACTTCAGCTGTTTTCCACAAGACTGGGACATGTTGTAGTCTGAACGCTGCATTTATCAAATATGTAAGTTTCACAATACCTTTCTTTGGTAGCTGTTTTAATAGCTGTCCACTGATCATATCAAATCCTGGAGCTTTTTTAGGGTTGATATTCTCTTTTATTTCTTTAGCTACTTCCTTGGGTGTAGTTAGTGTTATAGTTACCATTTCTGCTATTGGTTCTGTTTGAGCCTGCATTTCTATTTGTTCTGCATACGGTTGGAATACTCTTCCAGATAAGCTGCAAAGGTATCTGCTTTCTGTTTGTTGGTCCTTGCCCATGATCCATCTTCTTTTCGTATCGGCGGGATATGTTTTATTGGTCTGCTAACTCTCTTAGTGGCCTTCCAAAGTTCGTAATCAGAGTTTTGATCTTCCGTTATTTCTTTAAGATGGGTATTAATTGTTTCATTCCTAACTTTTTGGATTTCCCTCCTAAGCTGTGTTGTAAGGGCATTCAATATATTTTTGTTTCCTCTTGTTCTGGATCTCTGCCACGTCTTTCTAGCTTTTCTTTTCTCTTTTATGCTCGTCATCGGTGCTCTAGAATACATCGGAATCATTTGATGTAAACAGTTTAAAATATGCATTCCTGATGTTGTAATGTGCATATAATCAAAGAATACGCCATAAAATTTATTTCTAAACATTTATTCCTTTTTTGCGTGCGTTTCCGAACACTGCGCGTCATCGGTGCTCTAGAATACATCGGAATCATTTGATGTACACAGTTTAAAATATGCATTCCTGATGTTGTAATGTGCATATAATCAAAGAATACGCCATAAAATTTATTTCTAAACATTTATTCCTTTTTTGCGTGCGTTGCCGAACACTGCGCGTCATCGGTGCTCTAGAATACATCGGAATCATTTGATGTACACAGTTTAAAATATGCATTCCTGATGTTGTAATGTGCATGTAATCAAAGAATACGCCATAAAATTTATTTCTAAACATTTATTCCTTTTTTGCGTGCGTTTCCGAACACTGCGCGTCATCGGTGCTCTAGAATACATCGGAATCATTTGATGTAAACAGTTTAAAATATGCATTCCTGATGCTGTAATGTGCATATAATCAAAGAATACGCCAAAAAATTTATTTCTAAACATTTATTCCTTTTTTTGCGTGCGTTTCCGAACACTGCTCGTCGTCGATGCGCAGATATTTCAAATAATGTATTTTATCCACAACTTACATATTATAGAGGCATAATTCTACTATTGAGAGACGTCTTATGGGATTAATAAAACACATGGGTCTTATAATTAAGCCATAAGACACGTAACAAAATCAAACTATATTTAAACTTCCTTGTTAACATTTACATTTATATTCACATTAAAAGAGAAAATATTGTCGGTTTTTACTCACATTCACATTGATATTATTTGTATTTGTGTGGTTTAAGCCGTTTAATATATCATTATGACAACTTTGACAGTTTTGATTAGTGGCAACTTGCTACTCTATCTTTCATATAATTTAATTCGATGTTTCAAAATGATCAATGTCGGTATTAGTGATCCATATAATTATGCCCCTGCAATATTGTAAGTTGTGGATAAAATTTTGAATTGTATTTGTGGATTATCTGCAAATAAAACTCTTAAAAATTTAAACACTCGGCCTTGCAGCCTCGTGCCTAAACTTTTTCGCTAGTATTATTTGCCTCATAATCCACTCATACAATAAATAACTATTAGTCCAAGGGGACTATGTAGGAAAATAATTTTGTTTTTGTTTCTCTAGCCTTCTAAACTCGTACAATAACTGTTGTATACAGTTAATTGTTTTACACATTCATTTTCTTAAAAATACTAAAAAAAAGTATTTACTTTAAGGTCTTCTATCAAATTTCTGCAGCTAAACGAAACGCTCGCAAGCACGCACACTCGCACGCACACGCACACGCTCACGCACGCACACTCGCACGTGCACACGCACCGACACTCACAAACGCGCGCGCACCCACGCAAGCACACACGACGAACACACGCACGCACGCAAGCACGAACGCACTTTTACTTTTAAATAAAGTAATTAAAAAAATGTACGGTGGAAAATTTAAATATATACAGGGTTATGTGTAAATAAGAGTACGTTTCCAACTCGTGAAAAATATTGAAAACATAAACTAAAAATATCGGATTCTCGCAAATAACAAAAATAACTAGAAATTCGAGTTTAACCTTCCCGTACCCGTGTGGGGTATATTACATACCCCAGTGCAATTTTTTTAGTATAACTTTGTATTATATTTTTTTATCAAAGTGAGCCTTTATGTATTCCTTTGAATATAAATGCCCGTTAAAATCGTGCAGTATGAACCACAACAAAAAATTGTAAGTTCATCAAAAATAATAATCTTGCAATTTTTTCCCAAGATCGCGAGATCGGAAAACTAAATTTTCTTGCAGTACGTGTTCAAAAGCAGTTTGTGTACTTCATAAAGAAAGAAAAATATTTGTATACTGTCAAAACTGCAAACCAAATGACAACGAAAACTGCAAACCAAATGACAAGGATCATTAAATACTGTTATATAACTCAAATCAAATAATCCATATATTCAGTTTATTGTTAGTGTAATATAAGTTTATTGTGTAAACTGTTCTGTATTTACTTCAAAGTATAAACACTTCCTTCTAAGCTATTTCATTTAGTCAAAATAAAGAAATAATAACATGCATTACATAAACAAATGCAATAAAATCCTGGGGTACTTCAAATACCCCGCACGGGTCCTAAGCGAACGCTTTGGAGCACGGGTACTCGAAGGTTAAGAAAATGTTTCTAATTTCAACAAGAAAACATTTCTAAATTGAAATCAAATACATTTACTAGAGTGTCAAAAAGTTTAGTTTAAACAACAGAAACGGCATCTCCAAATCAAAACCAAACATAAACTTTCTGGGATTAAGTACTTAATTTGAACAGAAAACACATCTCTAAATTAAAATCAAATATCTAATGTATGGTAATTACTGATTTAATTAAAACAAGAGCTCTTAACATTTCCAAGTTCATATCAAATATCAGCAGGTGCGTTTAAATTCTAAGTTCAGGTTTGGAATATTGAAATTAAAAATTACTAACAGGTAAAAAAGATCGGAATTAAAAATAATAAGAATCTGGATTCATATAAATTGGAAAGGTAAAATATTCTTTAAATCTGGATTTAAATGAAAGCAAAGTAGAAGTATTGATTCAAATGAAAACAAAGTGGAAGTCTTTTGATTGGGCTGGTTCAGTGGTTATATACCTAGGGGCTAGGGAAAGAGATTTCGGCTTAGAATTTAAATTTCCTCATGCACTGCGTTCCGTGGTGGTCACTCCGCGTACAAACCTCCACTTGCAGCGCCTCCAGCGAGTTTTCTTTAAACCAATGCAACAAAATAAATTCAAACTGTTGCATGCAATCGCTTGTAATGTAAATTAACAACGTAGTTGCATTAAAGCCATACTATTTCTTACTTCTAATAAGCAAACTAAAATGTACCAACTTAAACATGTAGAATTTTTCTAATTGCTGTCGAATAACTTGAGGATATGTTACTGTTTATTTGTTCCAATGTTGACCTTTATTGAAACGTCTAATCTGAACAACTACAAAGCATTTAGGTCTTGTCTAAAGACAAATTTTATAACAACTTCATCTTTATCGTTGGTAAACCATAAATAACCAAATTATAGCAACAGCGGTGGCAGTAATTATAAATAATTGCCCAAAACAATCAATAAACTGAGTGGAGTTGCAAGAAACCGCTGTAGTATTGTGGTGATGAATTTGGTCGAGAAGCAAGATCCCGTTGGTCGTGTTGTTATGGTGAGACACTGAATACATTCGAAGTCGATGTTCCTTATCTGATCGTTATAACTAATTGGTAAAAAGTATTTAAAACGTGGCAGAGTGTTTAGTAAACCAGAAAAATTGTGTATAAAAATCGCGGTATGAAGGAAGCATCTTCGCGTAGAATACATCGGAATCATTTGATGTAAACAGTTTAAAATATGCATTCCTGATGCTGTAATGTGCATATAGTCAAAGAATACGCCAAAAAATTTATTTCTAAACATTTATTCCTTTTTTGCGTGCGTTTTCAGCAGTTTCCGAACACTGCGCGTCGTCGGTGCGCAGATATTTCAAATAATGTATTTTATCCACAACTTACATATTATAGAGGCATAATTCTACTATTGAGAGACGTCTTATGGTATTAATAAAACACATGGGTCTTATAATTAAGCCATAAGACACGTAACAAAATCAAACTATATTTAAACTTCCTTGTTAACATTTACATTTATATTCACATTAAAAGAGAAAATATTGTCGGTTTTTACTCACATTCACATTGATATTATTTGTATTTATGTGGTTTAAGCCGTTTAATATATCATTATGACAATTTTGACAGTTTTGATTAGTGGCAACTTGCTACTCTATCTTTCATATAATTTAATTCGATGTTTCAAAATGATCAATGTCGGTATTAGTGATCCATATAATTATGCCTCTGCAATATTGTAAGATGTGGATAAAATTTTGTATTGTATTTGTGGATTATCTGCAAATAAAACTCTTAAAAATTTAAACACTCGGCCTTGCAGCCTCGTGCCTAAACTTTTTCGCGAGTATTATTTGCCTCATAATCCACTCATACAATACATAACTATTAGTCCAAGGGGACTATGTAGGAAAATAATTTTGTTTTCGTTTCTCTAGCCTTCTAAACTCGTACAATAACTGTTGTATACAGGTAATTGTTTTACACATTCATTTTCTTAAAAATACTAAAAAACAGTATTAACTTTAAGGTCTTCTATCAAATTTCTGCAGCTAAACGAAACGCACGCAAGCACGCACGCACACGCACACGCTTACGCACGACACTCGCACGTGCACACGCACCGACACTCACATACGCGCGCGCACCCACGCAAGCTCACACGACGAACACACGCACGCACGCGATCACGAACGCTAGCACGCACGCAAGCACGCACGCACTTTTACTTTTAAATAAAGTAATTAAAAAAATGTACGGTGAAAAATTTAAATATATACAGGATTATGTGTAAATAAGAGTACGTTTCCAACTCGTGAAAAGTATTGAAAACATAAACTTAAATATCGGATTCTCGCAAATAACAAAAATAACTAGAAATTCGAGTTTAAGAAAATGTTTCTAATTTCAACAAGAAAACATTTCAAAATTGAAATCAAATACATTTAATAGAGTGTCAAAAAGTTTAGTTTAAACAAGAGAAACGGCATCTCCAAATCAAAACCAAACATCAACTTTCTGGTCATTAAGTACGAACAGAAAACACATCCCTAAATTAAAATCAAATATCTAATGTATGGTAATTACTGATTTAATTAAAACAAGAGCTGTTAACATTTCCAAGTTCATATCAAATATCAGCAGGTGCGTTTAAATTCTAAGTTCAGGTTAGAATATTGAAATCAAAAATTACTAACAGGTAGAAAAGATCGGAATTAAAAATAATAAAAATCTGGATTCATATAAATTGGAAAGGTAAAATATTCTTTAAATCTGGATTCAAATGAAAACAAAGTGGAAGTCTTTTGATTGGGCTGGTTCAGTGGTTATATACCTAGGGGCTAGGGAAAGAGATTTCGGATTAGAATTTAAATTTCCTCATGCACTGCGTTCCGTGGTGGTCACTCCGCGTACAAACCTCCACTTGCAGCGCCTCCAGCGAGTTTTCTTTAAACCAATGCAACAAAATAAATTCAAACTGTTGCATACAATCGCTTGTAATGTAAATTAACAACGTAGTTGCATTAAAACCATACTATTTCTTACTTCTAATAAGCAAACTAAAATGTACCAACTTAAACATGTAGAATTTTTCTAATTGCTTTCGAATAACTTGAGGATATGTTACTGTTTATTTGTTCCAATGTTGACCTTTATTGAAACGTCTAATCTGAACAACTACAAAGCATTTAGGTCTTGTCTGAAGACAAATTTTATAACAACTTCATCGTTATCGTTGGTAAACCATAAAAAACCAAATTATATCAACAGCGGTGGCAGTAATTATAAATAATTGCCCAAAACAATCAATAAACTGAGTGGAGTTGCAAGAAGCCGCTGTAGATTGTGGTCATGAATTTGGTCGAGAAGCAAGTCGATGTTCCTTATCTGATCGTTATAACTATTTGGTAAAAAGTATTCAAAACGTAGCAGAGTGTTTAGTAAACACGCTTGTGAGCTGTTGGTGCTTATAAAACTGTCATTATCCAAAGCAATGTCAATTCAGTGAATAACCATCGTTAAATTATCGTAAACTTGTCAACTGAGACTGAGCTTTTCTGTCGTTAATGCATATTAGAATATCTGAAAACAATGTGCAAAATGGTTAACAAATATCACATTGACTTATTACATGAGAAATGTTCTAAAATCTTGGATTTAGAGGCTAATGTGGCAGTCTTCAAACACACTCTAGCAATCTTTTAATAATAAAATCTGAATTCACCACTTTGAACTGGAATCAAGAAGCGACTGCAGCAAGGATCTATCTTCTCTACCTCCACCCTGCAAATTTCGTATTGTGCTGTCCGCTAGCAAAATCATGGCAACGCTTTTTTTGGAATTTGGAAGTAGTAATGGTAATCGACAATCGTACAGAATAACGCCCTAGTTCATAAAATCCATATTTTTTTAATAAAACTTTTTTAGTATCTTGACCATGTGCTTCTATGCTAGAACAATTAGTTCTGATTTGAACTCGTACAATAATGCACCTTTTACGTCGCAGCTTTGATTATATACCTTTAGGGTATAGTCAATGGTCGCAGGCAGTCATTTGCTCTGCACAACAATTTTCTTCAAATAATCCATACTGTGTATATCTGTCAACATGACTAAAACAATTGTATTCGTGACTGCAATCCATTTCCCTGTTAAAATATTAGGAAAGAAAATTTGTTGCACGGAAATGAAAATGTTGTGTAACCTATAAATACGCCGCTAAAAAATTAGATCATATTTAGGTGTTTTATTATTAAAAGTATGATAAACATTCTTGCTATATTTTTTGTTATTACATGTGTCTTGATTTGAACTTTATTACAGCAATACTAAATAGTTGATAACTAATGTTAGTCGTGCATATGACCGCATATTATTACTAAATCACTTGATTATTATATCAGATTTTAGTTAAGTTTGTTTGCTTCAGCACAGTAAACTAAATAAAACAAAGAATTCAAAGAACAGAATTTGCATAAAACAGAACCACTAACGAACAAAATACGCAAAGCCGAAACGTATTTTACTCTTGCCGATGTTTTGGTGTACTTGAAAAAAAATTACCCCTCCCTTTTTGAAGTAGTGACGTCATGGAGGTTTTTTAAATGACACTATGTTTTTAACTTCGGTTTTGTGTACCTTATGGTATTTTTTAATAGTAGTCTTTGGTAGTATAAAGTTTTTTAGGGAAACAAATTCGATATTCTCCGCATTTTTTGCATTCTTGTAAAAATATTACTTTTAATTCATTAGATCAAGTAACCTCTGTAACCGTTGGGTAGATAATAAATGAAATATATGTGGTTCTGTTTATTTCACCGGGTAAGTGTTACAGTTTTAAATTAGTTGTAGTAAATGCCCACCTTAAGCTGCTTGGCAATGGTATAGGTAAATGCTGTTCAAATTCTTATTTCTCAAATCTTCGTTCTTGAAATTTATTTGCAATCCTGTATAGTGTGTGATATTATGTGTTCTTGAATTATACGAGTATGAGCTACATAGTTGCATTTGGATAATTAATAACATTTTCGTAATATTTCGGTGCTACTTCTATGATTCAAACAGTTAAACTATTTTTCTTGATGTTGGTTATACTGATACAAATCAAAGTTATCCGCATATAAATTAGTTCAGTTTATTGCAATTCTTATCCTCACATATTCTGTTCGTTGAACATGCACGGGTGACTTAGGATTCTGTTTAAATACTGTTCTGTTAAATGCCAGTCCTGTCATATAAATACACATCCTAAACGCGCGCGCACCAAACGATTGAAGACAAGAACATCGCTCTGATTTTTATAATAAATAAGCGCTCTTAGCGCTTTGTGCCATTTTATTTATTTTTTTATGGAGGATCTGCTGAAAAAATCCAATTATTTAAGTTCTGCTTCATGGTAATTGTTACAGAATATACTACTTATACTTATAAGTTTTGCAAAATAGACATTAAATTATGACCACTCTATGTAATAAATAATCTGCTGTTGTTAACATACTTCTGAATACTTTATAATGTGTTAATAGTCTGTGCAAAGCAGCGATGTAATACAACGCAAAATATTACAAAGTGTTTTGTAATATTAGTCTACAAAAATTGTCAATTTTTTTTAAAAAACGACAAATAACTCGGAAACTACTAATTTTCAGATTAAAGTTCCTTAACACTTTTCTATCTAGAATTAAATCTAAAATACAAAAGTGCAATTATATATAGAGTGTTCTGTTTAATATAACAAATTAATGAGCTGTACAGCTAAACACTCAGTATAATCAATAATAGTTTAAGATTATGCGCAGTAACATATCGAACGATTTTTCTGTTAATAAATTATTTTCTGACTGCTATAATAAAGAGATTGGAAAACAACGCACTAATAACTCACCCTGTATAGTTACATATCACGTTTGAGTCTGTATAGTGGGTAGGAATTTATGCTTACTTAGTTACTATCCTGTTTTGTCTTCTTTTTAATATGTTTTTGAGAATACCTCGTCACGTGAATTATTCTTACTAAAAAATATTTAGGTGGGGGGGGGGGGATTTACTATTTCACACGCAGGCGTTGTGCTTCCCTAGGATATTAATATACAAGTTTATGCCTACTAATGTTTAAGTAATGAAGCGATCGAATTAAAAATTGTTTAATACATATAGCTGCCGCCATTTTGAAGCAAAATCGCTTGAAAAAAATGTGTTTTAAAATTCTGTATCCAATTTTGTATTTAGTTTAAAAAAATAATTTTCTGATAAAATGATACCAAAGAAAAACATGTATAACTTCCGCTTTCGATTTTTTTTAAGGCTTATTTATCCTATGACTTATTTAACCTACATACCAGAAGAAAGAAATTTTTTCTAAAACAATATTTCCGTCAGAGTTTTGTCATCAAAAACTGTCATGAAAGGAATATTTCCCTATACTGAACAGTGGCGGTCCGCCCTATTAGGCAGGGTAAACAGTGCCTGCCCATAAGTTTCAAATTTAAAAAAATCGAATTCTAAGTTTTAATAAAAAAAAGTTACCTTTACATGCAATTTTTCCTTTTTAACGTAACCTCATAACATTAAAAATTGGGTGCCAAATAAACAGACCGTTGCCTTTGTACACTGTTTCGCATACCGGCATATGCAAAGGCGAGCCGAGCCGTATTGTTACCAGCCTTGACACAATCAACCAATCTGTTATTCTTAATACGTCTGCTTGCATATTGGTAGAGAAATGCGATGGTCCAATGCAAAGAAATAGTGGCGATATCAGGGCGCAATAGCCACAAAACAGGCGCGCCTGTTTCTGGCTCCTGTGATTTTATTTGCATCAGTCAGTCAGCGGAAATCAGCAGCGTTGCAGATTTGTATTTATATTATACGTTGTTTGCACGTTTGCAGCGAATATGGAAAATCTCATGGATCAACTTTTAAAAGATAAACACTTGCTTTGTTGATATTTAATAAGGATACTGAGCTTAATTTTTAAAATGCAGAATTTTAGTGTTTTTTCATCTTAAGGGTTATTTTAGGATTTGCATTTGCCAACCCCGATTTTGAAACCACGAAACGCCACTGATACTGAAAGGACAGAAAAGAAAGTATTGAGTATTGTTTTAGATTGAGCTTTCTTGATTGTGATACTACAGAAAGTTAATGTGTATTACGTATACTGCACATACGCAGACGTGCAAACAGTTGCAAGCTCCTATGCGTAGACGCATACTCGTATACATGCATTATTTGCGTGTTTAAATTAAACAAGATATGTTTTTATTGGAAGTGTTACAGAAGTCATTCTTTGTCTTTCATTCATTAACATTACATGTGACTTGATTTGCACGTAACAACTTATTACCTAACTGGCTTCTGTTTTTTGCACATCCGTTAGCACCTACATTCCTAGTTTCATAGCAAAAATCAAACACTTACCTTTCCATAAATGCTAATGGTGCAGTATTACTGGGTACTTTATTCAATACGATGTATAGATATTTTCAAATATTTCTTGAAAAGAGAATAAAGTCTCCTATAATAATTGTGCCGTCAAAAGCATACCTTACCATCGCGTCCATAACTTTAAAACTAGTATACAATTTGAAAAAAATTGATAAGGGGCAAATTAGGCAAATAATTTTCCGGGAGACTTATGTTCTATCTTTTACGTTTAAAATTTATTATTCGCGAATAGACATACAGGCTGTTTCAAATTCGAGCCCCACCATAGAAATCTCGCTTATTTGGAGAGATAGAGAGTTGGTTAAATTAAGGCAAAGTTGCCAAATTGTATGCCTAACAATAATCTGTAAAGAAATTTAAAGTAGCCACTCTAGTTTTTCAGATATTAAAAAAAACTGAAATTTTGGATTCTTTCGGCTATAACGCATTTATCATTTATGCTACATATTTCTAGTGAACGCATTATTAGGACACTTTTTATGATGAATGTAAATTTTTGATCAGATTTGGTGTAACTGTTACTATTGTTCATTTTCGACTGTCAACTGACAATAGTTGGCCGACCTCTACGACCAATAAATCGCTGAAATGCTCCCAAAAATGTTTCTGTTGTTAAATCAGAAACAAGTTCAATGTGCACTGCTTTTGTGACAAAACACACAAACAGTGCTTATATATGCCTTTGTAATGACACATCTTCTCATTCGAGATTGCTTTATATAAAAAGGTCCTCCAAAATCAACTCCAACTTTTTGATAAACTCTAGCTATGCTCACCCTATCAACCGGCAATGAACCCATTAATTGTTCAGAACCTTTTGCCTTCATGCGAAAACAAGTTACACATTTATGTAAAACTCTTTTGATTCTTGACTCTTGTGATATCTTTGCCGTAAATTGGCTAAACCTTGTTTCAGTCCCGCGTGTAACATAGCTAAATGTTCATTTATGATAATCAAAGTTGAAATGTGACATTTTTGAGACAAAATTATTGGGTGCATTTTTGAAAAAGGAATGGGTGCATTTTGCAATCTGCCACCCACACGAAGAAGTCCATCCTTATCGATAAAAGGAAATAATGACTTCAAATTAGAAGTGACTTCTTTATTTGATTTTAATTGGGCTATTTCTGTAGCAAATTGAATATTCTGCATATGTTTTAATATACAATTCAAAGAATTTTCGAACGTTTCTTTCGATTGTGTACATACCTGTACTTTAACCTCTGGTAATTCATCCGAAATACTGATTGTAGCAGTAAGGTCATGTTTGAAATTAGACTTTCTTAAATACTCAGGACCCTGCCGCCATAAATCATGTAATTGTAGTACCTGAGGTTCAATTCCTCTAGACAGACAATCAGCTGGGTTATCATGTGACTTTACGTGTAACCACCGATAATTTGGTGTTAATTCCTGAATTTGTTTTACCCTATTGGCTACATAGACGTTTAATTTTAAATAGCTTGAGTGTATCCAACAGGGGCGTGCGGTGGGATTTAAAGAAAGGGAAGCAAATTTAAAAAACTTACTTATTTATAGTGTAATTCGATGTAAAATCGTGGATGTTCAGACATTTCCGTAACGAGATCTTTTTCTATAGATAAAACTGATAGTTTTGAAAGTCTATCTTGGCCTGTTGAATTTCTTACAAAGTTTTTAATGCGTTTTAGTACAGAAAAACTGCGTTCAACTGAAGCACTAGTGGCGGGAATTGTCACCACTAACTCGCACAATTTAATCACTTCCAAATACGCCTTATTTAACCCTGTCTCGTTTAAAAAGTTCAGTAAGTCACTAGCATTATTTTTTGTATTTACTTCTTCAGCAGCATTTATTACGGTAAGTTCAGACCGCAATGCAACTATATCAAAATTATTTCCATAACTGTCAATTAAGGATTGAAAAGCTTTTTCCGGAAAAGGTTTATTTCTAAATTCACTAAAATTACATAGTTCGAGAAATTGTAAATTATTAATATTTTCAAATCTATTATTTAATTGTTCAGAAATCTGGACTATTATTTCAATCAAAAGTCTTCGATATGAAGTTTTAAGGTCCCCAACATTGTCAGTTCGTATTCGTTTTCTTTGGGGTTGTAGATGTTCCTCGGTGTTAACTGTATTTTCCCAAAATTTATCAAATTCATTTCTTTGTTTATTTATAATGTTTTTAAATTCCTCCACTTTTTTAACACAGAATCCAATGCCATTTGATTTATTTTGTAATATATTAAATAAATTACCAGAAAAGGGAAATATCTCTGAAAAAATATTTAACAGAAAATTAAAGTTAAAGTCTCTTTTTAAACAATCTAAATAACCTCTAGAACTATTCAAGGTCTCAGTGTCCCAATCACAACTGTTTTCTAAAATATTTTCAAATAATTCAATTAAAGGATGTCGATATTCACACACCGTTAAGAGAAGCCTTCCATTGTAGTTCCATCGTGTAGGAGCAACTTTGGGCAATCTTTTTTGTACTATCAAATCTAACGCTCGAGTACGTTTTGAAGATCTTGAGAAAAAAGCAGTCATTCCACTAAGGGTCGAAAAAAAGATTTTACATTCCTTAATGTGTGCTACTGACTGCGACAGAACTAAATTTAACCGATGAGCAAAACAATGTACAAATAAGGCACTTGGAAAAGACTCCCTTACTTTGGTTTGAAGACCCCCTAATTCTCCAGCCATAACTGCCGCTCCATCATAACTCTGGGCAACGAGTTTAGCACCGCATTCAATATCTTCGACAATATCACACACGATTTTGTATAAAGATATTGCTGTCCTATCCGCTGTTACGTCGAGGAATCCTAAAAACCGTTCTTGAATTTTCCCATCGGTTTTTACATAGCGTACTACCGCAGAAAGCTGACTAATATTTGTAGTGTCGGTTGTTTCATCTAGGACAATTGCAACAAAGCGTGCTTCTGTTATTTCTTGTTTATTTTTTTCCAAAACAACTGCAGCAACAGCAGAAATTAAATCATTTTGAATGCGATTTGATGAACCGCGAAATACGCTAGACTGTTCTAAATGGCATTTTAAAGGTTCGTCATATTTGGATAAGAACGTAAGTAGATCCACGAAATTTCCCCTATTTGCGGAACTACTAGATTCATTATGACCTCTAAAAGCAAGTTCACGTTCTCCAAGATAACAAACAGCATCAATTAACCTTTTTAATATCACACGATTTTTTTCCACCAGTTCATTATGCTGACGATGACTTATTTTCAACTGATTATCTAAAACATGCTCGATGCGTGACTTTCCAAATAATTTTTCCTTAATTACCGCCTGCAGGTGAGACCGAGATATTGCATGCCTCTTTATAACTTTATGTACATTATTTAAGTCGGAAAACCCACTTTTATTCCAAACGCCTTTTTCATTTATGAAAAGTAGACACGGCCAACAAAAAAGTTTATTTGAAATATCACAACCCGTTAACCATTCGTTATGTTCGTACATATCTACATTAAAATATCTAGTGCACGTTTTCACTTTAGTTGTTAAATGTTTTAGCGCGGGTTTTGGTCTACCTTTTTCAATTATTTCTAATTTTTCCCTAAAACTGTATGTGGAAAATCCTTTTTTTAATACACCACAGACAACACAATTACACACACTTGGCTGTATCGCCTGAATATTTATCCCGGACATAGAAAACGAAGTTGAAGCTATGAGGACAATTTTGTTAAGAAGCAATTCAAAAATTGCTTACTTGAGTCACTAATAGGCAGCGACTAAATCGGCAAGGTCACCAACCTGCAGCATGCTTTGCACTTGCGCCCTTCATACAAAAAGCTTAGGCAGTAGGCAGACTTTCGAATTGCTTCCATAAATTCACCACAACGCACATGCGACACTCGATAGAGATGAGTGTGGGGCTGTGGGTGGGCGGTTTGCATTAATAGAGATTAGTGAATTGTGTGGCAGCGTTATATTGTTTTATAATAAATTTTTATTTTCTAACAAAATTTAAAGGGAAGCAATGCTTCCCTTGCTTCCATGGAGCGCACGCCCCTGGTATCCAAGCTAATTCGATTGTTGAATCTGAATATAGGTACACCTTTTGAAAGTGTGATTCTAATATATTGTGCACCCTATGAATAAGTTTTGACAAAAGTACAACGCTACTCAACTCTAATTTTGGAATAGTCATTTTTGTAATAGGGGCCACCCTTGACTTAGAACTTAACAAAGTGACCGACACCGAACTGTTCAGTTGTATGACTCATCATCATCATCATCATCTGACATGGAGCTGACTCGAGGGTCGATCTTGGATTACGCCGGCCATCCCATTACATAAATGCAACATCCGTATGCAGATAAAGACGCATCGCAATACCCAACTAGCTCAACGTGTACTGCTGTATTTATAGAAACCTGTCTAGGGATCTTAATTGCCGACATTGTAACTAAATTTGAAGCAAATGAACTCCACATTAAAGCTAAATCTTTTGGCAACTTTTCGCCTCACGTAATTTTATTTTGCCATAATTTTTGCATAATAATTTTTGCAGTAACTAATAATGGCCCTACTAGTCCAAGAGGATCATAAAATTTCTAAATGAAGCTAAGAACGCTTCGTTTGGTATAGTATTGCCTTTGTTTCTGGGCAAGCAATTTTAAAAGTGTCTGAAGATATTTCAAATGACAATCCTAACGTTTTTATGACCATATTATCATTACATAAATTAATTTCATCACAATGTTGTTTATCTTTTGGGATATTTACCAAAAGATCCGGATGATTTGAACATCATTTATGCAACTCAAAATGTGCCGAACTCAATACTTTAATTAACTCCGTTTTGAGTTGCACGGCATGAGCCAAATCATTTGATCCGCATAAGAAATCGTCAATATAGCAATTATTTAACAATGCCTTAGATGCTAATGGAAACTTATGGACTTCCTGATGAGCCAATTCCACTAGACACCTCGTAGCCAGGTGTGGACTGGCCTTTAAACCATACGTAACTGTCTGTAATTGCAGACATTGAACAGGCAAATTGGGATTTTCTCTCCACAATATATTTAACAATTGCCTATGATCAGGATGAATAAGTACCTGACGATACATTTGTTTAATGTCAGTTATGAAAATAAATTGATATGTCCTAAATAAAATTAAAACATCCAACAGCTCTGGCTGAACAATTGCTCCATTAAACATTACGTCGTTCAATGAAATTTTGCTTTTTGTTTTCATAGAGCCGTCAAAAACAACCCGAAGTTTTGTTGACTTTTTATCTTCGCGAATTACAGGACGGTGCGCCAAAAAGTACACCGAATTGCTATGTAAATTATAATTAGCCAATTCAAATACTTTAGCATGGCTTAGTGATACATATTCATTAATGAAAGTTGCACGTTCCTTAAATAAAATTGGATTAACAGCGAATCGTTTTTCCAAATTTTGCAGTCTTTTGAAAACCACTCCAAATGAATCTCCTAAGCGTAATTCTGTGATGTCTGATTTCAAAGGCAATTTAACTTGAAATCTACCATTCACTCTACTCATCGAATTTTTAAAAATAGTTTCACAAACATCTGCTTCGGAATTTAATTCTTGGTTATCAGGTAAATGCCCAACTTCCCAAAATTTTGATACCAATTTTTATAAATGTGAATTATCATTCATTGTGGCATGTAGTGACACTGCATGAAAACTATTTTTAACATTAGTGGTATTACATAAAACCTTTCCACTAACAACATAACCTAATAAAGTGAATTTTCAAAATTGGTTGGTCATACCCTAATTTTATAGTGCCAGTTATAAACAACTGAAAGAATATGTCTGCTCCTAAAAGCATTGAAATTTCAGATGGTATGTTAAATGATTTATCGGCTAATTTTATATTCGATGGTATTTTTATAATATCCATGTTAAAAACAGATTGTGGCAAATCTGTGGTAATTTATTGAATAACAGCAAATGACCCGTTTACTTTATAATTGCACACCAGTGAACTTAATTCCAGCATGACAGTAGCGGAGACCTTTGTTTTACTGTTGGAAATACCACAAATTTCCAAATTTTTTGTAGATGTTTTAAATCCTAATGCATCTGCTAATTTTTTAGTCACAAATGAAACTTGTGAACCCGAATCTAAAAGGCATTTAACTATAACAAAATTGTTATCGGCAGTTTTAACTCGTAATTGTGCTGTAGGCAATAACACCTGGGTTGAGTTCTTACTGCTAAGAAACATTGTAGCTTGATTACTAGCTACTACAGTGTCTTCACATTCGTCCAAATGTGGTTTAGAGCATAAAATACAATTTTTATATGTGCAAGCAAGTACCATTATCCATATTTAAACAAATAGAACACAGTTTACTTTTTTCCACAAACTCTATTCTTTCATTAACAGAAAGATTTTTAAATTTAATACAGGAATACAATTTATGCTCAGTAGAGTTACATAAGCCACACGGATTTTTATAATTATTTCTTTTGTCTTTTTTGTTAGCATTGTTAGATTGTTTATTAGAACTGGTAGAAACGTTTACCGCAAGTCGTTGTTTAGGTTTGCTAAACGAGGTTGAACCTGGTGACGCTTCAAAGCTATCGGCTCTTTTTGTCAGGAACAACAAAAACGAATTCAAATTAGGCAATTCATTTTGATTTCTATCTAATTGATAGGCCCTATTTGTATAGACATCTAGTTTTTGGGAAAATATATATACCAAAATTGAATTCCAGTGATCTACTGGTTCATTTAAGTTTTTTAAACAGCCTATGTGTTGTTTAATTTTGGATATGAACTCCCGCAAACGTTTTGCCGATCCCGAATTAACTGCAGGAATGTCTAACAAATGCGTAAGGTGGGAATTAATAATTATTGTTTTATTATTGAATCGACTATTTATTAAATGGATTGCTGTAGCATATGAACTGTCAATAATAGGTAAACTTGAAATTAACTGCAACGCTTCACCCTTTAAATATTTCTTAAATAGCACAATCGCTGCACGTTGTTCAAAATTTAATCATTATGAATTAGCGCTACGAACAATTCATAAAATGAACTAAATTTGCTTATATCAACTCCATCAAAATATGGAATATCTAAGGTAGGATGCGTGGATTGCTTATCATACGTTCCCCTTGATGTATTAGCATTCACTGCCTTTGGACCATTACCTATGCTTAATTTTGCAATTAATTTTTCGATTTTAACCAAAATCTCGTGATATTGTTCAAAGACGTCATTCTCGTCTTGCTGATTTGAATCTTGACAAATGACTGCGTCCTGAACGTCTACATAATTGTCATAGGATATTTGCAAAGTGGTTTTCCTAACATTTAAATCCTCAAAACATAAATCTATAACCTCTTCAAGTGATTGGTCGAATTTACCAACAAAAATTGCAATTTTAGAAATATCCGCTTTCGCGGTTTTTCTGCGCTGTAAAAGTTTCTTGAATTGAGCCATTTTTTTTATGTATAACACTTATTGGTTATGAAAAACTCAATTAAAATTAATAAAGTTTCGTATTATCTAAAAAACCAAAGGATTAACTACTTATTACCTACTTAAAAGAAATAGAATAATATTATAAGTCTCTAAAATAGCAAAAACTTTTTACTACTAATAGACGATTATTAGGTACTATTATGACTAAATAGGACGCCAAACAAAATTATTTATGTTTGAATGTAGTAGTTGACCAATAAATGTTTCAAAACGAAGAAATGAACACAAAATGCACTCACTCACTCACTTTACTTACGTTGGAAAAGGATGCTGGATGTCACTCTATTTCTCGACGCGTAACGCCAACCATAAAGATCCCTAATCCCTCGTAGCAGCAATTGCTTAGCATCTATATTAAGTGCCTTTAATTACTGCATCGATGAGACCACCACACCAATATGGCAAGAAAACTTAAATTCGCTTAAATTCCACTACGAAAACTGCCAATTTTCATCCGGCTCGAACGGGCCAATTTAATGTTGCACACTTAGATGCACATTAAGGTAAAACTATACCTGAATGTATAGTTTATATAAACTCGAAGGACCACCAAGAACACATTAAATTAATAATAAGCCTTCTTGAATATATTTATTTATTTACAAATATTGAAACAAACATTAGTAATGTGCACAGTAAACAATGACTGTTAACACTCTCACATGTGGTGGTTAAATGCCTTCTTGGTATTTCACACCCCCAAGAAAGGTCCGGTGCCAAAGGTCACAATGTTGTCAAGTATATTCTTACAAACTATGTTGCCACTTATGTCGCATGTAGTGAACACTATCTTTAGGAAAATTGTTAGCAAATTTATAAAAAGAAATTAATACATTTATATTGCTATGATATGAGGCTATGTACTTACCAGCAAAACAATTCTTTAAATGCCTGCAATTTACGCAATAACTAATTATAGTTTATATGAGACTCTTTTATAAAATTTCTCAGGGTCGTTATTAAGCTTGGGAAGAAATGGTATTAATAAATAAGATTCAAACAAAAAAAATACACAAATCAATATCAACGTTACAGCAGTTTTTTTTTATTTAGAAGTCGATTTGAGGTTTCATTTGTGAAAAATCAAGAAATTTCTTTTATTTCTACTAATCTTAAAACTGAACACTTACCTTTGTTTCTTCTTTCTAATGATATCCTTAACTCGACAATCGTTGAATGATAAACTCCCTCTTCTCTGGTTTGCAGTTTCCACAAAAACCACAGCACTCGCCTTTAGTAAGAATCTTCCTCCGCTGTTGCACCAATATGTACTGGACTGCTTTTATGTTTATTAATACTTTGCCTTTTCTACCATGATAACTGTAAACTCGTCCTGGACCGCTTTTATATTATTATTCTTTTGGATATTTCCAAAATTAGTTGAGAAACACTTGTATCCGTTTTGTTATAGCTTCTATTCCATTCAAAATCACTATTTATTTCTTATAACTCGTTTTCTCTCTCTTTTTCTATCAGAGAATAAAGAATCCTGTGTCTTTGTTTTCAGGACGAGCCGTAACTCACTAATAAGTTTTCACTTGCTTTTGTCTTCTTCCTTGATTTCCCATTTTATTTTTAAAACAAATAAATCTCATATTCAATGAGTTTTTCAAATTGTCAAAATGACACTGACATCCATAATGACATTTAACGATGCACAAAACAAGTAAGTTTAAAACTTCTTATATATTAAACCTTTTAAACATTTCTGAACTAATTTTATAATTAAAATTAACATAAACAATAATCGTATCAATTTGATTGTGTTCTTTTTTCTTTCAGAGTAAACAAAACTTCACAAATATGAAATATAAATGATAGAAAAATAACCACATTATTTGAATTTTAAAACAAGAAATTACAGCAATAATATACAACCCTGAGTTTATAAGTTTGACCACTAAAACCTTACAGTCTTCACAAACCTCCAATCGTAAATTAAATTGTAACAAGCATCCCAAAAACTGCCTTCCAGGAATTGCAATACTCCAGTCAAATCATACAACTCCGAATATCATAGCAATATATTAATAGTGTAATTCAATCGTTAATAAGTATTCTACGTACGCTTTTGAAATGAAGTACTGTAGCAACCTGGTTGTATCAATTGTATTTAGTAACTTAGCGACTTGGTTGCTATTTATATTAATATAAAACATTCATAAAAAAGATTATTCTGTAAAAGCTAACACATAAAAAGTTCTTCCACAAACTAGTGTTTCATTTACAACTACGAACTACGATCACAAACATTACAGTACCACCTTCCCGTTGTTCCCGCTGCGCCCCGTTGAGGTCAGCCTATGTGACTTTTACTCAAACATCGCAATCGGCATCCACAAAATAATTAGTAAACTGTGTCGAGATGTATTAGCTGACAAAAACATTCGATTTTGTATCTTCAAAGTCGCCTATGGTTCCTTTATTTAAAAATTTTTTGGCTCTAGTTTGTAACTGTTACAGTTCATCGTTTTATTTTACGTTTAATTAACAAGTTATTCAATGGTTCCCGTTGTTTGGCGGTTTCACTTTGTCTTTACCATTGCTTATTGGGTTTGGTTTATGTTTTTTCACCTGTGGTGTTTTGTTTTTTGAAGTCTCGTTTTGACCCATAGTCGAATCGTTTCGAGATTTCAAGCACAACTATCTAGGAACAGTGGCGGTCCGTTCTATTAGGCAAGGTAGGCAGTGCCTACTATAAACTTAAAAAAAATCAAATTCTAACTTTCATAAAAAAAAGTTACTTTAACACAGTTTTTACTTTTTAACACCAGTGCGTAACAGTAACAATTAGGCGCCAAATAATCAAACCGTTGTCTTTAAACACACACAGAATGGTATATAAACATTGACTGGGTAACCGGTAGCGATATTAACCATAAACTAATTTAATGGAATTGCTTACTATTTTCATCTTTATCTATCCTTTCAAAAGTATAGTCTGAAATAGGATACTGTTTTAAAAAATCTTTCAGCTGCAATTAAAAAAGGTGCGTCGACCAAAGAACATTTATCTGCAAATGTTCGATTGAAATTATTTGGAAAACCACGCACTAACTTGACTTTGGACGAAAGTTTACGTTATCAAACTAAAGTGCATAATGACAAAGTAAAATTTAATAGGGATTTTATGCGTAGACTAATTCATCTAACAACAAGTCTTGGTAAATTAAAGTTGCCGTAATTTTTTAATCTTAATGTTAATTAATTTTTGCCATTGCCTACCCAAATTTGGCACCCACGGAAAGCCACCTGCCTAGGAATATTAATATTAGCGAATCTAAGGTATTATAAAACAAAATTAAAAATTAATTCAAAAAATAAAGTTTCAGATAAACGTTGCCCGTTTTGGCCGTCCCTACGTTGTCCTACAGTTTAAGCTCTTACAATTAGTCAGTTTTAGACACAATTAACGTAAAGTACACATTGTCTAAACACAACAAAAGAAATTAATATTTTATACTGTTTTACAACGATAAGTTTTGTTGTGCTTAAAACTATTTCAACCATACATACCTGAAGAATAATTTCATTTCCAGGAATAGGTGTATCAAAACAGAAAGAAAGCAGAAAAGGCACCTTACAAAATCCAGACTCTTGACCGACAGCTGAAATTAATTGTTAAAGAATATTACTAGTTCAAATTATTTTGAAATAAGCAAAATAACTTACAAGAAAAAAGTTGAACCCTATAAGACAGATTATGACTAAAGTTATAAGCAGTTCGAACAGAAATCCAATTGCAAATGTGTCTTCTATCAACATAATGTACCTAAAATACAATTTAAAAAAATACTTAAAATGAAAGTCGTACATTAATACCTTTCAATGGCGATATGATGCTGTACACATTCTTTCAAAATATCGTTGATTACATTATCATAATGCTTTCGTAATTGTAAAGAAGATGTTGCAGATGGAAGCAATCAGTTGCTCGAATAATTTTTTCTCTAACAATTCTAAGTTGCCCTGCTGCTATAGCAATAAAAGTGAAAATGATTCCATCGAAACAAGGAATGCTCGAGCAAATAAGCACTAACGAAATGGACTGAAAAACATAGATGACGTAATAAGTAAGCCAGTGTTGGTTATGCATGTCTAAAGGAAAAGGGACAGGTAATGGCCGTTCTGTTTTCGTATCAAATATTGGACACAAAATTATCGTGAAACCTGTACTTAAAGCAGCGAAAAAAAATGTTGGTCGATATAATTTACACAGACGAACTTTCTCTTGTAAGAAGATGTCCAAATGATCTTCGTGTGGTGCAAGGATAGGCTCCTTCAAGCTATTCAAAATTTTGTAAAACTGTGGTTTATTAGCAAACACCAACGAATGCTTTACTACGCTATGAAATGATGCCAAGCAACAGCATACTCCAAATGAAACACTTTGTAAGTCTGCGAAGTTGGTAAATGCTTTGATAAGAGTTGTTACAGTAAATACACTCATTGCAAACATTGTGAAAAAAGAAGTAATTCTGTACGTAAAAGATGGAGATCGTTCCGGCCATGTGCCTATTATTAGCATCAGCTGTTTGATAGCCTTTAAAGCTTCGTCAATATCAAATTTTCCCATCTAGAACAAAAACATATTTTCATTTTCCGACAAACATAACATAATTGTATCTATTACCTGTTATTGCATAAAACCAATCAAATTTAAATATATTTACTTGTCAATGGTAAAATACCTGAAAATGTGAATTATTTCAGTTTCAAAACATGAGAATGGTTAATATGGATATGAAGGTAAAACCGAAAACGAAACCAAAAGTATTTGTCAATAAACTGAATTTCTGTTATTCTAAAACCCTAGCTAAATTTATGGCAACTATTTATTCGTCAAAATTACACAAAAGTGGTGATCGCCGTAAATGCTTCCTAACTTCGCCAGTTTTACTTTTAAGCTGTAAATTCAGAAATTTTAAGTTATCAACCTGAACTTGAACTGACGGAGATAAAAGAAATCACCTTAGCCTAGCCACGTATCACAAAGTAAAATGTCACGCGAGTGTTCACATAAAATCTTGTTCCTATTACTGTTTTGTCGTTTGTGTCCAATTTCTTATTAAATTACATACTGTTTTATAAACGATAATTGCTTACAATATTTAAGATATTAGCTATGTAAGTACTTATTTACGAAACTACCCGCTTAAAATATATCTTATTGTGGCAATTTACATGCTTGAAAATACATCATTATATAATAACAAATAACGATCTTGGTCTTGCAAGTAAACTAGTAAATAGGTACTGTACAGCAGGGTAGAATCAATGTTTTGGAAAACATTTAAAACAAATCGAATTTGATGTTAGGTTAATTACTGAGAATTATTAAATTTGGAAATTAAAAAAATGGTTGCAAGAATTATGATTCCAACAATTGTTTCGAGTTTCAAAAAATTATTTCATTCGCTGGTGTTAAATATCATACTTGTTCGTTACACAGTTTAAAAAAATTACCTTAATTTAGAAGTAACGGTTATTCTAACCATAAATCGACAGACCTAATATCGTTGTTTGAATAACTGTTACTTATGAATTAAGGTAATTTTTTTAAATTGTACAACAACGGGTTAAACAATATATAAATATAAACAACTGATGTCGCCACTAGTACGAGACGTGAGAGCAAACCGCGCGCAGGGATCCTTACTTTACAAATCGTTCTCACTGTCATGTCTTCGCAAGGTCTAAAAGGTGAAAATTAAGGGCATATAGCCAATATTTTGCTATTAAAAGAATTACTTCGACTCCTCGACTTCCTCGAGTCGGAATCAATCCAGAACCAAAGACACTTCACGAGTTTGATGGGGAAGCCAGTCCGCCAGATTATGGGTCGATAACAACTAGTGCAGTCCAAAGGGGAATATTAAACTAGTTCCAATCTCCAGCACCGAGTCAACCAAGAGGGAGAATTCAGCTAGTATCAGTTTCAGTCTGAAATTAGAAGTATACAGTCAAATATAATTCAGAATCAGGTATCAATCAAAATACTAGCTGTATTTTTTAATCTAAATACCTGAAGTCTGCTGTGAAGGGTTTCACGCGCTTCTACTCCTCAATAAAGATATGGCTATGTCATGTATGGCGGAAGGAAGGCTAACAAAGGAGTTACTCGTACGAACACCAGATAGACAAAGCTCGGTAGGAAGACCCCGAGGATTGTGGCTTGACAGTGCCACAGCGCATCTGAACCGGATGCAGCAAGGTGAAGTAGTCAAAGACGCGAATTAACAACTCAGTACACTTAGAGTACCGAGGGTTTTACCTTTTAGCCTGTTTTTGCAGGTAGAATTTGTATTCAAAGTTAAGCTTTTGTAAAACGAACATCTTTGCATACTAAATAAAGTATCTTATGTCTAGTGCGGTATATAAAGTTGGCGAAGAGGATCAAAGTGAATATTAGTGGATAAAAGGTGTGTGTGTGTGTGTGAGAGGCGAAGTTACAGTTAATAAGTAAATAGTGCGTTTTTTAAAAAGTCAAGCAGACGCTTAATTTCACAACAAACAAAATTTGGCAGTTTTTGGTGCAAATGGACGTTTCATTAACCGTGGTCAAGACTGGGTAGCATACCAAGAAAGACTGGGACAATTTTTTGCGGAAAAAGGAAATCAAAGACACTAACGATTCAAAAACCCGACGTGCGGTATTAATTAGCTATTAATTAATTAGCTCTCAGCAAAAACGTATAACTTATTACGGGATTTGTGTCATCCAGATAAAGCAAGTGCCAAAACGTACGCGGAACTGTGAAACGGGCATTTCAGACCAAAAATCTTGGTGTTTCTCAGTGTTCACAATTGGTTTATGCACAATTTCGTCTCTTGTAGTACATGTAGGTAAATACTACATAAGTAAATTGTACACAATTTTGTTTATTTATATGTCTTATTACATGTGTGATTCATTGTAGAAAGATGCGGACGTTCAAAAAGCAAACCGACAGAGGAAAAACACATGTTAGGCACATGAGGAATATGCTGGTGAGAAGGATGTGTGTTTTGATTGTTCTAACTGTGAATCTTTAGATGATCTGTAAAATTAAGTTTTTTTAGGTAAATAAACATTTTGCGTTAATTTTTGGTTTAGGGGCGATGATAACAGTATGAGTCAACCTACCCGGTATATTACGTAAATCAACCACGTCACGTAGTGTGTGTTGGCACATTGCAGGAGGTCACCAAAAGCAATTCATAACTTAACACAAAAATAACTGATTAGAATCTTCATCAGGCATTTGCAAATTAAATTGTTCGCATTGTAATTCGGTTTATATAGGCCAGACAGTTAGAAATTTTGATAATAGGTATTAAGAACACGAACGTTGTTACAAATACAAACACCCACATAAATCCAATTACTCTAAACACTTACTAGAACACAATCATTCAATGACATCTAATAACACTATAAAATGTTAACACTTTTGTGATGATACACGTAAATTAGATAGACTAGAAGCTTTTGAAATTCACAAACATTTAAAAACTATACCGTTAATGAATGAGCAAATTGATCTCTTAAATTCTCCTCTATTGGACATTTTGGAATAAGAAATCAAGTCATCTGCAGACGATTACCGAGATCAAGTCACCAAGTTCTATTGCTATAACAACACTAACTGTTTACTTTCTAGTATAATCTCTGACAATGTAGACATGCCGAAATACGTATAAGGTTAAAATAAATAAATATTGTTAAAGTAATTAAGTGTTTTATATACAGATAATCATTTATTAGAAAAGTTTACATATGTCAGCTAAAATTTAAAAAAAAAAGAAATTGAAAAGTGCGTTAACTAACCCCGATTTCTTCTACTGAACAGTAGATAACTAATGTTTGCCGTGCATATACGTGCTTGTTATTAATTGTTCCATTATTTTGGTGCTTTTGTGCGGAAAGTAGAAGTTTCCTTATGTTTTGCTTGCATTTGTATATACCTGCTTTAGCACAGTAAAATAGGAAAACGCAGATTTTAAAACCTGAAAAAAGTTAATTAACTCTAACCAATTAACATACTTAACAAAACTTACTCCAACGAGAGTGTTAAGAGAAAGATCTACAAAATTTGCTGCAGTTAAAGATAAAGGACGTTTGGATCTTTCCATTATGATGAACAAAGTTTTACGAACTGATACGCCACAGTTGGTCCATTCCGACATGTAACAAGCATCTCTGATTTTTTCGTTCTGGATGTAAAATTATTTAATTAGTACACAAGCCAACAATAAATTTAAGTAAATATGGTTTTATACACAACAACTTAATTTTACGCAAGCTTACCATTATTTGAATCACTTACATACCTGAAGAATAATTTCATTTGCAGGAACGCAAAAGAATGCCAGTTGTATCAAAACAGCAGCAAAGAAAAAAAGACACCTTATAAAACCCAGAGATGTCACTGGGAGCTAAAATTAATTTTAAAACAATATTATTAGCCTAAATTGTCTGCAAAAACATAAACTTACCAGAAGAAAATTAAACGCTACAAAGCAAATTACAAATAAACTTATAAGCAATTCAATCAAAAATCCACTTGCAAAAGTCTCTTCCATCAACATAATGTACCTATAATACAATTACGAAAAACAAGTTAAAAAAGAAATTAATACATTAATTACCTTTCAACGGCGATATGTTGTTTTACACATTTTCTTAAAATATTGTTGATTACTGTGTCACAGCGTTTTTGTAATTTTACAGATGTTACAGACGCACAACAATCAGTTGCACGAATAATGTTTTCTCTCACAATCCTAAGCTGACCTGCTGCTATAACAATGAAAGTAAAAATCATTCCATCGAAACATGGAATGCTCCAGCACGTAAGTACTATAGCAACAGACTGAAAAACATAGACCGAATAATAAACAAGCCAGTGTTGGTCCTGCATGTCCAGAGGAAAAGGAATAGGCAATGGCCGTTCTGTTTTTGTATCAAATATTGGACACAACATTATCGTGAAACCTGTACATATAGTAGCGAAGAAGAACGTTGGTCGATATAATTTACAAAGACGGACTTTTTCCTGTAAGAAGATATCCAAATGATCTTCATGCCATGCAAGTATTGGATCCTTCAAGCTGTTTAAAATTCCATAAAAATGTGTTTTATTGAAAAACACCATCGAATGCTTTACTACGCTATGAATTGCTGCCAATGAACAGCATATTCCAAATGAAACAGTCTGTAAGTCTGCGAGATTGGTAAAAACCTTTATAAGAGTTGTTGCAGTGATTGCGCTCATGGTTAACATCGTGAAAAATCCTTTGATTCTATACGTAAGAGTTGGAGACCGTTCTGGCCACGTGCCTATTATTCGCATTAATTGTTTTATAGCTTTTAAAGCTTCGTCAATATCAAATTTTCCCATCTAAAAGAAAAAGTATGCAGTTGATTTTTCGAAACATACAAAAGTAGGTACAAATATTGAAACCACAGTAGATTATAGTATAACCAAACCAAAAAAAAATTATTAGTTTGTCAAAGGAACCCTTTAGACACTTAAAAAAATTATTGTAAAATTACCTAAAAATTGTTTGAATACTGCAGGATAATAGCAAAACTTTGAGTTCAACGACACGTTATAGGTACAAAACTCAAAACTGAAAAAGGTGTACAAAAAATTCTTATCACTTATAACCAGGCCTAGGTCACTTAATAATGTTTATTCAGTCTGTTATTAAAGCTTGCAGGTAGTGTTTTTTAAAAAATGGAAAATTTTAAAAACAGTGAAATTATTACTGATATTGTAATTAATTACGCCCAAAGCAATAATGTACGGGCAAGGCAAATGTACTTAAAACGAATTTCAAACATCCGTTTACACTCATATGGCACTGGATTGTTAATGCAAAACCGCTTGTCTTGGAAACAGTGGAGGAAAATCCTGGTGTTAGCAATGGAAGACCTGCGTTACAAACTAGCGTTTCCATTATACAGTTATACAGCGGATTTTACGGAAACAAGGACTACACCCTTACAACGTTCAGCGCGTTTAAGAATTGCAATTAGCGGATCATATTCGTGGGCACGCTGTTTGAGAATAGCTTCTTTAGATGTGCAACGAGATTCTGTTTTGTGTATTTTGTACTGATAAAGCAGTATTTAAGCGCGAAGAAGCGTTTATCGTCTACAACATTCGCATATCGGCTAATGAGAATCCCCAACAATATTTTTATCGAAATGTATGGCCAGGAATTGTAGGTGATCACCTTATTGGACCACACATTTTACCTGCTTCTTTAAATGGAGCTCGGTATTTATATTTTCTAAACAAAGATCTACCAGAATTGCTTGAAAATCTTAAAAGCTTCAAAGGACGAAGTGGGCCAGTTCCATGGCCAACCAATTCGCCAGACTTAAAGAGTTGTGATTTGTTTTTGTGGGGTTACATAAAATATTTTGTTTATTCTACGCTAGTGGTTAGTGAATACAGTTGGAGAATTACAAACAGGCGTTTATAACGCTGCTGACAGGATTAGATAAGATTCCGCTGTTTTTGCGACCATACGCAATTCAATGCTTCGGCGTGCAAAAGCTTGTGTTCTTATCGGAGGCCTTCATTTTGAACATTTATTGTAATCCACTCCTTCACATAATATTTCGCTTTCAAGGTAAACGTGCAAGGCGCAGCACGTGTTTATAATTGTTCTTCTCGATGATACACGCAAAAATTAAGTTTAATGGTAAATAAAATTAAGTGCCAGGGCAGTCTATTAATGGTTTGAATATTTGTACCCATTTTGATACATTCTGTATAATACAATAAACACAAAAAAAATTCTCGTTAGATACATTACAAAAAAGTGAACACAAATTAAATACTTTTAGTTGTCAATGTAAACTACCGAAAGCTATCAATTACAAATTATGGATTTTTGTTATTATATCACATTTAAAACCGATATCATACTTTTATCTATTCGTGTATGTTAATAGTTATTTGTGCACTTACTGCGCAAAATATTATTTAAACGCACGAAAAGGAACGTTTTTTTGTATAAGTCGAGGGCGCTACAGGCGTTTCTCGCACGAGTTGCACACAATATTTTTTTACAACTGTATTCGTTTTAATTTCATTGCAAGTCAAAATGGAATTGTTGATTTTGTCCGTGGCAGCATGCGCTAAAGTGCTTTTTCGCCGATTGACATTAAAAGTTTGATTTTACTAACATTTAACAGTCACAAAGTGTCACTTTTACTGTCTAGGCATTAAAAGACCACTTTTTACGGTCTAAGCATTAAAAAAATTTGATTTGACATTCTCAACAAGTAGAATAAACATCAAATTAGTTTTTCCATGGCAACCGCATAACATAGCAACATGATGGCTGCGATGACTGCAATAACATTAAAAATATTAAAAATGATCACAAAATTATGATAATTTTAACAAATCGACAAAGAAATTGTATGTTCAACACGGCAAAAATGCAGATTTACTGCCTTGGCTGGATTCATAGCCTTGGCTGTACCTCGGCTATGAAAATCCAGCCGCGGCAGTAAATCTGCTACTTTTCTGTATAGTTAAACAAATAGTGTTTTCGCCGATTGACATTAAAAGTTTGCTTTTATTAACATTTGACAGTCTACAGTATCACTTTGACTGCCTAGGTAATAAAGGTCCCCTTTTTATTATTAAAAACTTTTATGTTTTACAACAAATAGAATGACATTTATGAAAACATCAAATTTGTCATAGGAAGCAACATGATGGCTACGACGATGTCGGTACCAATAAAAATATTATAATAAACACAAAATAATGTTAATTCTAACAAATCGACGAAAAAAGTATATGTTCAAGATGGCAGACGTGCAGTTTTACTGCCTTGGCTGCACGTCGGCTATAAATCGCCAGCTGCGGCAGTAAAACTGCTACTTTTCTGCCTAGGTAAACAAATACTAAACAACTAATTAGTGCACGCTGCCATGGGCAACGTCACAAAATGTTACTTTTTTCACGCTGTCACGGGAAACGTTAAAAAACAATCACCGTTAAAAAGGGACGTGTTTTGACAAACAAAAACAAACCTGAAAAAGTTACGTTTTTGGCTGTTGCAGAAAAACGTTTATTGTATAAAATTGCTTTTGGTTATACTATCTTAAGCTATATATTCACATTTAAACAAGAACTAGGGATTTGAAACCAATAAACTTTAAACTAAGGTTCTAGAACATTTCCGTTGTAAATTCCGAATAAAATATTAAAAACCAAAAAGTATATGTTGTAAACTGAACTGTTGTTCATTCTAAACCTTAACTGATTTTCTCTCCAGTGGCGGTCCGTTCTATTAGGCAGGGTAGGCAGTGCCTACCCATCGCTTTTCAAAAAAAAATTGAATTCTCAATAAAAAAACAGTTAATATTACATGAAGTTTTTACTTTCTAACACCACGGTGTCACATTAAAAATTGGGCGCCAAATAAATAGACCGTTGCCCTTCAACACCGTTTTGCATACGCAAAGGCGCGAGCCAAAATGATTCCAGCTGCGACACAATCAACTAGTCTATTATTCTTAATACGTTTGCATGCACATTGGTAAAACAATGTAATGATCAGATGCAAAGAAATAGTAGAAAGTTTCAGAACGCGATAAGCACGGAAAAGGCACGGCTTCTGTAGTTTTTACTTCACTTGCATCGGTCAGCGGCAGTCAGGTCTAGCGTGAAGCTATTGTGTGTTTATTTAATTTATACGTAGTTTGCAAATTTACAGTAAATATGGAAAATCTCATTGACCAGCTTTTAAAAGAAACATTTAATAGATACACTAACGAAAAACAAACAGAAATAAAAATCATGGGCAATGTACTCCAAAATTACTAGGGCCGTTACAGACAGACGGCAGGAAGAAATCTAGATTGTTTAATACTGAATTGCATATAAGAATAGACTAGCTAACTGGTAGCGACATTAAAACTAACCTATTTGGCTGTAATTGCTTACTATTTTTATCTATATCTAACCCCTCAAAAGTATAGTCTAAAACACGATAATCTGTTTAAAAAATATCTTTTAGCTGCAATTAAAAACGTGCGTGGACCAAGGAACATTTATCTACAACTGTGATTATGTTATTTGGCAAATCATACATTAATTTGGCTTTAGACGAAGTTTACGTTATCAAATTAAAGTGCGTAATGACAAAGTGAAATTTAATGGAGATTTTATGCGTAGATTATTTCATTTAACAACAGGTAAATTCGGGCAACTCTATCTCCCGTCAGGTTAATTCTGTTGATTACGAAGTCGTAGGCGTTAGAGTTGCCGTAAGATTTTCACCTTTTAATTTTAATGTTAAATAACTTCTGCTATTGACTACCCAAAATGTTGAACCCACGGAACGCCACTGTTTTTCACGACTATTTTGCTACACTACCGGAACGAGATCATCGCCATAAATGATGTTTACCCTTATAGCGTTTTAAGCTTTAAAATCAAAACTTTATAAGTCTGAAAGGTTACCTAATAATATTACAAGAAATTACCTTAACCTAGCCACGTACCACAAAGTAGGGCGTCACGCGAGTGTTCGAGTAAAATCTAGCTAACTATATATTTTTGTTTGTTTCCCCTATTTTCTTAAATGACATAATTTTATGATATACTTCTGAAAATGCTCAGTTACGAAAATTCCTGCTGTATACCTAGTATGTCTTATTGAAGCAATTTCCATGCTTGATGGTTTGTCATTATATAACAAATAACAGGTATCGTTCGGCAGAAAAATAACCAAATCTTGTGAGGTACAATCAATAGCATTGAACAATGGAGACAGTAAATAAGCTTTTGTAGAAAGTAAATTATTGATGCATAATAATAAACTAGAAATTAGAAAAAGTAGTTTTTCAAAACGACATCAAAGTGTCGCACGGTGATCAGAAACTGCTGAAAACACGCGCATAGTTAACGCATGCAATTCCTTTAAAACCAAGCATGGTAATCAAAATGAAAGCTGAAAGTACAAGCTTTAATTTGAGAAACGGAAGAAAATTTAGTATGTTTTTTGTGGTAAAGTAATGTGTTATTAAAAATAAAAAAATAGAAAATTCTCAACTTTTCAGGTGTAATAACACTATGTGAAACATTAGAAATAAATGTTTATGAAAGCAACGACGTAAGTGTTGTAGGGGTTGTAAAAACAAGTTTGGTGGTACAAATCAGTCAAAAGTGGCACGTTTAATACGGTGGATGTATTTTTGCGCTTAAAACACTTAAAATACAATAATAACGAAAAAGAAGAATAAAAGCCCTAATTTCCTGCAATGTCTAAAGTTAATCTGGTAAATATCCGTTCTAAAAATATTTCAACAAATTCATAATTGATTTTAATATTTATTAAATTATTATATTATGAAAAAAAAACAAATCATTATTTATTAATATTATATTTAAAAATTAAAACTAAATGATCATCGTTAAAATACAATAAGTAACCAAAAACCATGGGCCTACATAAATCCATTAAGTTATACGTGAAAAATATTGAACGCGAGAACTAATTTTTCGGATGAGAATTAGAAAAAGTTGTTGTTATGTACTGCAATTCTTAAGTTTTTTATTTAATGGTGGTTTTCTGTCCCTTATAAATGTTGATAATCCAAAAGTTTCTTTCGTAGAACTTTATCGCTGTATTAATGAATTTACACGTTCTATTTTTATTAATTCGTGGTTGCTATTTTACCTTTCAAAAAAAATGTTTTGCAGTTTCATAAAATTGTTTCGTGAGGTATTTTTAACTCAGGGCCATTTCTATTCTACGCTTATAAGCCCTGTTTTATTTTATTTTACTATTACATAAGTTTTAATTCCAGTTGTCCAAATAAATAATAACTACCTGAAGAAGCTAAATTGAGGTCGAACATATGGATGTGTTACCATTACCAAGCTAGTAGATAATTCGTTTAAAAGTTTAGGTATGCGCCAACTATACATTTAAAGGAATAATGACAAAATTGCTTAATAATTGATTGCCTCATGATTTAAACACTAGCAAAATCCTAGACTAGAAATCCGGGCTATAGCAATCAATGGATCAGAAGTAAGAAAAAAGCGATTAAAAACATCTAACAGATTTGCTATTCTTGAAAGTTTTCTTGAAAACTAACTTAAACGTAAATTTTTAAAATCTCGGTTTCTGTGTTCTAGCGCTTCTTTTGATAAGTGGCCTACAATAAATGCTAACATAAAACAAATATCATGCAAAACAATAGTCTACACTATGTTTTACACACATAAAGGTAAAATTGCGTGTGATATTATTTCGGATCCATGAATAACAATTTTTGTTGCACTGTTGGAGACATGGGACATTAACTATACTTTTCTACGAGGATTTCAGCAGTGCATCTTGCATAATCTCTAAAATTTTCAGCATCCCGTTCTTGCGATATATTAATTGCTGTTAATATGATATCAAATCTCTGAATCAGTTTTAAATTTATTCCCATTATTTTTGACAAAATGCCAATGTTTTTGAAGAACTTTCTTAAGGTATTTCCGTCATTTGATGAGCCAAAACCTGTACATAAATTTAGAGAATAGAAAGCTGAAGTGTGGACTTCGAGTGGACTTTCTCATACTAAAACTTATCGTATTTGCAAAAGTGTAATAAAAGTGTATATTTTATAATTATAATCTTCCATTCAATCCATCCAAAGACATAGAAAACGCCACAGTGAAATTATAACTTAAAAAAAAGCAAATTGTAGCCAATACTAGATACTAATACTTGCCGTTGCCGTATTTGCAAAAGTGTAACTTTTAATAATTATAACGTTGTACAGTTCAGCGAGTATTAGATTTCTAAGAAAACAAGCAGCGGGAATTTGAATTTGCGATAGCATGTTCAATTGGTTTCCGTACCGTAACTCCACCGATAGAAGCAGCGACTTCTGCACGAAAGCAAGGTAAGCGCTCGCCGAAGCGCTTCGACGAATTACAAATTCCGCTTCGGATGCGCTAGAGCTAACTGATAGGCGTCTTTAAAATCACGTAACTGCCGGAAAACGCGTTGTTGATATTAAAGTATCGTTTTTTTCTTAATTTTTAAAATAGTTGTAAATCCTAATAAAGTACTTTAAATAGTCTATCGAACTGATAAAAATTTTAAAAAATCGGCGTTTGCGTTTTTAAATAAATAATTAATTAATTTCAAATTTTTCAAAAATTCTTGGAAGCCGTCAGAGTAAATTTTGGGAGATAAGTAAAAAATGAATTTGTAGTTCGATGCAATATTTATCGGCTCAGAAAGTTAAGAAAAAATCTTGTGGGTAGTTTTTGAAAAAAAAATTTTTGAAAGTTTTCAAGACTTTGATGCAGTGCCGTTGAGATCGTTTTCGGATTTTCGAAATTAATTTTATTTCATCATATACTACTTAGGTAAAGCTCTCAAACAAATGGTAGATGATCAATTTTCAAAATTTAGTTTTGAAAAAAATAACGCTACCAAAAAAACATGTTTAACTTTCGTTTCCGGTTTAGGATTTTTTTGAAAAGCTTAACTTGAACTACAATTTTCGATATATCTCTTGATTTTAAATTTCATCAAAATCGGTGTAGTACTCTCGCCTGTAGAGGGGTCACCCACTCACAGACAGACATTTTTCCCAAAACGTGTGTTTCCTTCAAAATCTAGATTTCGAAAATTTTCATGAAAGCAAAACTTCCTTATACCGAAGGTATGAGAAAGTAAAAATTACTGTTATTGTTGTAAATATTACTCTAAATATTTTTTAAAATAATTAATTTTAGTCATTACGGTAACTAACGTGAACTCTAAGTGTCTCTCGCACATCCTCCTTATCTTCAACTTCTGTACACGTAGCATCTACAATTGCACTAGAAAATAGGTATAAATGTTCAGAAGAGGAAAAATTACAATTAAGAAATAAGTTAAAATTTTAGAATTTTTAATACCGGGTATTTTTGATTACCCCTATAAAACACCCCCTTTATAAATTAAAGTTTTTTGCACATTTTTTCAATCACTATGCCTTCACAAATTTAACAAAAATCCAAAATTAAAAATATTTTAACCAAGTAATTTATTTCAACCTCTATAAAATCAACCCTTTCCACCATTTAATGTTTAAAGAATTTTTCTCATAAATTTCGGCCTATTTGCAGGATACTCTGTAAATTTCAGAATTTTGGCCAAGTTTTTAAGATATTGGTACCACTGTGCGATCGTTACCGTACTAGTCAAAGTAAAACTTTTTCAGTAAAAAATTCATGGCAAAATTTTGTAGCTGCGCTATATAACGTGTGATGCTTTAAGATGTATGAATATATTATACAATTTAATTAATATTAGAGACAGTGATGTGAGTCTCAGTATTTTACCAATCGGTAAAATGGTAAAATGGTATTTTACCGGTAAAGTAAAATCACATTTTACCGGTAAAATGGTAAAATCATTTCGAATTGCCGCGCGCGGATATTCATCGTACTCAAAAACAAAACATTATTTTTCTTGGAAAGGGTCAGAAATGTTTTGTGGTAGGAAACCTAAATAAAGAGTCATTTCTTAAAACTAATCATATTATAATATAACAATATATATTAAATATTTTTAATTTTTGTTATTAAAAGTTACATCAATTACATTTATTAAGTTTAACTTTATGTTTATATGTATAAGTTTATTGTATCTAGGTCTGCTAGGATAAGAACCTATTATATCATTCATTTGAGTTGCATAATGATGTTTATTATCCAACTCAATGGCATAAGGATCACCTATCCCACCCAGTGGGATATGACAATTTTTGACCAAAAGTTTCATTTTTTCAATGAAGAAACTTCCATCGTTGCAGCTTCTTCTATGTCCGACGGAATACTGTCACAATCACTCATAATTATATTTACCGGTTTTCTCACAATTTTCAACAGAAATCAAGGAAAAACACAATTTTCACCACAAATCAAGTAAAAATTAAAAACAACTCAATTATTGACAAAAAATGTTTGGTTGCTATGACAATAATAAATTATGTAGATACAATGCTACTCTGTTTTTAAATAAAAAACCATGCTACTCTGATGAAAAAAGATGGTCTGTCAAAATTATATAAGTTTTTCAATTTTGAAAATTATGTAATTTTTTCAATTTTGAGCAGACGTAAATAAAAAATTGTATTATATACATGTGATAAAGGCCATTAAAATACTCATGCTCTTACTCCGACTCGGGCTAACGCCCTCGTCGGGCAACTCACCGCATTCGTGTGTTAAGAATGCCTTTATCCCACTGATATAATAAATAACTATTATCTAAATGTTTATTTCGATTTATATCTTCATATTTTTTATTTTTGTTATCACATTTTGCTTTGTATTTAATTTAGGTATACTTTAACAATTATAAGTGTAAGTTACGTACCTAACCGTTATATTTTTATAAACTATAAATAATTGTATTTTTGTGTTTTCGTATTAAGTATTAAGTAGACCTGTCGAGTATCTATTATCAAATTAAATGGTTTTTCATAAGGAATCCAATGGCATCATTTTTGACGTGAAATGAATTTTACCGGTATTTTACCGGTAAAATAATGATTTTACTTACCGTTTTTTATTTTACCGGTAAAATCACATCATTACTTTTAAATATATTGTATATAAATCGCGTGGTTTCTCGAACTGTCGATATTACAATTTACTTTCGGCTTAGACCGCGTCGTCATTTGGGAACTAATCAGCCGGAATCTACAACATCTTTTGCTATTGCGGCTCAAACTACATCGGATAAACTGGTCGTTCCATTGAGTTGCGAGAACACACAAGTGATTGCAAACACAAACGCATTCCAAAATCTGCGGTGGCTGAACACACTAGTTTAACTAGGCATAAGATGGGCTTTGACAACGCTCGGGTACTCGCTAGAGTACCTCATTACTTCCCTCGTATCATACGTTAAACAATTGAAATTGAGAAACAACCTAACAACATAAACAGAGAGGATGTTTTTTAGACTCAGTAGTTTATCCTTTAAGGGCTCCTAAGCACCATCGATCTGACGATCACGCTCTACCGGATCCGTCTTTGCCCAACGGTGACAGCCAACCAGAACTCCGCCGTTCTGCTCGACTGGCTCAAAGAGGTTTAAATACCTCCGCTTCCCGGATTTGAATTTAGTGCTCTACCCACTCTGAATATGCAAGCTGCAATGTCTTGCGAAACGTTAGTTTGTATGGGTTCACAAGCAGCTAACAGGCATAAGCCGATTAAGTATTGTCCTGTCAAACAAAATACATTAAGATCAAATCCTTGTCCGCTCCAAGGTTTAAATAATCTAAATACACGGCCCTGTTTAGGCAGGCAGGGCCTACGAACGAATATTGCTCAAACTTCTGTAGCAAATGCTTGTAAAGGCAGAAGCTATAGGTCGGTCCTTAGCTGATTATTCTGGGTGTAGATCCCATATGACGACGCGGTCTAAGCCGAAAGTGGATTGTAATATTGACAATTTCTAACTGCATTGAAATAATTAATAAAACGTATAAGTTAGGGTAGCAGGTAGTATTAAATCAATCAAGCTGTAATGTCATGTTAAGTGATAATAGTTTCTAAAAAAATTAGTTAAGCGTGCCCTTATGTGCCTTTTTCAAGTTACAGAGTTTTAACAATCATATAAACATTTTAAAAAATGCTGTGTATTCCCTTAAACGTAGTGTTTTACAGCGACAATATAATCGACCTTTTTCTGGCTGAAATATACAGGATGTATGTGGCAGCCCGCTGTAATTGGTCGATTGCAGGTTAAGTATTAGAGATAGAGAAAACTTTGTAACATATAAGTTGTTCGGGGTCGTGTGTACTATCAGATTAAAATATTTTCCATTATACAGGGTGTTTCATATCAGAGTGGGATAGCAAACTTATATATTTTTTTTAAATTAAACACCCTGTATATTTTTGCATGTTATTATTCGATTTTTAATTTAATTTCCAACTGTGTTTTTGTTTTTTCATTCCGTTGCGATGTTGCCAACTTTTTTAAATTTGACATTTGCAGATCTTACTAGTAAAATCTGTACAAACCGTATTTTTACAGATTAAACAATTTTTTTCTAGGAAATATTAGTCAAGACCATGTGATATTTTTCAAAGATTTTAAAGTTGAATTTGGTTATACAAGATGTTTGTTGCCGCGGTACAAAGTTTTCTAATTTTAATGTATCATAACTTGATTTTTTTAAATAAAACCTCTAAATTTGTATTTAACTTTTGAATTTTACTGTAAATTTCCCATGAAACTTCTATGACATTCCCTATACCTATCTCTACTAGTTTCCTTGTTTTTTCGATTTTAATTTTATTTAGACAATATATTCAAGTTTACCGCGCAGCATTACTTTAAAACGAATGAAAAGTGATTTGAGAAAGAAGATTTTAATTTTATTTGCACTGATTTTTACGCTGTATAGGTAAAATTACTACGTTACCACTTATAACTTTCTCAAAGGGAAGTCAAAAAAGGTGAATAAGATTTTAAAAAAGTTTGCTAAGTTTTGGAAATTTAGCCCTCGATTTTTAAGAAACAGTTTTATTGCTCTTTCTGCACTTTGTAATTTTTAGTTTTATTTTGCGGCACCCGATTTTTGCTCGTTCTTTTTTGCACTCATTTTACCGAAAACTTCACTTTAAACGTTGTTATTGAAGCGATTTCGACGGTCTTACAAACCTTATCTAACAGCAAGACGGTTGCCATGATAACGTTCTCCCACGCTCGCCCGGGTGTTCAGCACGGCTACTCGGAAGAAAAAACTGCCATATTACTCACTCATATTATCGCCTAGTTAAGATATAAAAAAAAGTGTGGAAGTAATTTATTTCTTACCAGTACCCTAAGATTTTCAACCTATTGATATGTCAAAATATTCGTCAAAAAACTTGGACTAAAAAAATAAATATTTGCTTATTTTTATGGGAAAGAAACCTGTAAAAGGACGGGCGCTTGGCGACCTCCACGACTAACGGGCCCTGGTTCAGTAGAACTCGCAGAACCCCGGTAGTTACGTCACTGGAAGATCAACAAAACAATACTTTTATTGATACAGAACTAGAAAATTTATAATTTACAATATTGTAATATTCGCAACAATTGTATCTAAAATGTATTTACGTAATTAATTTTCTTTACTAACTAATTTTTCTTGTACAAAACCACTATATCTACTTATTATGATCTCGTATTCAGCTAATGGCGATGTGAACGGTAAATTTGAAAAAGTTCTACGTCCGCAGCAGTTATTTTGAAACGGGTATTCCCGTTATCTAATTTCCTTTTTACTTTGATATTTGTTTTATCACTTTGCGCACATTGAAAGTTAATGAGGACTTTGCAGGAGATGATATGCGTACCTAAACAGGATGCTGTTAGATAATTTTCTAGAAATGAAAATTAATCTATCGAGCTGGTTGTACGGTATTTTCAAGAGTAACAGTAACATTATTTGTGATGTAGTTTCATATTTCTAATTTTCTATAATTCTAGTGTGAGAATGTGCAGGGATTCTATAAGTATAGTTTAAGATTTTGACGAATTTACACATATTGAAAGTTTAAATATCCAAAAGAGTCAGTCAGTTTTGAAAAATGCCTGATTGTTGTAGAGACCTAAATTTCGAGTCTAATTTTTAAAAAATTTGGAGTATGTAGTACGGCGAAAATTAATAACAAATGAATTTTTAAAAACATTCTGAATCTGAAAATAGAAGACTTGCTTGGTTCTTGATACAATCTTTTTTAACGGAATTATACCACCTTGATAGCAAATTCTGACAGGAGACTCGAAGAAAAATCGAATTTTTTGTTCCATTTCTCTAGCTTTAGACATAGGTGGCGCCTACGGAGGGAGGTAGAAGCGAACGCCCTCATAGGAAAAAATACATTAACAAATACATATTGCTGTGAAATATATAATTTATTTTCAAATAAATTGCGGCTTTTATGAGCAGATATCATAAAACAACATAAAATTTGCTTTTCTTGTCATTTTTCTTTCGAACATTTATATTTTAAACAACCCAATAAAAAGACAGTTTAAGAAACTAGAATCTAGCCCCTTGGTTTTCAGCCGATCCTGAATTGCGCAATATCATCTAATATTGGCTCGCTTATGTGCGAGTGTGATATTTACATCGAGATTTGCATTGTTAAAGTCGATTTTTTCATTGCTAATAAATTGCATTCTGCGACGCTTTTTTCCCCAGTTGCCTATTTGGCAACTCTGTAGTCCGGTAGTTAACTTGTATTTTGTTGTGGGCGGGATTATACGGCTGCTTATGCGTATAATCGCTGGGAAATTCTCGGGCGCCAGATTTTATATGGAGTTTACTCTCCAGAACGGCTTCGCTGTAACAGAACGGCTTAGCGAAGACCTGGGTAACTGCAGTTGAAGATGTCGGTCTCCAGGGGTCTGTTTGATGGAATGACAGCCTGCAGGTTCTTGAAGCAGCTCTATTTAACTTGGATATATTCAACAAGTCAAGTAAAACAACGTAGAATGGTTTAAATACGTCTATTACATAATATCCCATCCAAATTAATCATATACAAGCAAAGCGGATAATATTAAGCAAAAATACGGTAGCAAATACAGTAGCAAATACGGTAGCAAATACGGTAGCAAATACGGTAGCAAAACAGTAGCAAATACGGTAGCAAATACGGTAGCAAAACAGTAGCAAATACGGTAGCAAAACAGTAGCAAATAAGGTAGCAATACAGTAGCAAATACGGTAGCAATACATACATACGGTAGCCAAGATATATACAGTAGTCACCAGTATACGGTCGGAAACGGTACCAGTTACTAAAGCAAACAAACTGTTATCTTGACACCAGGCGGACAAATTCGCCACTATGAATCACACAACAAAGCTCTCAAACAAATAGAAAAGAGAAGAGTAAACTTTGCCCAGGAATTGTTTCGCGTAGGCGAGTTAGAGAAGTGCAACCTCAGGAAATGTTGCGCATAAGGTGCACTCCGGAAAATAAAAGAGTCAGAGAGAGAAGAGGAAACTTTGCCCAGGAATTGTTTCGCGTAGGCGAGTTAGAGAAGTGCAACCTCAGGAAATGTTGCGCATAAGGTGCACTCCGGAAAACACAGTTTACAAATATACAAGAGAGAGAGAGAGAGCAATATTTGACGTTACTAGTAATGGTGTCAAAACACAGCTTGCTTACCCCAATATCCTGGATGCGGTGGTCGGTTACCTCGGTCGGAGCACTGGTGACTTGTAGAAGTGGCTGGACTGGTACTGGGCTGAAACATCGGCGAACTGAACTCGAAAATTCAAAATTTTGAATTTATAGCCGGTCGGTATGCGCCCGAAATCGAAGCGCAACCCCACTCTACGAGAGCGGGGTTGACATAGCATCTCTGCGGCTCGATCCGCAGAGACGCGGTTATCTGATTTCCGGCCGTAAATAAAATGTTTGAAATCAAATATACATTAAAATTACAATTTTAAAATACTGAAACGGTTGCTAAATTACGGAAACTTGCACACAATGAATATAAAGCATTAACCAACGGAATACTACTTATTTTAAATATAAAAATAAACCCCTATCGGTAACATAATATTGTAAACGGAAAACGGCATATAAACTAAATGTAAAAATTAAACAATTCTTGTAAACTCAAAGCAAATTAAATCAAAATTAGTAACGGTTCGTTACACACCCCTCCTTCTTCGGAAAGAAAAGGATTTATCCTTTTCGGCACAAAACAAAATTAACGGATATTGTTGAAACTAAAACTCACGGAACGAAATTTTTAACGTGGAACCCTTGTTCATCTCACTCGATAATGTTGCACTGCACACCCCGGTCACAACACCTGGTGATGCTGGTCGACGGTGGTGACGGTTTCGGTCCCCTCGGAATACACCAGCATGTCCTGGACATCTTCCCTACCAGACCACAGCGGGAACAGAACAAAATCCTGGGACGGCGGCATGTCTGGCGATGGTGTCCCGGTTGCCCACATCTCCAGCATAGGTCTCCAGACCACACCGGAATGCGCAATGTCCATAATCCAATCGTCCTCTGGAGCATCTTCGGTGGTGGCCTCCCTGTTGATAATAGTAGTGATTGGAGCGGCGGTGCCTTCGGCTTGCAATTCGTGCACATACTGCAGAAAAGCTTCGTCTTTGAATTGGGTGAGGGTCGGAGCGGTTTCCATACTCGGGGAAGGAGTAATGTCGGTGATAACATCGGTTGCGGTTTCGGTGGCGTTATCGGCATCGGCGGTGGTGTCATTTATGGCGTCGGTCAACTCTTGGAAATTTGGTACAGGTTAGACATGGGCCGGTTTAAGATCTTTAATATGAACGCAAGGAACACGTTTGCCGGTTATACCTTTTAATTGATAAACTACGGGTGAAAGAACTTTGGTAACGGTATAAGGACCGGAATATTTCGGAGCTAACTTGGCCGCAAACCCTTGAGCTGCGGAAGATAGGTGATGTTCTTTCTTCATCACTTTATCACCTACATGGCACGTCCAATCTCTTCGGCGTAGGTTGTAATGGTGTCCTTGAGTAGTAAATGCTCTGGCTAAATTGACTCGCACTAGCTCGAACACTTCTTGTAACTTCTTTATTCGGGTCTGATGGGTTTCTGGAATGGTATCATCCTCAGGTTCGGTATCTTCGGTCGGATCCTCTGCCCCTCGTCTGAGAGTGTTCGGTAACTCCAACTCTCTTCCAAAGTTGAGGAATGCGGGAGAAAAACCACTGGATTCATTTGGTGCGGTATTTATGGCTAGCATAAATTCAGATAAATGCTGATCCCATTTACGGTGGTTACCTTCACAATACTGAGCAATCATGGTCTTCAGCGTTTTGTTGGTCCTTTCAACGGGGTTAGCCTGCGGTGTATACGGTGGTGTAAATCGGTGGTTGATGCCAAAATCTTTGAGGAGCTGACTGAAGGTACGGCTATTATACTGAGTTCCATTATCAGTAATGACGGTTTTCGGCGTTCCAAATCGGGTTATAATATCCTCAAAAAGAGCTTTACTTACGGCTTGAGCGGTAGCTGTACGGATCGCTCTGCACTGCACCCACTTAGTGAACCTATCTTGAAATACGGCAAGGTAACAATTACCCTTAGAAGATCTTGGTAGTGGTCCAACTAGGTCGGTACTAACGGTTTCCCACGGTTGTCGGTTGGCGGACGGTTGCATCTGTCCAGGTGTCTGCTGCTGCGATGTTTTATAGCGTTGGCAGGATAAACACTTCTTGACATATTTTGCAATCTCACGAAACATCCCCGACCAGTAATATTGTCTGGAAATCCGGGCTATGGTTTTGGCTATTCCCATATGTCCGGCGGTTGGGACGTCGTGATTTTCTTCTAGCACCTTTTGGCGTAGAGGGGTCGGAACGCACAACTTCCATGGGTCGGTAAACTCATCGTCCTTCAGACTGTTGTCGTAAAAGTGACGGTACAGTTTCTCATTTCGGATGACATAATCGGGAAAATCGGCAGGTCGCTGTGTGACTTCTTTGTACTTGCGTTGATACCAGGCGCAGTCTGGCACATTGACAGCACACAGTTCCGGATCTATTGGTTCTTCGATATTCGGTAACGGTTCACGGGACAGGGTATCTGCAACACGGTTAAGTATTCCCTTTCGGTATTTTATTTCAAAGTCGTACTGCTGCAGAAAAACACTCCACCGGGCTAATCTTCCAGCTGGGCTCTTAATAGAATGAAGCCAGCGAAGGGACTGGTGGTCGGATACTACGGTGAAATGATAGCCCTCTAGGTACGGTCTCATATTCTCGATTCCCCAGACGATGGCTAAACATTCTTTTTCGGTCACGGAGTAATTCTTCTCAGCTGGAGACAACGTACGGCTCGCGTAAGCGATGATCTTGTCCCCGCTGCTGGTGTTCTGAGTAAGCGCGGCGCCTAACCCATGATCGGAAGCGTCGGTTTGCAGAATAAACGGTTTGTTGAAATCTGGACACGCCAGGACGGGTGCTTCGGTGAGGCTGGCTTTTAATTTTATAAAGGCTTCTTCCTGGGCGTCGTTCCAACACCAACGTTGTTGTTTACGGAGTAGCTTGGTGAGCGGAGCTACTATATTGGAGAATGACGGTACAAAACGGCGGTACCAGGAAGCCACACCCAGAAAACGTCGCAGACTTCGAACATTTCGTGGGGGCGGTATGTTACGGATGGCTTCCACCTTCTCCGGGTCGGTATGGATCCCTTGCTCACTAACGGTGTGCCCCAGGTATTTCAGGGACTTTCGGCAAAACTCACACTTTTCGGGGTTGAGCTTGAGGTTTGCTGCACGGAGACGGCGGAAAACTTCCTGCAAATTACTCAGATGCTCTTCGAAAGTCTTCCCCAAGACAATAATGTCATCCAGGTATGCAAATGCCCTGGGTTCCATCTCTGGACCGATGATGGTGTCCAGGAGACGCTGAAACGTGGCGGGTGCTGAATGAAGACCAAACGGCATTACACGGAACTGGAACAATCCTCTTCCCCCAACGGTAAAGGCTGTAATCGGTTTGCTGTCCTCGGTCAACGGTATTTGCCAGTAACCTTGTTTGAGGTCAATACTGGAAATATAACGGGCTTGTCTCAGTTTGTCCAAGATAGCATTAATGTACGGGAGCGGATAGGCATCTTTCATTGATACCTCGTTAACTTTCCGGAAGTCGATACAAAACCTCGGCTTTCCATCCTTCTTCTGAACCATAACTATGGGAGAACTCCATGGACTGCTTGACTGTTCAATGACCCCTTCTTGGAGCATTCGGTCTACTTCGATGTTGATGATTTCTTGCATTCGGGGATTCTGCGGTCGGTAACGCTGTTTAATCGGTGTGCGGTGCATTAAACGGATTTGATGCTCCACATTCTTGGTGGTACCCTTAATACCTTCAAACAAGGGTAACTCGGTGTCTAGGAAGTTGTTGAGCTGTTGTACTTCTCTCTCGGTTATACTCGCCAGTGACGTTGACGCTTCTTGCACCATCCCTACGGATACGGCATCCTTTTTCTTGATGGACACAATGCGGTTTTCCAGAAATACATTTCCGGTAGTTAGGTTAATGTGGAAATTCATAGACTGCAGAAAATCCATCCCTAACAAGATGTCGGACACCATGCCGGGTATGTAGTTGAACTGGTGTGTTTTGTTCTGGCGGTCTACCTGGATTGGAACAGCATAGGCTCCTTGTACACGGACGGTTTGACCATTTAATACGGTAGCGTTTCGGGTAAGGGGCGGTTGTTCGGTTATCTGCAACTTCTTGCAAATGTCAGCTACTCGTGGGCCAATGTAGGACAGTACGGCACCGGTATCCACAAGTGCAGAAAATGTTCAGTTGGCTATTAGGACGGGCAGGTACGGACGGTTATCTCCTGGTAGGGAGGCGATATTTGTCGGGAGCGGTTCAGGCCTCCTTACTGAGTGGCTCCTTTTTCGTTTCCCGGCTGTTGACATTTACAGTCCCGGGACATGACTCCTCGTGTACCACACCTGGAGCAGAAGAGGACCCTCTTGTTGGTACATTGTTGTCGGTAATGACCGGTTTGGCCGCAATGCCAGCATACTGCGGTAGTGCTCTTACTCGTTTGGGTATTGTTGGTCGGTACTTCTTTGGGAGCGGTAGCATACGGGTTGTTCTTCCATACGGGTTTCGGATTGGTTCTCGG